>WHYT01016233.1:235984-250711 GCA_009806455.1 Tetrax tetrax
ATATTGCATTAATGCTTTTTTTTTTCTCTTCTCTTTACTCTTTATTTCCTCTTTTTTTTTTTTTTTCCTTCATTACATCTAAAGACTGTACACAAAGAATATTTGGGAAATAACTAAAATAAACACTCACACAAGGGAGACAGAATCCACAGCTTGTATTGATCCTGGCATTTTCCCATGTTCCAACCAAATGAACAAGCCACAGGTGCAACCAGAAAGAGCAGGTGATCAAAATAAACTGTTATTGTGATGGGAACAAATATGATTTTCTTTTTTTTTTTTGTCCATAATGTATTAATCTCAAGGCACATTGGTGCATCTGTTATATATTTACCAGCAGTGTTGATTTCTGCCAGAAATTTTAAAGGAATATAAATCTCTGAATGTATACACCTTAAAGATAAATTCAACAGTTTTCTTGTTTCTGATTCTACGTTCAGAATCTTAAATCAATTAATCCAATAGTGCAATTAACATTTAGTAACATAAGCAAGTCATATGCTTACGGACTAATTATTCAGCAACTGTAACATAGTGAGAGGAGAGTTAGGAAGATATGCTGAGATTTCAATTAAAAAAAAAAGTATTACATTATATGCAAGTCTCTCTTTATAGTTTTTTGTTTGGTTGGGTTTTTTTACTTTCTATGTGGTTGTTCTCAGCATTATTCCTACTAATCAGTGTGTTAACCTGCTACTGAACCAACAGAGAGGCTTATCCAAACCAGTCAATACTGACCATTTTATGAACAATTATTTTATGAAAAGGTAGATATTTAGAAGTGGGCAAGATTTGAACCAGTATATTGATCCAAGCTGGGAGGTCCCTTCTAAAACCTTTAATATAAAAAAATGTAGATGCTGCAAGAGCAGAATTAATAACTGCAAGGGCTGAGAGTAGTGTGTTATTCCTACATAGCATCTTTGACCAGACACACGTTAGCATGCTACATACACTGGTCTGGACTACATCTGGAGCTAGGCATTTCTTTATGTTCTCACTGTTATTCTGAGCACTATAAACTCCTACATTTAAGAAATTAAACAGAAATTTCCTAAGCAAAATGTGAACTCCAGTTTCATGACTGTTTTTGACTCTAGCAATCACATCATATGTAAAAGTAGCTACATGTGCTCTGCATTTTGTGTTACTACTGTCACCTCATTCTCTTAACATTTTCAGACACAGCAAAGCTGTGTTTTCTTCCCCCTTCTCTCCTGGCTCCAGAACTCTTGCATTTCTAGTTGTTCATTTACTTCATCAGAATGAATTAGAAATGCCAGGTGTTCACTCAATAGATTGGTGATTGGGGCACAATTCTGGGAAGTAAGAAAGACTTAAATCCCATACTATACTCCTCAAGTCCTTTTCAATCATGCTCATCGTTAAATCATTAAGTAGGAAGTCATACCTACTGTGCCCTTGGCAATCCCCTCCTTCAGTGATCCACTCAGCTGTACCAAATGCGCAACATCAGTGCAGGAAATATTTTTAGGCTCATATATTTTCATATGTATATAAGGAAGTAAATGCTTTAAATGACATGGAGCTAGTATACTTCTGAACACGTTTCAGGAATAAACCTGGGATAGGAACTATTCCCATTAGGTAGTTGGGACTACCTGCTTAGAGACAAAGACACGTTTAGGTGTAAGTTTTTTAGTGCTAGCTGATCTCAATGCCAGAAAACACTCTTAGGCATCTTTGTTTAACTACTATAAACATAGCCATACAGACAGAACAAAAAATTGGTCAACCAAATATACTGACCACTTGTTATATGCTGTACTATTTTTAAAAAACTGTATTTGCTTTAGACTGAAAATTTTTAAAATAATTCAGAATGCATCACAGGTAATTTTCTTGACACATTTAGCTCTTAGCTGTTTAAAATCGTTGTCAAATTACAATAGCACTTGGATTATGAAACAGAATAAATGGCTGATCTTTGGCACTGAGATTCAATACCTAAATAAAGATATTTTCTAAGAAACTACTTAAAATAATTGCTTTTAGGCTGAGATTTTCTGCCTAACTTTTACTGTAGATAATTTTTTAAAGAATGATCTTGGGAAACTTTGTATATGGTTGTTATTCCTCTCCCAAGTGACTTAAATGATATTCCCTTATCCAGACCTTTAAGTGTCTTTATATCCTTTCTTGTGTTATATAGAATAGGAATTAGTGTTCATTAGAGTGGCACTCAGACCATATCTGCATTGCTAAATAAAAGTTATGGGAACATTGTCTGTAAGGGGTAGTTGGTACAGACCTAAAAAAAAAAGGGTATTAGAGAACATAGTCACAAATAACCACTAGAAAATCCTGCTACTCCGAACCTTTGCAAAGGCTCTATTTTATTTACTAGTATACTGGCATAGACTTAATCACACAGCCCTCTCCCGGATACAATCTGTCACATGCCGTGGGATGCGTGTAACTCCAACAGGTCTCATAACAAGAAGGGGCATATTGTTCTACTGTGAAAGAGAAGAGAGACATGTTAAGTGGCGTGCACCAAGTTGTAGCAAGTACTGCCATCTCTCTCCTTCCTCCTGACCTGGTAGACTTGATGCTATGGGGACATATGATCAATGAATGCAGGTGTGCTGTGGTGTCATACAAGATTGTGCTACATGAGTGGATGTAGGAAGGAATCTTGTTCTTTGGTAGTGACAGAAGTAGCATTGTTCCTCCAAAAAGATTTGTTAGCTACCAAAGCATTTCTCAGTCATAACAGAGATGCATAGTGGTAGAATTTATGGCTATACAAGATTCCTAGTGGAAATAAACAAATGCAATAATGGTAGCTTACACTTGTACTGTTTATTGCTTCTTTCTTGCTGAATCAGCTGTTTGGTTACAGAGCATATTTCCATAGATTCTTTTCTGCAGAAGCTAGAAAATATCTGTAATTGAATGGAGCTCTTAAAGGCTCTTAATGTTACCTGTGAGAGTACAACTATCTGAAACCACTAGCAACTTCTCTTGACACTTTTATAACCAAAATCAGCTCAACCAGCTTTTCAAATTTTACAAAAATGAAATTGCTTCAGGCAGAGACCTGGTGCACGCAGCTTTAAACGGAAGTGATTTTTTTTTTTTATGCTTGAGATAAGCCACTAAAAAAATCAGTGTCTATGTCAGATTTGCTGGCACAAATAGAGAAGGTGCTATATAGTAACACTGAATAAGCTTGGGTTTATTTCCTTCTATTCTAGATATAAAGTATCAGCTTCTCAATACATGCAAATTCGTCACTGAAATAAAGAAAATCTATAGGAATATACAACATAGCTGACAGGTGTATATCTGTCTGTATAAGGCCAGATATGTAGGCTTAATTCTTTGTGAGGCTGTTGAACTACTTCAGATTTTCAGTGCCATAGTTCAGAATATAGATTGCAGACTAAATTACATAAGAGCTTAAACAGAGAGATAATTTAATCTTTGTCTCTCAAAAGTGACCTTTGAACTTAATCTTTTACAGGAAGCATGACCTACTTCTACAGTATTTGAGCATTTTGTGGGACTTCTACACTTTTTTCCCACTATTCATTGTCATGGTAATTGTCTGTTTCAAGACTCTAACTCAAAAATATTATCTCCATAGGCTCAGATAGTCACAGATTGTACCTAACACAGACCACTTAAATAAATAATTTTAGTGTAATGCATTCCATCAAAACACAGATCAAAAGAATTGTGTTTATTTTTCTTCATTGATTTCAGGTATTCTAAATTGCTTAGTTTGAGTCTAGATATCTCCATTGTCAGTCTTACGTGCCATTCAAGGAACAACTAGATTTCACACAAAGGTGAAACAAATACGCAATGCCTGATCTCAATATAAAGCTGTCAGAAGAGCTGAGAATAAGGAAGCAATGAGATATTTGCTAAAGGTACCAAATATATATTTGACATAAGTGCTTTCAAGGGAGTTTGTTTTGCCATTCTTCTCCCCACCTGCCTCCTCCCAAGAAATCACATCAGAGATTTAAGGGAGAGAAGTGAAGGAAGACTGCATGTAAACTTCCATGATTCTAAGGAACCTGTAGGGGTTATGGGAAATATAGAGTCATAGAATCATAGAATGGTTTGAAAGGGACCTTTAAAGGTCATGTGGTCCAACACCCCCTGCCGTGAACAGGGACATCTTCAACTACATCAGGTTGCTCAGAGCCCCATCCAACCTGACCTTAAACGTTTCCAGGGAGGAGCACCTACCACCTCTCTGGGAAACCTGTTCCATTGTTTTACCACCCTCATTACAAAAAAAAATTTCTTCCTTATATCCACTCTTTTTTTTTAGTTTAAAACCATTACCTTTTGTTCTATTGCAACAAGCTCTGCTAAAAAGTTTGTCCCCATCTTTCTTGCAAGCCCCCAGTAAGTACTGAAAGGCCATAAAAAGGTCTCTCTGGAGTCTTCTGTTCTCCAGGCTGAACAGCCCCAACTCTCTCAGCCTATCTTTACAGGAGAGGTGCTCCAGCCCTCTGGTCATCTTTGTGGCCATCCTTTGGACCCACTCCAACAGGTCCGTGTCTTTCCTGTGCTAAGTACTCCAGAGCTGGAAGCAATACTGCAAGTGGGGTCTCATGAGAGCAGAGGGGCAGAATCACCTCCCTTGACCTGCTGACCACACTTCTTTTGGTGCAGCCCAGGATGCGGTTGGCCTTCTGTGCTGTGAGTGCACATTGCCAGCTCATGTTGAGCTTTTCATCCACCAGTACCTCCAAGTCGTTCTTGGCAGGGCTGCACTCAATCCATTCATCCTCCAACCTGTATTGATATTAGGCATTGCCCCAACTCATGCACAGGAGTTTGCACTTGGTTTTGCTGAATCTCATGAAGTTCACATGGGCCCACTTCTCACACTTATCCAGATCCCTCAGGCATGTCAGACACATCGCTCAGCTCACTGTTACTCAATTCCACTGTCTATGTCATTGATGAAGATATTAAACAGCACTAGTCCCAATATGCACCCAATTCCCACTTCTCAATGATCTCCATCTGGACTTTGAGCCATTGACCACTACCCTCTGGATGCAACGATCTAACAAATTCCTCATCCACCAAACAGTCCACTGGTCAAATCTGTATCTCTGCAATTTAAAGAGAAGGATGTTGGGGGATGTGGAACTGTGTCAAAGGCCTTATAGAAATCCACGTAGACAACATAGAATCATAGAATCATAGAATGGTTAGAGTTGGAAGGGACCTTCAAAGGTCATCTAGTCCAATCCCCCTGCAAGAAGCAGGGACATCCCTGACTAGATCAGGTTGCTCAGAGCCTCATCCAGCCTGGCCTTGAATGTTTCCAGGGATGGGGCATCCACCACCTCTCTGGGCAACCTGTTCCAGTGCTCTATAGCTCTTCCCTTGTCCACTGAGGTAGTCACTCATAGTCAATGATAGAAGGCCACTAGGTTCATCAAGCAGGATTTGCCCTTGGTGAGGCCATGTTGGCTGTCTCGAATCACCTCCCTGTCCTCCATGTGCCTTAGCATAGCTGCTAGGAGGTTCTATTCCACTATCTTCCCAGGCACAGAGGTGCAGCTGACAGTGGTAGTTCCCAGGATCCTCCTTTCTACCTTTTTAAAAAATGAGTGCAGTGTTTCCCTCTTTTCCAGTCAGAAGGGACTTCAATTCACTGCCATGGCTTTTCCAGTATCATGGGGAGTGGCTTGGCAACTACATTTCCCTCAGCACTCTAGGATGCATCTCACCAGGTCCCATAGATTTATGTGTCATGTTCCTCAGGTGGTCATGAACCTGATCTTCTCTTACAGTGGGAAGGACTTTACTCCCCAGTCCCTGCCTTGCAGTTCATTCACTCGAGATGTGTGGGAAGAGAGATTGCCAGTGAAGACTGAGGCAAAAAAAATGTGGAGTCCTCAGCCTTCTCCTCATCTATTGTTATCAGTTTGAGAGTTGTGTTCATCAGGGGGTATGCTTTCTTTGACCTTCCTTTCCTGACTGACATATTTGTAGAAGCCCATCTTATTATTCTTTGCATCCCTTGCCAAGCTCAGCTCCAGACGTACCTTGGCCTTCCTGCTCACATCCCTACATAACTGTGCAGCATCCCTATACTCTTCCCAGGATATCTGTCCCCGCTTCTACTGCCTGTGCATTTTCTTCTTGCCCTTTATTTTGACCAGCAGGCCTTGACTCAGCCATGCTGGTCTTTTGCCTTCTTTTCCTCATTTCTTACACCTGGAAATCGAGAACTCTTGCACTCTGTGGAAGGCGTCCTTAAAGATCTGCCAGCTCTGTTTTGCTCCCTTGTTTCTGAGGGCAGTTTTCCAGGGGATCCTATTGATTAGCTCCTTGACAAATTGGAATTTTGCTTTCCTGAAATTCAGTGTCATAGTTTTATTCTTTGCCTGACCTATTACCCTCAGTACTGTGAACTCCACTAGTGCATGACCACTGCAGGGCAGGCTGCCTCAAATCTTAACATCATCAGTTAGCTCACTTGCATGTGTCTATTACCTGGCTTGAGAAGTTATCCTCAATGTATTGCAGGAGTCTCCTGGATTGTCTGCAGCTCACTGTGCTACTTTTCCAGCATATATCAAGGTGATTCAAGTACCCCAGCAAGATGGGAACCTGCAAGCACAATGCCTCCTGTAGCAGGAGTAAGAAAGCTTCATCAACAGGCTTCCCTTGATTGTGTGGCCTGTAGTAGACATCAACCACAAGGTTGCTTTTGTTTGCTCAGCCTTTGATTTTTGCCTACAAGCTTTCAACCTCTTCATGACTATTGTTCAGAGACAGGTCTTCACACTCTATCCATTTCATTATAATGGGAGGGGCAACTCCTCCTCCTTCCTTGCCTGTCCCTTATGAACAGCCTGTAGACATCGATAGCCGCACTCCAGTCATAGGATTCATCCCACCAAGTTCCTGTAATGGCAACTAGGTCATAGTTTTCTAGCAGCACAGTGGCTTCCAATTCCTGTCTGTTGCCCATGCCACGTGCATTGGTGTGCATGCACTTCAGCTGGGCTGTTGGATGTGTCACCTTCTTCGAGGAACAGCCCTTAATTCCTTTGAGGTACTTCATTGGTGTTTCCCTGTTGGCTGATATTACCTCAGGAGCCCCTGACTCATCTCTGTAAGACTTCAAGTGTGCTGCAGTGTAGCCAGCGTGTCCCAGAGCAACAGGCTGAGAGCCCTTGCTAGCATCCTGTCCCTCTAAACTCGGCAAGTCATCCCACAGCTTGTCACGGGCAAATCTGATATTATTCCCCTCCCCTATCAAATTGTCAGGTGCACGCCATACAATGCATGCCTTATAGTGATTTATGATTAAAAAAAAATGACAAATGGACAGTGATGGCCCATGTCACACACTGCTCAAAGGTTAGTGTTTGAAACAGCACTTACTGTGCATTGAATATAGGTCAGGAGTAGCTTAAGAACGATCTTGAAAGGGAAAGTTAAGAGATGGTATTTATTGTGATAGAAAGGGCAAGACTCACAAAGATCTAAAAATTTCTGGTGACACAAAGTTATGAGAGCCTGTACAAGTGTTCTAGTCATGTGGAGAGATACCACAGACCTTGAATCGAAGTCAATGTGCAAGAAGAACCTACAACTTCAGATACATTCTGGAAGTGAATTAAATATATTACCCAACTCACAAGCAGGATAGTGAAATTACCCATCATGACAGAGGTGGAAGACAACTGTGAAGAGGAAAATGAGCTATTGAAAAGATAGGCTTACAATATTTGCTCAGAGGCACTATAGTTTGGAGGTAAGAAATGGGGAGATAAGAAGGGAGAGAGGAACAAAGAGACAAACATACACTCAGTATAGGGGAAGAAAGCATAGTCAATATTCTATAATGTTCTCTGCAGATAGTGTTCATCTCACATAAAACCTAAGACTTAATAACAGTGCTCCCTGACAGCCAGTGAGGAGGAAAAAAAATCATCCAAGTTACTACATAAGTCATTAAAAGTAGATTAATCACACATTGTAAATGCCAATGAAGGTAACCTAGACAATAATCTCCAGTGAATATCTCCACACGGTAGAGGTCTGAAGGTGGAGGATATAACTTTACCAAGTATTAAAAGTGAAAAGAGTATCAGGGCTGAAACATAGCCCTGTAGAAATCCCACAAAAAAAGTTACAGTGGTGATATCCGTGTCTCCTTAAACGAAGTTCTGAAATAATAACTGAGTAGGCAGGAGGAAAGCTGGTGGAGGATAGAATATGTAAACAGAGAAACTAAGATTTCTTCCTGGAATTTCTTCCTGGAATTCCTTAAATTCCTGGAAGAACAGCAGCACTGATTGGAGGAGGTTGCTGATGAATCAATCACAACTGGCTTACAGCAGCAATTCTGTAGTTTGCAGAGTGAGCCAAGATTAGAGGCTGAGAGATGGATTTGTTCATCCTTAACAAAAGAGGGTTAGGAGAGGATCTTACAGTCATCAACAACTACCTAGTGAGAAGACAGAAGGAAGACAGAGCCAGATTCAGCAGTGCAGAAAGTCATGAAGTGAGCTGGAACACAGGAAATATTGTCCCCCCGAAAAAGAAAAAGCAAATAAATAGTGAGTGTAAGTACAGACCAGAACAGACTGTCCAGGGAAGCTGTGGGATCTCCATCCTTGGAGACATTCAGAATTCAGCTGGACGGAGATCTGAGCAGCCTGCTACATGTGGACATGCTTTGAGTGAGGCATTGGACAAAAGACTTGCAGAGGTCCTGGAAAAATTTACAAGATTTAGTGATTCTAATGAAGGTCAATATATCTTACTAGACTCAGGAAAAATAAATAGAATCATTCTAATGCTAAACAAAAACTTAAGATCTACAATTTTCCAGTTTTATCCCAACTTATTACACAGGTTAACCTGGCTTGTTGCTGACTTTTTTTTTTATTTATTAAATAATTACATAACAATTGACTTCTAGCTGAAGTGCATACCATCCTACTTCTCTTCGCAACTTATTTTACTTACAAGTAAACATTAAGCTTGCAACAGGACTACACCTCTGCCTTTAAGTCTGTTACTCTAGGAAAAATTCACCTGTATATAATCTCAGTTTTTCTATCTATAGAAGGGAAATGGAAAAAAACCCTTACTTGATAGTAAATGAGCTCTTCAGATGGTAAGAACTGTTGCAGTTAACACTGTGGATTCTGAGAAAGAATTAATACAAGTGAGCTAATCTTCACTGTTCATTTTTTTTTTTCCTCCTCAAATACCTGGAAGTCCTTTGTCTATCCCCCACAAGTATCTGTGGAAGCTGACTCCAAAAGGAACTACTCTGTGTTCTTTGGGTTAGTAATTTCTGCAGATTTATTTGATGTACACAATGTTTTACAAGCTCTCCAGAAAAGCATTTGCTAAGAGGAGCAATGGCAAGGCTGAAATGGAAAGTAAGTAAAGAAGATAGATATTTCAAAAGAATTATTACAAACTTATTATTATGGGATCTACTATATAAAAAGAATCGTTATTATTTTTTTAAATTTATCCAGTTAAATACATACATATATGTTTGCAGTGGCCCTTTAAATTGCCAGCCAAACATGCACATATTTTAAAAAAAGAGATACTATGGTCATTTGAAAGCTTATGATTGTTATGCCCTATTCCATTTTATATATGGGTTCTATGATTTATTGACATCCCAGTAGAAATGGTTCTTTATTTTCTATTCATCCTAACCTTGGTCAAATAATACCACCCTACTTCTCTTCACAATATTTTCCTAATATCTCAGCTCATTTAATTCTATTGATCCACTGAAGAGTATAATGGCAATGAAACTGGAATTAATAGCACCTCCCTTCTCCAATTGTAAGAGCTTTCCTATATAGTCTGTGGACCATCACACAAAATCATAAAAGTAGGCAAAAAAGCAGACTGACCTTTATCAGCCACTATTGTGTAGCAAAATTCAGCAAAGACCAGAACATCATTTTCAGGTTTATGGCACTGTTTTCTTAAATAATAAGGGGAATGGGGGGGAGGAACTGACCCCTGTTCAGCATTTACTTAAACAGAATTGGCATTAATAGAGTATTCTGTCAAAAATTCAAGCCCAGGAAAATGTATGGCTTTGTCCACAGCAGCAGCTATCTTAGTAGATTGCACTGTCACTGCTTCACACAAAGAGCATTGCAACACCATTAGTGGACATAAATAATGCACAAGCTCTTATGCAGTACTCAGCTAAGTGCATGGAAACCTTGGGCTCCTGTTGTCAGAAATTCAATGGATTAGTACCTAGATTTATTTTAAGTCTGTAAAGCACTTTGTTCTTGACAGCATTCAAAGTAGAAAGAGTGCTATCCTGAATGTGCATCTTAATACTGTCATTCTTGTCTTGTAAGAGTAGATGAAATATGGGATGCAATACTTCTTTTTAATATTTAAAAGTTTTCACTGTGTGGACATAGTACACACATACCCACAGATATATATATATACACATATGTGTGTGTGTGTGTGTGTGTGTGTGTATATATGCTTTTATATATATATATATGTTTATAAGAACGCAGTAACCCATGGTTACCTTATTGATCTGGAAATACAAAATACAGATATGCAATGTAACTTAAGCAAGGAAGAGTACCATCACAATTTAGATTATTAAAATAATGATAAACAAATATATTATCTTTATTACCTGTTTTCCTTGAGATGTGCCCTCTACCAGATTCCTATACAGATATCATATTTACAGTTCCATTACAACACAAAGTACTTAGCTTCTACAATAAGCAAAGATCATATGGTTAACTGAGAAGTCAGGAATATTTTAATCTAATTACTCATATTGAGAACCCAGTAAACCTTTAACACACATCAAATACAGTAGTGTTCTTGTACAAGTTTACAACAAAAATGTCAACTTCCTAGATTAAAACAAAGTAAAACAAATAACAAAAAGAACCCAGAACTTTTCAAAACTATCATTTAAAAACATGTAAAATATGTTCAAGAAATTGCTTCACAGCAATAGGGACTGTGGGGTCTATTTCCCTCTCAATGTTCTGGAGAGTTAAGCATGATAATCCCCCATACATTGAGAGGATAACAGGATCCTTTGTGTAGATTAAAAGCAGTTTTCTATTGATATCAGGGTGGTAATGCAAGAACAGCAATATCTCATGTGAAGGTCAATCTTTCACAATGCCACTAAGACATAAACTCTTCGTTTGAAATAATAACAGTTACCTTTTCTCTTTGCCTGCATGGTCCATGAATTTCCACACAATTCATTGAACCAGCAGTCAATGAACTATTCATTATTGAACTCAGTGATTTAAAAGTCACAATATGTACATCATTAATGCCCATTTGAAAAAAAAAAAAAGGCAAATTTCAAAAATCTTGGTAGGATTTGAAATATATTTAAAACATAAAATCTGAATTGCTTTGATGCCAACTTTTTTGTTTATGTCTGTAGCAAACTCCACTTTCCTCAAAAGGTAAATGAATTGTTTATTCCCTTAACTACTGGAAGATATATGAGCTTGTCTATTCAGTATGCAAAGTTCTCCGCCAAGTCTGAAGGTATTGCAGTTTTTAAAGCCTCGTGTTCTACTAATTGTAACAGAATTTCTATTAAAGCTGTTCCCCAAGCCATCTGTACTGTACCTCACAAAAGAAAGCTCTTTTTAAAGAGAGAGAGAGAAAAGAGAGAGAAGAAAGAAAGAAGAGGAGAGGAAGGGGAAAGACAGAAATAGGGAATGAAATAAGGGAGGGAGAAGGAACGGGGAGAGAAAGAGAAGGAGAAAGAGAAGGAGAAAGAGAGAGAGAGAGAAAGAGAAAGAGAAAGAGAAAGAACGAGAAAGAGAAAGAAAGAGAAAGAGAAAGAGAGAGAGAAAGGAGGTGGGGAGAAAGAGAGGGAATGACAACAGTAAAAAGAGAGATATAATAAAGTTAAAAGAGGGAGGTGAAGGAGAGAGAGAAGAACACATAAAATTTAAAAATATATGGGAAAGAAACAAAAAAGAAGAGTGAGAAAGAAAGAGAGAATGAAAGAAATAAAGAGAGAAAGGAAAGAAGGGAAATTTGTTGTTGTTGTTGTTCCTATGTTGCAGGATTACTGCTATGTAAAATATTAATTGGACTTCCTTTACATGTTAATATATATTGTTTAATAGCTTTAGTATGAAACTTGAAAATATTGAAACCTGTAACAGATATGTCCATCTATATTGCCAGCTGTGCTCATGAAACACAACAGGTACCAAACAGCAGCAATTCAGATTGCAATCCATGATCAATAGGTGGCGCTTTTCCCCTTTCTGATTTCCTTTCCTCCGTTCTCATATTATGGAAAACATTTTTTTCATCAGTATTTTTTAAAAAATCTAATGCTACTTTTTGGAAACTTGCATTCTTTATGCAAAACGGAAAATTTTTATCAGTTCATAGACTGTTTTTTGCAGCACTATAGAAGAGTCAACAAACTTACAGTGGAGTTGCACAAATAATAGAATTAATGACTTTGGTACAAAAGTTTATATTTTCCAATATTATTGAGAAACTTATCTTATTCCTATGGCTGAGATAGTTTTTAATTTCTTTTTTTTTTTTTAATTAGGAAGAGTTCTAATTTTCAAAGGAAATTACTTTTTATGATTTGGCCACATTACTGCTGATCTAAGAAAACAATTAGAGTTTTTAAACATTTATATGAAAAAAATCTGTTGTTGGAACTATTTGTCTACATTATTACAATTCTTGATAAAAAAATGTTCAATACAGAGCTTTCATTTTGTTCTTCTTACCACAATGGAAAAAAAAAAAAACAACTTTCCAAATACTATATAGTTGGAGATGTCCCTGCTCCTTGCAAGGCAGGGTTGGACTAGATAACCTTTAAAGGTCCCTTCCGACCCAAATTATCCTATGATTCTATGATTCTATGTGAACGGACTACCTATTGGTTAACTATATATTAATTTTAATGTAGCGTGAAAAACTAAATTTTAAATAAAATACACTGACTGTAAGCCTGAAATCCTGGTTCAGCTGTGAAACATATTCTGACATCAGTATTTAAAAGATTTCATCTTGATTTCCATAAGAGAGGAAAGAGATGTCTTTTCTTAGAGAACAGAGAGTTATTTCAAACTCTTACCTTATATTCATAGAAAGGACAGGGTACATACTCATCTATGCACATACACATGTGCACACAAGGGCACATTGTATATTCACATACAGAATCCTATTATTCCCAAAGTAGAGTTATTTTAAAAGCAAAGAGATAATTGATTAGCAGTGCAAGACATTTTCTAATGCTGGAAGGCAAAGTAAAGTTTCTTATCTAGTTTCTGTTATCAATATCTTAAAAAGAAAACTACATTTCAAGAGCAAAATTATGATATCATGATAAGAAGTTTCAGCCGTAACTGAGAGTTTTGCATTGATTAATAACTAGAGTTGAAAGGTAAAGACAACTTCCCTTTTCAGAGAGAGAGAGAGACTCTCTTTTCAA
Organism: Tetrax tetrax; assembly: GCA_009806455.1. NCBI lineage: Eukaryota > Metazoa > Chordata > Aves > Otidiformes > Otididae > Tetrax > Tetrax tetrax. The sequence continues at coordinate 249,483 of WHYT01016233.1, forward strand.
GAAGGCTGTCCCATATAAAGGAAAACGCAAAACTGAAGATCAGATGGCTTGTAATATTATTAAATTAGATGTCAATAACTTCATTCTATATTGTTGCTCCATACACTGCATACTTGAAGTAAATTACCAGATTAAAAAAAAGGAATGTTAATGATTTACAAATTCCTGTAAGTTCAGATTTTTTTATGAATGATAATATTATCTGAGAATAATTTTAATGTACAATTATTGTTGGTATATTTATAAACTACAAAAATATAAACAATATCACAGAATCACGGAATGGTTGAGGTTGGAAGGGACCTGCGGAGGTCATCCTGTCCAAGTCCCCTGCTGAAGCAGAGCCATCTAGAGCCATTTGCTCAGGACAGTGTCCAGATGGCTTTTGACTGTTTTCAAGGATGGAAACTATACAATCTCTCTGGGCAACCTGTAAATAAAATATCTGTAAAGTAAGACTTTTTCAGTTTGCTAGCCAAACAGCTGCAAATACGATATTAGATTTGAAACTGGCTTCCTAAAATCACTACTGCAAAAGTTTCTTGCCCGCTGTATAAACCAACAGTAGTCTTCCTATATTTCAAGTAACTCTGCATTTAGACACACATCCAACTAAACAATGTTTGTCCTGTTTGGTATCGTAGCATCTCTACATGCTGTTTGGTGCTGTTGTGGTTTTGCTTAGTGAGGGGGGCCTAAGGTGGTAGCTTCTGTTGGAAATTGCTAGAAGTCGCTCCCCTTTGTTCAGTGGACTCGACCTGGCCTAAGGCGGACCCACTGCCGGCCAAGGCTGAGCCGATTGGGAGCAGAATGTTCCGTGATAGCGCCTCTGCGATAACGTATTTAAGAAGGGGAAAACAGAAAAAAGAAGAGAGAAGAGAAGATGTGAAGAAGCTGAGCAAGGGCAGAGGCCCAGAGGGGGAGGCGCAGGCCTCCGGGGCCTTGCAGGCCTCACCCTCTGGCCTCTCGCCAGGCGGCCGACTGGGCCCAACTCAGCCCGGCCTGGCTGCAAGAGGTGGAGAGGAGAGAAGATGGGATGAATAAGGTGAAGAGACCCTGAGAGGCTTTTTGAGGCTTCTGCCAGCCCGTTGTGAAGAATGAACTTTTCTTGTGAGAGAAACAGCTGCAAACACCAAGGTCAGTGAAGAAGGAGGGGGAGGAGTAATGCGGCTCCTGGCCAAGATTCCCCTGCAGCCTGTGGTGACGACCATGGTGGAGCAGGTTGTCCC
>WHYT01016234.1:0-13189 GCA_009806455.1 Tetrax tetrax
CCCCACAACAACTCTTCTTGCAAATATCCACTATGTTGGCTTGCCCAAAGGATAGTCAACATGCTGAAACTTACCCATGGCAAAACCATCATCAGTGAAAGCTGCTCCACTTTTGTTCTTCTTATTCAATTTCTCCTTGCAACTAATTGAATGCTCTACAAAATTGAGGGTCTGAAAGAGTGAAAAAACTGTCTTGGAATCATCAAGAGAGACTCACAAATTTTTAAAAATATTCACATTGTATGCTGTTAACTATCAATATAATTCCATGCCCCAAACTATGCTAGATGTGTCTCCCATCATTAGGCATTTTTGTATGAAAGCTTGTCCTTTTTCTAGGCTTTTGGGGAAGAAAGTAAGTTAAGCTTTGGAAAACACCTATGCATATGCAATAAGTAAAAAACCAAAGGCACATCTTCATCTTTGCTGTTCTCGTCAGACTTTATTACTTCACATTCTCTTGGTGATTACTAGAGGTAAACATGTAAGCAAGGATAATTAAGATAGCCCAGCTTCCTAGAAAGCTTAAAGATATTAGGGTTTTAAAGTTAGTGTGTTATTCCACTCTATTTAGAAAACTGTAAAAAGATTTCAGTGTTCCATTTACGATGATGTTGATCCAGGTAGTAATATCAAGCAATGGGTATATGTCTGTATGCAATAACTACTCAAGACATGGAAATTTGTGTACTTTAACAACTGCCTGAAAACCTATTTCAAGTTTAACAGCACCAAAATGCCTTTTTAAAACAAAAACGTATGGTATATGCCTGAAACTGTATTTACCAGAAAAAAACCTCCAAAAATGGAAAGGAAAAAGAAAAGTATTTGTCATGAGCCTTTACCTTCCCTCACTTCCATCACTATGACATGCCTGCTCTCTCACAGTCTTAAAAGTTTATAGCTCATCGGCACTCCAAAGTTAGTTTCTAAAATGGGTTGTTACATATGAAGCCTTTTAGATAATTTAGGCCTTCAAACTGAACTGCTTCCAAATGCCCCAAATGCTCCACTCAAGTGTGCATCACCTCAATTCAGCTGGACTCTTTCTAAACAAAACTCATTAGCAAAAGCAAGTCCAATTGCAACGAGGAGGGCCCCAATTTTACTGCATTAGAACATGACATTAAGTGTCTAAAGATACCTAACGTGAGGTGGAAAGAGCACACGCATGAGAAAGCTGAAGAATATGGTTTTAAATTCCCTTCGCCCTTACTGTTCCAATTCCTCCTCTTTCAACTTGGCTTCTACAAATTTGATTCAAATAGGAAAAGTCTTTAAAGTTACCTTTTGAGTGCTAGTACGTGAACTGATGTGAATAAAGAAAAACAGGGCTTTAGACAACTATCAACAAAGCCACAATCAAACAATCCCACTCATAATCAGAAAAAAAACCTAGAATATGCTAGTCAACAGCCTAATACAAAATATTTAAACACAAACCTGATCTGATACATGTGTTTAAAAGAAGTACGAGTACACACAATGCCAATACTAACCAGTGGGGGAACAATTATATGGAAGTTCCGCAAATGCATATTCTTTGGACTGCGGAATTCAGGAGCAAATACATCCACAAGCATTTTGAAGTACTCCGTTCCTTCTGCAAAGTTACGTGTGAGGTCACTGAGGACAGAGTCCAACTGCCTGCAAAGGATAAGCAATGTGTTACCTGATTTCTGCTAGAAGTTTCTCAGCTTACTCACCCCTTGGGGTAACAACCCTCTCTTCACCCTTTGGCCACACCTACAATCCAGTATTCAGACCAGAGTGTTCAAGATACCAACCTCTACAGCCATCTTGAATCACGTTTCATTATTTAATTTTCTCAAAAAAGGTCTATTAATACAGAATACTTGCATCTTTTTTTCCCCTAAGGCCCTGATCATTCTAAAAGCAGATGTTAGGAAAGCTTGCTAGCCTTTAAACCACAAAGATTTTATTGAGAAACCAGGTTCAAATAGTCTATTAGTAGAAATGCTACTTCACAATTTTAAAACAACTGCTTCTATTTTCTCTGCTTTTAAGAAGAGGCAAGTATTCTTGCATAAAGTCAGTTGAACTTTTAACACACACACACACACACACACACACACACACACACATATATGCAACTAATAGCTGCATTTATAACTCTAACATTACAATTTTCTTATCCCATTCCTGCCCCAGACCTCAAAAGCACGATGTCAGGGTACCTTGCTGCTTTTTGCGTTTCTTCCGAGAGTCCTTCTTCTTTCACCAGCTCTTCAAAGTTAACAATATCTTCCAGATCAGGAACAAACCTGTAAACTCAATGTTTGTTAGGATTATGCTCAATCATCTACATTGACTGAAGCATCTACCATAACTTACAATTAAGTTAATTTACTCTTCTGGGCTAAAACTACTTACTTGAAGTCCTATCATATCTGACACAACATTCTCATCCAGGTACTATTCAACTAATTTTTAAATACATAGAACATTATTTGTACTTCTGCTTTTACCAAGTTACCATATCCTCTCTCTAGCACTTGCTGCCCTTGATAACTGTAAGTTTACTATTATTTGCAAGAAATCCAACTATTTCTTTGTATTTAAAAGTCAGTGTTTTAATAACCTTATATAAACACAGATCATCACCTACATAGAACTAAGTAACAAAGAAATGTTTTTTCCAAGTTCCTCAAGGCTTGAACTATTTTTCCTTAATGCACCCTTGAAGTGATTAATATCAAGAATTAATGACTTACATGTACAGTCTATTAACTCTTTTGCAGCGTTTATCCATATAATTTGTTTGATTTTTAGTGGTTTATAGTAATGATTGTACAGTTCTGGTTTCCAGCACTGTTTTTCATAATTCCACTTTAATGAAGGCATAAAAATGGGCCTTTTTAAAATTTATGGAAGACTGGTATGAACCTAGGGAATATCAGCATGAATAGGGAGCAAAGGAACGAGAAGGGAAAAATAAGTATTTGTGGAAGTACCTAATTGCACTACTACAGCAGTGGAGTCCTCCAGATCTTATCATTCGTACATAACCCATAGCGTTGCCTTTAAAAACAAGAAAAAAAAAAAACAAAACAAACAAGGATGTAGTTTATAATTATTTAAATAATTATTTAAATTTGAAGTCTACATAGAGAAATAAAACACACACACATCATCTAGCAAAATTGTGTTCACTGTCATGATAGCATAAGGGTCAAACAGTACAAACTCTTTCCACTGAGCACATTAAACACTTGCAAGTTCAGATCAGTCCTGCACACCTACAGCATCAACAGCTGAAAACACCATTGTAATGTCATGCATCACTCAAACTTACTTCAGCTGCATATATGGCCATTTTCTGAAGTACATGAACTTAAGAGTATTATTATTTTACTGGGAAATACACCCAATCTGGATAAAAATCAGCTCCGTAGCATAAAGAAACGAAGAATTTAAAAGGGAACAGGTATCTATGCAAGCTGTAGCTATATTATTTTAGATCGAGACATGCAAGGGCCATTTCTGCGTAAGTAGAGAAAACTATTTATTTCACATGGAGTACGGGAGAAGTCCTTTCCATCTGACTGGAGCTAAATCGAGTTTTAGTCTGAGCTAAAAGTTCAGTTACTAAACTGTGAAGATCTCTTCCATTTGATAACATTTATAACATATTCTTAGCATTTCATACCAATTTGACTTATGAGTTGTCTGAACTGGTCAAGATAGCTCTGGCCATCCGGGGTTATTCCAAGTTTTCTGATGCCGCGGTTGAATTTATCTGCTCTTTCAAAGGGATACTAGAAAAATATTTTAGAATTATTTGTAAGAATAATTACCTATCCTAAAAACAAACAAACAAACAACAACTTTTTCACCATGTCAATACAATTCTATTTGCAATATATTCCTACCTCACATCTACAGCTTCATTTTTTTTCCTAAAATAAATTATATACCTGCCTGTCTATATTAGTTTGTAAAGTCATTTGGCTAAATCACTTCTGCAAGCTGAAAAGTGAAATAGAAATGTTACTGTGAACAAGAAAGTGTTCCTAAAAGAAATAAGCACTTGACACATAAAGAAATTGGCAGTTTATTAAACTAAATACATTGCCTCCTGCATTTTTGAGAAAGCAACTTTCCAGCATGGAAAATGACACTGTAGTCCCCAAATCTTGACACGCTGGAATAAGTGCTACATTTTCACATCATTTTGGATTCAATTTGAATAATCTCATTATTCAAAACTGCCAACAACTGTTAAGTGTGATTTGGACCAGAAGTTTAAAACCTCCAACAGACTATGACTCCATCAAGTCATGGTTGTCAGGTCACCGAGAGAATGATTTTATCCAATCCCATCTTTACAGAGCAGCCAGAATGAAACAAAGCCATCCTGAAGGTAGATATTTATAACACTGCATTTTGCTAGGACAAAAGCTGTCACTTTGTCTGGAGAGACACATTTAAATAATAGGGATGTTATGGTTTGCTGCACCTTCAGTCACACTGAAGTAGCACTTTTTAGCCACTTTAGCCAAGTTACTCTCAGTCCTTCAAAAATTACTATACCTTGTGGTCATTTTGATCCTTGACTTCCCTGAAGAATCTGATGTCTTTGATAAGTCTGGATTTGATATGTTCATCATACATGAACTGGCTAAAAATATAAAACTTTTTCCTCAAAAATTGGTAAGTGAAGTTTACCTAAACAAAAAAGTCAAATCAAGAAAGTCAGCACAGTAACAAGCAAGCATATCTAGCAACTCATTTTCAGAAGATTCCTGAGTAACTTGTATTTATATAGAACCTTCTACTGAGTTTACTTCAATTTATTCTTTTAAACCAGAGAAATTAAGATAAGCAGAGAATAACAAAGAAAATCCTTCTCCTGGAAGGCCTACTCTCTTCCAGAAAGGACAGAGGTACCAAGGGACAAAGTTAGCTATTTCAGTTTGATGACCTGCCCTACACAGCAATTAGTTTATGTCTGGAATATCCTGTAACTGTCCTTTTTAAGCAGCGCAAACATTTCAAGTTGAGAAGGGCAGACAAGCTCAACTTCCTCAGTCAAACTGTGGAGTCTGCTTAACCTCCTGACAAAACTTCACTTCCTCAAAGTTTTCCAAAACACTCCCCCACAAGACAGAAGCACACTTTCACCCTGTGCATCTCAATTACTTCTTATGTCTGCATAAACAACTTGGCTCACAATCAGAAGTTAATAAATCTACATCACCAGGAAATAATGTGAGTAACAGCATTTTTTTTTTTTTTTTTTTTTTTTTTGTAACTGAGGTCCCCACAGGGGAGAGGGACCAGAAGAATGGGAAAAAAAAAAAGCAGCAAACAGGTAGAAAGAAGTTAAGCAGCAGGCTGGAAAGCACCAACCTGAAAATATCTTTGGCACTGTGCCCAGTCCTGAGAACCACAATGATAAATTCCTGCTGCAGTAGGCAAGGCGCAGGAAGTGCCCTCATTTACCTTGCAAAGAGGTAAATATCTTTGGCTAATTAAAATGACCACCTACATTATAGATATCATTAAAAGTGTTGCAGTAAAAAAAAAATAAAATAAAAAAAAAATCAGTCTTCAAATAAATTAACAGAGATCTGTAGCTTTCATTTCACAAACTGAAAATCTGATGTTTCTTAAGCTTAACAATTACAAGATGAACTTTAAAAGTTAACATTGCATTTCTTCTAAATTTGCATTAGTAGACTTTGCCTGCAGCTAAGTGTCAACATGCAGAAAGTTAGAGCATGCTAGTCTATGCAGGTAACTTAGAAATCAAAATATTTTACTACACTAGTTTGATAAGTATTAACTTTATTGAAATTCAGAGTCCCACGAGAACATCTGTATCTTATCTGATGTGGTTTTATATCTCTTCATTAACTTTTATGTAACAACTGGAAGTTGTGTAACTCCCGAGAGTTTTTCTGATATGGATCTGTGTTGTGGCCAAGAACTGATTTGTTCTATTAATACACAAAGAACATTATTATTGCATTATTAAAACTGCAAATAAAACCAAATAAACCGTTAGGAGATGTAAGACTTTGGTGCACAGTTAAAAAAAATATCTAACAGTGCAAAAAATACTTACTGTTGTGTTCATGATTCCTGTTCCATGAGTTCGAATTGAATTAGCAATGTGTCGGATATTGATAGTGTTCAAGTGTTTGTTATTACTTGTTCTTTCAATGAAGATCTGCGAGACAATGGGGAGGAAAAAAAAAAAGTTATTTACCCAAAATTGACGCTGTGATAAGTTATCAATCTAGGCAGCCCATATCCTGTTTCTGAGAGCAGCTAATAACTGGTGGTTAGGGAAAGACTCAAGAAAATACGGCATGTATACAATAAAATTTATCTGGTAGGTTCTTCCAGTTTCTGCAAAACTGAGATCAAACAGTTCCAAGGTGGATGGTTGCACCCCATCTTCTACATTAATTGGTCTAAACTCTCAGCACCTGTTAATACTTTTGTCCCCACTATGTACCATGGCAATGAGTTCCACTACTGAATTATATGCTGTGAAAAAGAGTACTTCCTTTTCTTTAAGGAAGCCGCTCATCTTTGTAGTAGGCTCCTCACTCTCACACTGTGAGGAACCATGAAGGGTTGTTCCATGTGCACGTTCTACATGTCATTCACTGCTTCTTCTCTCTAATAACCGATTTTCTAATATTCTTTTTTCAAGTTGAAAAAAATCACATACTGTTTCTATAGGAGCCAATTGTCCTTGCTGCCTTCTCCTACCTGCAGTAGGATATTTGACATTGAGTCACACTGTACTCAAAACATACTTAGAGAACATTCTTTGAGACCCATCTAGAGCATCCCAAAACATGTTTTTCTAGAGCAACAATAGCTATTTTACAGGTTGTTATTACATATGTTCAGCTTGAGTATTTCTTACATGTGTACTCCTCTGCACTCCTCAATCCCTCCCAATCAGAGCCAAATCCAGGAAAGAGCATGGGATATACCTTACCTGATTATTCAGGTTGTAGAGGTAGCGGGATACAAAAACATGAATATTTCTCATGATTTCCAAAACATCCAGACCCTGAAACAATATTATCTATGAGAGTTATTATGATAAAAATTCAAGAACTACTGACATGTCTAACCATTAAGGTCTGCAAATGCCATTTCTGTAGTTACTTGAAAGCATTTTAGAAAGTAGTGTTTTTGCTTTGCAAAATGAAGACTCTTAATTTTTGTTTAGTGTCTGTAAGATAACGCTTAGAGGAGAAAAAAAGAATTTCAGCTGACATTTTAAAAGTTACACCTTTGCAGGCTTCCCCCCCCCCCAACTTCCCCAGAAGTAAGGATTTCTCCAGTCTATTCCACAAGCCTCAATTAATTAAAAACTAGAAAATGGAATTTTGCCTTAGAGATTTCTATAGACACACAGATTTCTATAGGGACGTAAGCAACTAGCTACTTTTTTATATCCTTTTGCCCAGCCTGTCTAGAAGACTGAAGTTTTGTATTTATAATAAAAGTTTTACAGTTGTGTTGCTTGAAGGAGTCTCTTTGGAATCACTGTGCATAGAGAGGGTGATATTTAATTTATACACGCTATTTCCCGTTGTGCCACGGATTTTATCAGGATCTTGCTTGGGCTGGGGGGAATGGAGTTTTCCATTGTCTTTGTTTTGAAGGAAAGCTCATACCAGAACAAATGTTATTAAACCAATCTTATGAAATAATTTAATTCTTTATTACAGTGTGATGGTCAAACATTGCCAATAGAAAGCCAAAACCAGAAATAGAACCTAATCCACAGCACTTTTGTACCAAGAAGCAGCTAGAGTTCTTAGTTCTATGCCCTCTTCAAACTTCAGAAGACACAGCCATCACAAACAATGCGGAAAAAAAAAAAAAAAGAGGTTGTACTTCTAATGGCTTTAACCAGCATGCTAACCTCAATGAGGGAAAGAAGCTAACTGTCAAAAATATCCAAGGTATTGAAACTCTGGAAGCAAAGTCTTCAGAAATATGCAAGTTGTACTTCTTTTGCATTGACCCTATAACAGTGAACGTCTTCACAATTAACCTGAAACTACTACTTTACTCTACATGTAACCATGCGTAGCGCTTTTTAGGAGGCTCTCCCTCATTCTATTAAGCTAAGCACTGATGTCCCAAACTCCTCAATGCTCAGCCTGTGAAACAGTTTCTCTTGATGATCACAAAGTAGAACCTGTTGGGAAGCAAGCAATAAACCAGGGAAGAGACCTACCATTCAAAGGTCATTCCAGACTTGTGACAGTTGTATTCGATATGTGTTGCTTGCAAATTGCTGATGCTGACTTTTCAAGAAAACATTCTCTGATTTTGTATACCCAATTTCTTTTTATTAAATCTTATGTTAAAAAAAATGAATGATACTCCACAAGTCCAACATGAAATTAACTGGTATCAGTGTTATCTCTAAATGCAGATGAAGATCCTGTCTCAGAAGTCAATGAGAAATTAAAGGGCACTTTTCCAAACAGTTCTCTACTCTTGGATATTTTTTTTTCAAGACTCAGTCCTTTAAATAGCTAGCTGGTATGACAGTGTAACGGAACAAACGATACTCCTATCCTGTGAGCACTGTACCTGTTCCAGAGTCTGGCTGGGAAGATGTGCTTCAGTCATACTTAAACCATAGCGTTGAGTTGCCAGGTTTCTCATTTCACTGTAGGTGGCCCAGTCATGAAGAGCTACAGTTGTTAAGTTGTAGAAGGTCTTGTCCAAATAGTGAGTTACATAAGCTGTAAACACATAAAAGGATGAACTAAAATAATACTACCTATTTAATTAGGGAAGTGTGGGGGAAAAAAAGTTAAAAGATAAACCAAGCCAAAGTGTAACAGAGATGAAAGTAATGGAATGAAGAAAATGTGTAACTCCTCACCTTTTATGTCGATAAATCGATTGAAAAAACGTATTGGGTTCAGAAAGAAGAAGTGAGCGAGATCCTTCATACCAACTCTGAAGGGGTTTCTGTCATCCAGCTTCAGATGTGTATGAACGGATAAGCGCAGGTCCTTTTCTATCTCTTTACATAATTTGTCCAGCAAGTGCTATTTGAGGAAGTTAGGGGAATAAAAAAAAAAAAAAAGGTCACATTCAGTGTTCAGTTAAAATGCTCTGTTAGCAGAGCTAGAATACCTCTCCAGAGATACGTAAAAGATCAACTAAACTCATGAAGACAGATTTGACTTGTGTGGCCCTGCCAAAGCAAAGTGAATCAATACTTGGAAATCAGAAGGATACTTCCTGCGTTCTTGTTCTAACAAATAGTAAGAAAAAGCTGAACAGCTCAGAAAAGGTAAAAGTTTAGCCACCTAATGCCATTCTATACATGGCAAACTTCCATGCAGGAGTTTAACAAAATTTAAACTTGAGTATTCTCACTTCTTATCCTAAGGGGAACCAGGCTTAGAGCTTTCCACCTAGATAACAAAAATCTACCTCAGTGAGGAAGAGTCTTGCAATAAGTAATCTGGCCTGATTTTCTGAAGAATATGTGATATTTAGTTTCAAACTAGTCAAACAAAAGGAGTAGTTCAAAGGTTAAAACCTAGGACGTGGGAGATCTGAATTCACATTTTCTGTGTCAAACATCCTTCATAATTCTAGGTAATAATTCATTAAAGAGGCCACCTACAATTACAGAGCCTTCACTACTAAAAGCATTGCATACATACTAAGAACAGTACTACTTATTTTAGGCATTCATACAAGCAGACAGTAATCTGAAAAAAGCACTCTTCTGTCTTTATAGTCAAATCTATAATTGATGTTTTGACAACTTATGTAATTTGGAGTGCAGTATTTTCGTGTTCCCAGCCAACACAGATACCATTAACAACAGGTCTTAAATAAAAAAAAATAATCACTGAACACTTTCCTATTTATTAAAACACTTCACATCAATCTCAAACGTCTCTATGTTATTTTTATAGGTTATATCAGCATTGGTACAATAGATGCTGGCCTAAAAGATATTCCAAGGCTTTAATTTCCATTCACAACAAAATACCTCATTAAGCACTTGCATGATTTCTTTGTCATAGCATTCCAGAAGCACCTCATAAGATTCCAAGTGTCTTGCATGCATCATAGCAGGTACACAGTCCCGTAGTGCACTAAACATATACTGAAAAAAACCAAACTGTTATGCTTAACCAACAGATTGACAAAGATGTCAACAGCATCTCAAATGATGTTCAAAAAACAAATCAAAATCGCTAGTCTTCCCACTTTTGCTAAAAACAGACTTCATAAACCCTACTGAAGTTTCTTGTCCTTAATGCGTTCATTTGAAGCATTTAGTTGCTCCTGATCTGTTTACTCAAAGGTCATAATTATTAGCTATTTCATCTGAAATTGTTTACACTATAATCATTTTTGCACTGTAATTGACCATGGCATGCACAATACTGGAATAGATGATTTTTATCAGAATTAGCATGCCAAAGCGCGATTCACTTCTGCAGCAATTACTTGATACTTCAAAGAGGGGAGGAGACATGGGGAGTGGAAAAAACTACAGGGTAACTATCCCACGTAGCATCACTGAATGTAGTGATATGTGCTTTAGAAATACATAACCACTATGTGGAACAAAGGCTTTTCATGTTCAAGTCTAGCAAAAGGTGCTCATTTCAAATCAGAATGAATGAAGAGAGGAACAAAGATAGACACACAGAGACTCAGATTTAACAATAGCAACCTGAGATTTTTAGAGCAATTTAACAGATACGCTTTAATTAGATTTACAAAGATTGCTTTTATATCCTCTAGATTGAGAAGATATTTCTGCCTTCATAGTAACTCTTGCCTGGGTTTTACTTTTGTGAGGTTTTTTTAGTTTTTTTTCCTTAAGAGTTTCAGTCCAAGCTTTATCTTCTCCTCTGAATCCCTCCCACTGCAGTGGCTTGTTGAACTAAGTTATTAACATTATTACTTACATGCAGTCTAGCAGAATCAACTGCATTTTCATACACATCATCTAAATAGATTGGAAAGACCGCTCGATGCCAGTACAAGAAACAACAGTCACATTGTGTTCGAACTCTAGAATACAAGATTACTTATTAGACACAGAAGAAAGGCTTCTTCCAATTCTAAACACAGTGATACTTCTGTTAGTGTGTTTAAACTAAAGACAGCTGCTTTTCAAGCCTAAGTTACTTTAATGTTCCAGACACATTGTCCTTCAAAATAAAGTTATTTTTATTAAAGATTTTTTTTTCTTCTGGTTTTTCCACTAGGCTATTTATAAATTAAAGGTATTTGCTTTAGAAAAAAAGTTCACTCAGTCTCTGAAAGAATTAAACCTTTCATTACAGCAAAATTCTGAATAACTATTTTCTTATTACATGCAATTAGTAGCCTAGAGGTCAAACATATACTCTAACTTACTCCTCTAAGTGAAAAAAGAGAAAAAGCCCTCTCCTGATACAACCTAGGTACCCTTCTTATACCAGGGATTTATCCCATTAGTCATCCACTGAAGGCATTTGCCTCTCTCCATGAAGACCATGGTTCTCCATGGAACCCAGATGCTCACCTGCCTTTCAGATGGTCAGCATTATGTATCTTGAAACTACAGCAGCAGTAAAACACGGTGTCACATGTGAACTGACAACCTGATCTCCCAAACAGACCGGTATTAATTCATAACTTTTACGTTTGGGTTAAGAGGAAGACTTCAGCTTAACATAAAGCCAGCTCATCCAAGAAAGTGACAGAATTTCTAAACCATCAGAGAAATGGATTAACTAATTGGCAACAGTTAGGTAAAACATGACTTGCCCAAAGACCAGTGAGCTTGAAGTTTAGCTCTAGAATTCCTTCTGTCCATCCCTGGTCTACAATACATGCAAAAAAATCACAACCAGCATGCAGCTACTAGATTTTGCTATTTGCACAGTGAAGATTACACTGCCTTCTATGTATCACATGCCACTGCTTACCGCTCTGTAAGTTCACTGATCAAGTCTAGTTTTTTCAGAACTAACTGAAGGGGAATGAGCTCTTCATCTTTAAAAGTTTTCTGTGAAAAAAAAAAAAAAAGAAAGCAAAAAAAGAAAAAAGGACAAGATCATATTTCTTCATAAGATACTACACCAAACAAGTAAAGGTCTGGAACAATCATGGCACTTACCATTTGTGTTCCCACGCTCAGTGCAAGGGAAACAATTAGTCGCCTCTGTTTTGTACTTGGCCCGTTGAGGGTGTTCTCAGCCAACACCAAAGCAGAAAGGACGTCCAGGCGTTGCTCACTGTACTTTTTATCAGAAATGACTCTTTTCTTGATGACAGAAAGACACAGAAATTCAGAGAAGTTACCTAAGCCCAAAAGTAACAGCTTACCTCTTCTTTCCAAAGCTTATGGACTTGTCATAAATTTAGTATTTCTGCAAACAAGTTATGTTTTGTGAAGAGCTAACTGAATCCAGATTCACTTTGTCAGTTCAGTGGTATTACCTATCTACACACTGGGAATATGGGCAGTTCAGCGTGAACATGGGTCAGGCCATACAGTATACAAATACTGTGCAAGCTGCATCTGACTGCACATCAATTTTAGTTCTAAGGGACATGTAATTTATATTTTTTAATTACTTTTTTAATCAGTTACTACCTGTTGTTGGTAACAAGATCAAGTTATGTTAGGTATCGGCCTTAGACCTTACACCACTGAGAAACAAAGTGGAACACATAAAAAATATTAGTGTTACTGAACTCTATTTACCAGCATTTGCCTCTTACGTATTTTTGCCTCTTACGTATTTTCTAAGCAGTAGTTAAAATATCAAAAATTGTTCACAAGTGTGTTCTCTTTGACATCCACTCAATACACATGTCTCAGCACACTTCTATGTTTTTAGAAATAAACTGCAATGTAATTATAAATATCAGTCAAAAAGATTATGAAAGTTACTCACATATATGTGAACATATATCTACATATATGTGAACTGTTTGTTTGTAGTAGCTTTGAAGCTTGGAACTTCTTCAGTTCATACTACTCCTGATACATACTTAAATCTCAGCTTTTTAGAACAAGTTTGTTTTTTTTTTTTCTTACGCAAGAAAATATGGAGACGCCAGATACATAAATTGAGATTACAGCCAAATTTCAAACATATCAAACTTCCAACATACAAAAGCCTACTGTTAAAATCATAAT
>WHYT01016234.1:19187-29956 GCA_009806455.1 Tetrax tetrax
AACATTGTTGTAGCTATTGAAAAGATCATTGCAGTCATGTGTGGCATATGACGTTTCAGTTCCTTTCAATGAATTATCAGCCAACAAGACATTAGGTAGAGACTTTAAATCGGAGATTTCTTGGTTTGGTAGCTTAAAGATTTAGTATTTCTTGCAGTGATACAAGGAACACTAGTTTGCATGTAGCCACTGCTTTAAGTTCATTTATCTAATTCAACACTAAAGGTAGGATTTTTTAAATTGTCTACCTGCAGAAACACATATTGTGCAGAATAGGGGATTATGCAAACACTTTTCACCTAAGAATGTTAGACTATAACAGACATGGAGATATCAGCCCTTTCCACATAAAGGCCAGAAAAAGTTGATTAACAAAATAAAACATTTAAAGAAGATTCCAGATTGAAAGTTGTACCCGAAACTCACTTTCTTGCTGCTTTTCTCAGGATTAATGATCAAGACATACAAATATTAACATAAGCAAAAGAGCTCCAAAACATTCCCACCTGAAAATGAACTCCAGATGTTTCTATAATTTTTGGTGCATTCCTGTAAATAAAATAAATATTTTCATTCTTTTTAAGCCTTACAACAGAGCATATTTATCAATTCTGTACTACAGTGAGCTCTTTGTTTCTTGGCATACATTTTTCTTCATTAATATAGTAACTTCGGGGGGGGGAGAGGGGGAAACAAAAAAAAAACAACCTCAAAATCTGATCAAAAGTATATGCTATATGAAATCTGTGTGCTATGACCAAATTTAATATCACATTTTCGAATGCACAACATGCAACTTGTTCAAACCCGTTATTTCAATCAGTGCACACCAGCAATTCCCAGTTTTATATATCAAAGCAAGTAGCCTTGATATATAAAGTTTTGTGGTCCAAAAGTACAAAATCACTTCATATGTTTAATCAAGCCATGTTCAAGCTACACATCCAGTCTTGTTCATTCAACACCACACAGGAAGTCTACCTTGTGCTGCAATGTAAGACAAAAATAACAGCAACAAATAAAACTAAGAATGATGCTATCTTATCTGGAGGAGGGAAGAAAGTGTGGGGGGGGGGCGGGCGGGAATATCAAGAGCCCTGCAGTTGTATTCAGAGCTAAACCCAGCAATTCTATTTGGAGCTAAGCTCTCCTCAGTTTTCAGAGGAGCTAAACCCACCAGCCCTACTAAGCTCAATTTCAGGTGTTAAAACCATGTTTATTCTGTGATGAATATATACCAAGATTTACATATTTAAAACAGACTGTGGAAGTGATCCAATTTTTAAGCTTCTGAAGCTACTAGCATCCACTGTATTAGTCAGAAGGAATCTCTCTCTAACGGGGCAAGGGTGAAAGAGTAATAAGATCTCTTGATCATAAAGATTAAGTGCCTCTGAAGCATCAATTCTATCAAAAAAATGGCAAAAAATAGAATTCTTGTATCTCATTGTATAAAATCACTGCCTTTTCTTAAATTAAAACAAATACACTTTCACAATGGCTTATGAAACCCAAACTTGCACAGCAAAGCACTCTGCATATCTCTATACAACAATATTCCAAGAAAGACCATACCTTAGGCAGAACATTTATATTTTATAAATTTGTTTAACTACATAAAAACTATAGAGCATTTTAGGGAATAATTACTTGTTGCTGGTATAGAGAACAGCCAACTGATGCACTACATTCACCACCACTTCATAACATCGGGTAACAAAGCAAGACAGCTCCTGAAATACAAGAAAATAAAATGCATATATACACAGACCCTCCTCATATACAAGGTGTCGTTACATCCAAAACACTGAGTATAAAACACTGAACTTGGAGCCCAAGCCCCAATGAGATTCCATGGAAAACATCAACCTAGCAACTACAGATAAAAAAAGGATCTGGTACCAAGCTAAGAAGCTACCAAACACAAGCTTCCAGCACAACTTGGACTATTTACACTATTGGTTCAATTTATCATAGATCATAAGTGACTTGACAACAGTGCCCAAGTACATTCAGAGAGAATATCCCTGATAGCAAAGGCTGTGCCTTTTCCCACTGAAGAGTCAGCCTCTGGGAGCTGGTGATAGCTGAATTCAAATCAGAAAATAACACAGAAGCCTGTACCTACTGCAAGTGATTAGCTATGCAATACTGCTTTCAAAAAAACAAGAGGTATATTTGACTAAAGCAGAACTTAAGCTCAGTTACACAGTACAAAATGAGTAAGAATAGGTCAACTCTGACCATGTAGAAGGATTATCTTAATTTCTATAATCGATTTTAACAAGCCATTCTTTGAGCAATAGGATAAAAGAATCTGAGTTTCCCTTAACTGCAACAATATTAGCTCATTAATGCAGCCTATAATCCCACCAAGGAAAAAAATCAGCATGTGACGAGTCTAGCCAGTCAGCAGCACACAGATGGCTTCGTAGCAGACAGCCCACACTGGCTAACCAGCCAGCCTGCTATTGCTGCCAGAATGCTGGCTAGCAGCTGAATTCTGTCTTCCTCTCCATCAAAAATAGATCTTATTTGGTCTTCTGCCTTCCATTAGGCACTAGTTTTCACAAAACATAGAAGTGTCATTACTTCTTACACTTGTATTGCCCTACCAAATGCAGCTGAAACAAGCCAATAGATTCCAGAGGAATGAATTAATAGACAATCGAGATCGTGTTTCCTGGGGAAGGGCACCGGTTGCCATTTTAAAACTTCCAGGATACAGCACATTTAATTTAACAGCACATGCATATTAGCAGATACGTAATACACACAAGATCATTTTACCAGAGTTCTTCAAATACAGTCTTCTGCAAGATCGAGTACTTATCTAGTGTTTCACAGCACTATTTTGATAATCTTTTAAAAAAATCTTTTGACATAGCAAATTTGAGGCTATTTCATCCAGTTAATCGAGAAATCCTGAACTCAGAAGAGCCAATAAACCAACTGGTGGACGTTAGCTCTATGAAAGCAACATTTCACCTCTTTTCATAGAGCCATAGAATGGTTTGGGTTGGAAGAGACCTTCAAAGGT
The DNA here is from genome assembly GCA_009806455.1 of Tetrax tetrax. NCBI lineage: Eukaryota > Metazoa > Chordata > Aves > Otidiformes > Otididae > Tetrax > Tetrax tetrax. The sequence goes on from WHYT01016234.1 coordinate 22,228, forward strand.
CATCTAGTCCAACCTCCCTGCAAGAAGCAGGGACCTCTTCAACTAGATCAGGTCGCTCGGAGCCTCATCCAACCTGGCCTTGAATGTTTCCAGGGATGGGGCATCCACCACCTCTCCAGACAACCTGTGCCAGTGTTCCACCACCCTCAAGGCAAAAAATTTCTTCCTTAGCTCCAGTCTGAATCTGCCTGCCTCTATTTTAAAACCCTATTATTTTAAACCCCTTGTCCTATCACAATAGGCCCTGCTGAAGAGTTTCTCCCCGCCTTTAAGTCCTCTTTAAGTACTGAAAGGCCACAATAATGTCTCCCTGGAGCCTTCTCTTCTCCAGGCTGAACAGCCCCAGCTCTCTCAGCCTGTCCTCATAGGAAATGTGCTCCAGCCCTCTGATCATCTTCATGGCCCTCCTCTAGACTCGTGCCAACGAGTCTGTGTCCCTCTTAATGTCCTTTTGTCATCTTCCTTCATACTTTCACACTGCCCTTGAAGATATGCTTGTAACACTGATTAGAACAGCATTTCCTAGTCTATGGATCTAGGCAACTACTGAATGGATTTAAGGGAACACAACAGCTGAAAAAGAACAAACTCAATAAGGAAAAAACTTTTCCTCATAGCTTCACCCAAAGCAACATACAGCTGTTAGCACAGTAACCTTCTCTTTGGGGCAACATCCTGTATCTCCCTTCTTTCCCAAGCTGCTCAATACTCAGCAAGCCACTGTAGCATACATACAAAGCAGGCTCATAAGGAATGTTGCTATATTTTTGTGTAGGGCTTACCCTATAAATACACACATCAGCATATACCTCATAAATAAACTTGTTCCACAGAGGGGGTTTGCAATACACACAAATATCCAGGCAGCCAGTCACCCTGCTCAACTTCCACCTGGACAAAGGCTGCTGGCAGGAAATAAAAATGTCTGGAAAAACACAAGTGTACAGTACTCCCATTTCAGAACCACTAAAAGGTCTCCAAAACATCCACTCTCAAAGAAAAAGAGGATGAAGGAAGAAACTGACAAAGTTGATGGGTCAAAAAACTGGGAAAAAAATGGGGGGAGAAACACCTCCAAGTTATCCTAACAACTAATGCACTTGAGCATGGTAAGAGCTTGAGAAACAGCTTCCTATATCACTCAACTTGTTATGACTCAGTAAATTACTACTGCCATGTTAGTACACAGGAAGAAGAAGAATTCTAACTTTTATTAAACTAGAATTTGTTTAAACATTCTGGAAGCTTCCTGTACGTTCTCTACTTCAACACAGATATTTCATTACAAGCAATATTGCATAAAAATAGAAACATTTTTGGGAACAGGTCAGTCACTTAAGCTACGTTGAAGACAAAGAAATTCCACAGCAGACTGAAACCCAAGAGCAGAGGAAATCCTCAGAAAAAACACAGATCCTGTTTTCATGCAAAGGACCCTGATAACAACCAAACTGTCTAAGAAAACAGTGTTCTTTCCTGAAAGTTTGAGTGAGGCATAAGCAATTTTTTTTGAGGTGCACGTTTTAATCTTACTTTCTTCTATCAACTAAAAAAAAAAAAAAAAAAAAAAAACAAACAAAAAAACCAACCAAACAAACAAACAAGAAAAAACCCACACAAAAAAAAAACCCAACCAAAAAAAAACCAACAAGACCCAGACTTTTTCATGTTCCTTAACTGAACCACAAGAGTCATCTCCTACAGTGCTTAAAAGAATGATAAACAGTCCTAGCTCAAAGATTTCACATTTCCCAATACTTCTGTCACAGTCAAGGCTCTTTAAAATCTTTTAAAAAGCCTTTCTACAATACTACTATGAAAAGGCCTTCCGTTTCTCTCAGATTTCTGAAATAGAAAACAAAATGAGGTGATACATCTCTAAATCAACCCATTAAAATATTTGGTCCTCAGGACTAAGGTCTCTGCTTATTCCCAGACTAGCATCCTTTAAGGCGTAACCTTAAGACCAGTCCTTCGGAGGAGTTACCAGTTTAACTCCAAGCCAAAAAGCAGCTTTAACCTAAAGCAGAGCCTCACCATTTGTCAATTGAATTGCCTTAGAATCACTTACACCTCTGTATTACGCCATGGTCTAAACAGTGGTATGAGTACTATTACCTGCACTCGAAGGGCATGTGACATTAAGACATTGCAGCTTCTCTTGGAAGAACTATGCATATATCCCTATAACCTCCAAGTCTGTTATTTGGTGCTTATTAAAGATACATAGAAAGCATGTATCAGTATTATAAAATTGCACTTATTGTAGCATTTAATATAACCTGAAGCAGTAATGTAAAGCTACAGAATTTTACAGTAAAGGGAGCTACTTACCTCCTTCTCCATAAAACAAGAGGCCATTATAAAATTTAGTTTCTGCCTAACAACAAAAGCAAAAATTTGTTTTTAATATATAGGATATATGTAATCATGCTACAAAAAAATATTTAGACATCATATCATGTTTCTTTACTGCTAAGGAATAAAACTATACAGCAGCTTGCCAATCTGCAAACACTTTCATACAAAGTAATAAGAGACAACTGAATTTACCTCATATTTTAACTTCTTGATTTCACAGCAGAGAGCAGCATACACGGTTATTACTTTGTTTAGAACCTAGACTCAAAAGGGGAAAAAAAAACCACAGACATTACAAATAAATTCACATTTAGAGGGGTTGGCTTTAGCTAGAATAACTTTTTTTCCCCTCTTGAGCGTAAAGCACTTACCTTGTTTTCTGTCTTTATGAGCTCCAGTAGGGAGGACTGTTCATATGGCAAAAGCTAAAATTAAAAAACAAAATAACACAACAAACAAACAACTTTAGAAAATATTGGTCAAAAATACATTTATCCAACTAGGTAAGTATTTCCTGCTACCCCTCCAGTTTAATCTCAAATATAGTCAGTAGTAAGAGAGCAGTAATTGCACATTACTGGCAACCTATGCTGCAGGAAACCTTCGCTCTTCACATTTACATGGAAATATCTTTCCTTTCACTCTAGGCAGAAAGGCAAATAACTAGGTATACTATGTAGCATTTACAACAATTTACTTACAAAACCTGGAAAGCAAAAGCATGGTCATTATGGAGTATGTAGAAAAAAAAAAAGAAAACACCTCAGGAAGTCTAAAACATGAATTATGAATCTCAAATGCAGGAAACAGTATGCATAACGTATAGCTGTATGCAGGCACTGACATCTTGTACTGAAGTCAGCCATGATATTAACTGGTTCGTACACATCCAGCACTGTGGTAGCCTTGCAGATAATTCATTCAAATTATTCAGACAAGATGACTGCTTGAGAGCGCATCTTCAGCACAGACAAGTTCCACATGGTAACAAAAGTGTTTTTAAATGATGTCTGCAAATTCAGTGAAGAGAAAAAATAATGCTCCACGGAGGGCAGAGAACTTTTGACCAAGGAAATAGCCACCCCTGAAGGACAGAAAATACTGTACCAAGGCTACTAAGTAAAAACACAACACACACGCAGTTCTCTCTGCAGTTATACATCTATTAGTGAGCTTTCTGGAACCCCAGTCCCCAGATAAAAACACCAGCACCTACAGGGAAGAAGTTTGCTGGAATTAGCCTTCCTAACACATGAAGAACTATAAATTAATTTAACTTCCACTCAAAAGACTGGAAGATAATAATATGAAAACATCTCCTCTTATGATATGCATCAATTTATTAATTATTTGATAATTAAAATAGTACTGGATAGGTTTCTCAAACACAAAAGTCAAAATTTTAAGAACACAAATGCATCAAACTTTTACTTTTCAGGTTTTGAAGGGAAGGAGGAACTAGGAAAACCACCGTTGCAATGCATGTTAAATATATGAAGACCTTTAATGCAATGGGATCAAGACTGAAGTCCCAAACATCTCCAACGGAGTCATCCAAAGCATCTTCAATCCTCTTCAACTGAGACGCATATTCCTCAAGAAATCTTCCATAATTCTTCAACTGCACTTCAGCATGAATTTCTGGGAATTGATAACATTTGTACAGTTTTATAGACTGATCAGTAAACTGCAATACAAAAAAAAAATACTGTAAATGATGTGCTTCAGTGTTCTCTGTTATTGGGTTTTGTTTATTTGTTTTTCACCTCTGTTTTGTTTTCTTCTTTTATTCTCTTAAACTTTTATCTCGACCCATGAGTTTTGCCTTCTTTTCTTTACCAACTCTTTTCCCTGTCCCACTGGAGGGTGTGGGGAGTGAGCAAGAGACTGCATAGCTTGGTCCTGAGCAGGGCTAAACTATGACACAATCCTACACCTCACTGTCCGTTTAAGAGAAATCCAAATGCTACTTAAAGAATACAATCATCTAAGCAGCTTGCAGGAAGTTACATTTTTAATTTATATATATTTTCAAACTAAGATCTTAACAAACCTAGCAATCACATCAAGATGCTGAGCAAAGAAATGCCTGCAGAAATCATAACACAGCAGGTGATTCTACCCATAGCTGAACCAGTACATATGCAGTTATATTAGAGCTTTGATGTAATGAGTCTAATAATTTTAGCCTGAGTAGCAACTGTATTAGTAGCCATCCTTCCAGTTTCTTCCTGTTACCTCTTAGTAAGTTAGTTGGGCATTACACAAGAAGTTTATGGCTTTTAATAATTTCCCCTACTTGCAAATTCACCATCTTCAAGCAGAACTTTTCTTCTGCTTAGCACCTGGACACTGAAATGCACAGATGTCCTGTTACTGTTCAGGGAAAGTAGATTCCAAAGGTAACATGCAGCTGGTCAAACACCAAGAGTAGTGGTACTAACTAGCAAAGTAAGTATAAAAACAATCAGTACACAAAAGTTTCATTCACACTATCCTGATCTGACTATTCTTCCCGCATTAAGACACTTCCCCCTCCTCCTCAAATCATACAAAATTACTGACTTAGTTGCATAATGTGAACTATGAAGTGAAGAAGGCCTCTATGCTCAGTAAGGAAACACAATCCTTATTCATGTGAAGACTAAAGTGTCTTCCCCATAATTAGATAACAAATCTCATAGTCTGTGGTGATCTGCTATTTGTTGAAAATAGAATTGTCTAAAAAAGTCTGAGAACATTTATTTGATTGAGACACTGTAGCGGGCACAAGGGGAGGAATGAATAAGGACAAAGTAATAAGGAAAATATGAGAAGGACCGTGCAGAGGAAGGTGGAGATTGAGAAGGAGAAATGACTGCAGTGAAGTCCTGAACTAATTCTAAGCTACCACTTTGAATCCAGCAGCAACGCCAACCATAAGGGCACAGGGACTGCAAAGCCTATCCGAGCAGCACAGCGAACTCCCACGCTACGTTCTGCATTAGTGCCACTGGGTTCCACCGGTACCTGCAGCCTACACAGCGCGCAGGCTGTGAAAACAAGGAGACCAAATTTAATGTAAATGGAGAAGAAGCAAGTGAAGAAAAAAAAACAACTCTCCATCAGCAGTATGCATACCAGACACTGATGTGCAGCCCTTGAGTTGTATAATCATATTATTCTATTCCATCAAATTCATCTCAACTTTTGGGTTCATTCTAGTGCATCTTCTGGAAGCTCTGCTGCAGAAAACCAGTAAAACACTGATGGATGCAGAGCCTTGCAGAAATCAGTTTAACTAGCCACGATGTCAGCTTCAGTACTTTACTGCTAGAAAATCTAGAGTACAGAGACTTATTATTATAGAAGTCTGCTGTGGTATTCCCCCAATCTCATCTCCTCCTCCCTTCACATGAAAGACAAACTAAGAGCAAAGAAACTGACAGAGATATTGGGGCTTTATAGGACGAACAGAAAAAGCTCCCAAGCTATACAAGAGCAGGAACTGGCACAGCTATTCAAATCAATTCCCTATGAAACAGGCAGCATTTCTCAAACAAAACCACAGCACCACTCTGCTAGAGACTCACAAATGGTCATCTTTCCAGTAGTCAAATGATAGATTTGAACAATGCTATAGCTCAACATAACTGATAATAAATATTTCCAAGTACTTAGCTATTGATAGTCATGAACTTGACACCTTGTACTGAGCATACACAAAGTGAGAGAGGTGTGTAGAATTTCTCACTATTTTAGAGAGAAGAGAGTGAAAGCTGTTAGCTAGCCAGAGACAGGCAGGGTTGAACTGATTAAAAAAAAAATAAAAATGACTTGGAGATAGGGGAAGCTTTTTAAAGTGTAGAACAGTTTTCCCAAATAAACTGGCTCACATGGAGAAAGAACAAGAAATCATAGAAAGCAGATATTCTCTTTTTCCTCAGAGGAGCAGTCATACTTCATTGGGTATAACCTGTTTACAATGAAGTTTGATTTAGTTTCTCCGCAGGTGACAAAATGAAAGCATAACAATTGGAACAACGCGAGATCTACACAGCAGTACAGATCCCCCAAGTTAGTATTATTTTCTTCCATAAAATCAGCAATACCAGTATTCAACAGACTTATTGCAACAGCACAATTTGCAAGTGCTATGTCTATAAATATCTAGGACACAGATACAGCAAACCAGAGCACCTTGGTACCCTGCATCCTCAGTTAAGGACATTATCTTTGACAAAGGTTAGCGACACAGGTATAAAGTGAAAGTAGACAACAACAACAAATGCTTTTCAAGGAATAGGATTTTTCTTTGGCTTTTCCCTAGAAGAATATTGTCTCCTGTTCTCAACAGAAGATCAGCCTGTTTGTTCACCGCCAAGATGGTGGTAATGGAGTATATTATGTCAGTAAAGTTCTCACAGCTGCACTTAAGGTCACCGGCAAACTAGGGGAGATTCGGCATTCTCCACAAAAGCTACATTTTCCATTCTACAGCTAGAGAACTGGTAAAAACCTCACCTCAGGACAGCTTCAGTTTCCACTGAAATCCAGATCAAATTAATATGGTATAAACAGTATCATCCCTTGGGATAACATATGCGAAACAGTCGGTCCATGAGTGACATATTTTCACAGCAACACCTGATGTAATTAATTTGGCACAGTTCAATTTACAGTGTGTATTACAGTGTGACAACTGTACACATTCCCCGTTTAGAAAGTAGGTCACCTCCACAGGCTTAGAAAAATGTGGATTTTGATGGGCACACTAACTCACTGTCAAAGACTTAAGCATCACAAGGTCTTATTTATTTATTTTTTAAAGGTTAAACCGCAAGTGACTGCCGAGCTCCACGCCTTTATCAATGAAAGCTGCATACAACTAACTTAGCTCGATGTGACTTCTCTGGCTAACCGAGGACGGAACTGCAGAAATTTATGAGCCACGAGAAATGATCGGGAAGGAAAGAAGCACCATCTCCACGACAAGCATCTGTTCCTCCTGCCCGGTTCCTACAAGGAGAGAAAGCCACGCAAGCCTGCCTGCCCCCTCCCTGCCACGCTGGGGCCACTGGAGACGGCTTCCCAGAGGGGGTAAAGGATGAAGGGGCGGAGAAGCCACTTTCCACCCTGAACAACCCCGGACAACTACGGAGAGGGTGGTGGGAGGCAGAAAAGGCCACCGCGACAGGCCACCCCCGCAGGCCTGGCCGGAGGGGGATCGGCGCTGAGCTGGCGGCCGGGGGAAGGGGCGCGGCGAGCGCCCGGCTCCCCGCACAGAGCAGGGGCCGTCTGAGAAGCAAGGGTGGGCGACCCTGCTCCGCTCCCACGACTGCTTCTTCCTCCCTCCCGTCCCCGCGGGGGTGCAGCGGCGAGCGGGGCC
>WHYT01016234.1:65482-122781 GCA_009806455.1 Tetrax tetrax
CCGCCACCGCCACCGCCACCGCCGAACCGAGCCGGTTCCGTCCTCAGCGGGCGGCCGAGGGAGGCGGGGGCCCGGCGGCGCCTGGCAGGATGCTGCGGACAGGCCCCCGGCTGCTGCGGGCCATCTGCACGACGGCGGCGGTGAGCGGCGTGGGGCCGGGCAAGGAGGGGAAAGTGGCGAGAGGGGATATTTTTTTAGGGGGCGATGGGGGCTGTCTTTGCTGGGGCTTGGGTCAAGCGCGTACGGGCGCGGGGAGGTCAGGGGGGAGGCTCGGCTTGGGTGCAGAAGCAGCCATCATCTGGGCGCTGCGTCGGGCCACGGATGCGGCTGGAAGCCGCGGGGGACGGGCGGCAGCGATGCTGCGATAATCCCCGGTAACCGGCTGCCCGGAGCAACGCGAGCGTGGCTGTTCGCCGCCTCCCTCACGCTGGGCTTGCCCTGCGGGAAGCTGAAGGTTGCCTTCTCGATGAAGAAGGACCATCCCCGTTCTCAGCGCCTGGAGAGAAGCCCCACGCTTTGGCCTAGGAGGAGTTGGTGACCTTCTCATCGCCAGGTCCTAGCTGCGGGATGGTGGGTTGCTCTGGCTTGGGGTTGATGGCCTAAATTCCTCTACACCCTGTGGTTCAGGTTTTTTTTTTACAGCTCTGCGTATTTGTTCCGAGCTGTTCTTTATGTCCTGTGAAATATATAGACTGCAGAACTCCTGCAAGTGACTGCTCCCCGAAAGCCTTGCCCAGTCCAAATTGTCCAGATGTGTAGGTCTGGCAAGCTAAATGAGGCTGGGAAAAGATGTTTTTTCTTTGCTAAAGACTGCTCTTTGTTTCATGTTTGACTGCTTGGCTTAGCACAAGGACAGCAGTCCCGCTAATGTACTACATGAAAGGGATTTGAATAAAAGAGGCTGAACACAAGCTTTTTGGAAATGCAATCAGCAGTGCCAAAAAAATGAGAGTGAATGACTGGTGAGAGCGCGTTGCCCATAGATATGTAGATGTGTAGGGGAGGCTCTACGATAGGTTTCTATTTGGAGGCACTGGAATTTAGCACATGTAGGGGGATTCTCGATTGAAATAAAGTTGCAGTACTGCTTTTCGAAGGAGGCATAATTCTACATTCATTTTAAACAGATGTAACGTATGAAAATATTTCCTAGCGTCACTAAATTCTTACACAGAATAAATATAATATTGTAATCTTTTTGATAGTAAGCTTCATAACCAGAGTTGCAGTTACTTGTTAGCCTTCAAGAGATTTGATTAGAAACTGATGACCTGTTGAATGTTAGACATACATACAAGAGACAGTAACAGAAAATTATTTTTATCTATGAAATAAATATTCTCCTATGGAAAGGTTTTGTAACATTAGACCCTTCTGAGAGAAGAAAATGTAGCTCCTGTACTTCTCTTCCATTTTTAGGGACTAGAACTTGACAGGATAGTTACCAGCATTGGTCAGGCTGGTTCTCTATGTGGTGCTTAACTCTATTTATTAGTTTTATTTTTGGTTAGTTGTTTTGGAGGAAAAAAGGACCAGAGTGAAAGCAAACATTAAAATACTGTATGTCTTTTAATGAGCCATTGTGAAATAAAGTCCAGATTAGATGGCCAAAATTTTCAAATAGGGAAGTTAAACTTAAATTTGTGCTTTCATATTGAGGCAGTGAAATAAAGTGGACTTTCAGACAAGTTGAGCATTCAAAATAAGTCTACTTAAACAAGTAATTCTCAAGTTTTATGCTCCTTGCCTTTATCTTATTTTCTTCTTGCAAATTGGGAGCACTTGAGTCAGGGAAACAGAATTAATATTAATCTGTGTTATAATATAAGCAATATATAAGGTTAAAGAAGAAATTAAAAGTTCAGACAATGAAAACAACAGAGTTACAGTAGAGTACACACCAGCTTCTAAATTCTTAGCTTTTGGTAGCACTGTCACAATAACTACATTATCCTATGATTACAAAAGTAATAAAAGAAAGCCTGGTTGTCTCTAAGCCACCTAAGCAGCACTGTTTGCCATAACTGGGAATTGGGTAATCTTACAAAAGTACATGGAGAAATCCACTCTGATACTACATCACCACTGACCTTCCCATACATCTGTTAATGAATGTTGTACACGCGTAGTCAGCCAGGCAACTGTAAAATAAAACTAATACAGCCTCTTAACATCACTTGACAGAAACAATAAAAAGTTTAATCTTTGTATGTGTTAGTGACAATGATCCAGTATCCATCTAGCACATTGTTCAACAACAAGTTTGTTTTAGTGTTCTTTCATGAGCTTTCATTCTACAGCTTCTTGGTGAATGCTACTGATGGTATGCTGGCCAAAATGTGCCATTTCTGTACGAAAGAAAACACCAAACTGTTTTTAGTTTCTGTGTAATTTTATAGAGCTTTCAGTTTTAATTGGGTGTTATGTCCACGTTAAATTCCTCTAAAAGAATTTACCCTTTTACAGGTCTAACTCATCTTAGGTAAAAATGCTAGAGAATTTCCAGAATAAGATACAGAGTGGCTGTGAGATCTTACGTAGTTACTCAACTGTCATTTTTCAAATAAGACAAAAAATGAAGGACTGAATTATTGCTATGATCATGCAAGTCCCTCCACATATGGGATTTCTTTTCTCGTTTTTGTACTCAGTAGAAATTCTGTGCACGGCTGACTTGTGGGTTTGGCTCCTGCTTTCTACTGGTGACAGTGTATGTGTTAATGTACTGCAAGCAAATTGCCACATCTAAGCCATAGAATAGAAGTCACGCGATACACATATACCATTAATGGGAGAAGTAACTCAAGAATCACTGGTCATAGCACAATTACCAGATCCATCTTGGAATTGAAATCAGTCTCCATTTGAGTAACTTTCTGTAAGTGTGAGACAGCAGAGCTGATTTGCTGCCAGGCCAATCTTTTTGTGCACCACAGTGAAGAAATGGGACTTTGCCAGTCCGCAATCTTATCAGTTTTGCTGGTTTTATGGGGTTTTTTTGTTCCTTTGAGGACTGTGTTCTCTGTTTGCTTCTCACCATCTGTTGACTCAGTTCCACAACTAGCACAAATTAAGTGTGTGTAGCTTTACTGAAACAATGTTCATTTAGAGCAGCTCGTGATTTGGAACTGGAATTGGTATGCAGTTCTGTGAAACATGAGAATCAGATTTATTTACAGGGAAATGTGAACTAAAAGTTAAGTTTAAGAACAGAGAATGCATATGTTATTAACACTTTGTGAATAAGTGAAGAAAAAGTAGCTCTTAAAGTGGTGATAAATTTGGACTGAAAAATTGCAAGAAGATTGGCCAAGTATCAGAACAGCAATAAAGTACAGTACTTTAAAAGTTTTTTTAAAATGGAGGTTGGATAAATCTATAAGAGTAATCATATGACATGATGGGTTGTGACAGCAGAGGACTGGCTCTGTTAGCTAAGGAGATTCCTTCCAGTCTTGTGTTCTTATTGAGAGGTGTCAACAGAAGGACAAAAGCAGAATAAGTAACTCTCATCTGGGCTATCTTTAATGTCTCTTCAATATACTAGTTGGGTTGCCACTATAAATTAGCACTGGACAGAAATCGGAGGATTTCATACCATGCCAAACATGTTCAGTGATCCCGCAGGTTAATCTTTCTCCAGCTTGCCTGCTATACTTAAAATAATTAAGTGATTAGGAAAATCTGATGATTACTTTTTGTAATGCAGCAACATTTCTGCTGTAAAAACAAGGGTATCAGTCATTGGCAATGAGATCTACCTGCATCCATTGGGCCTTGCTAGATAAAGATTGCAAGGTTGAGTTGTGCTCATGTAATTCAGAACAAGGTCTTGTCTTTACTGAGAACAAAATAATGGACATATTTCAGGCATTACTACTAACGATGTAGTGTTGATTAGGAATATTATCATCACCAGTGTCACAGGCTTTTTTTACCAGCCAGCTATAACAATCTGATTTTTATGTCCATCTTTGCACCTTACTACTTGTTACTACTGCAATTGCACTAGTGCTGACTAATGCCGAAATATAGGGATGGTTTTACTACGCAGTTTCATTCTGAGGGAAAATATTGTCTCCGGACAAACAGTGATTTCCTATTGTTTTATGTGAAAAATAGAGAGCACACTTCAATATTCCTGTGATGGAACCTGCCAAGTCATAACTCCCTTTTCTAAGGCTGGCTGCACAGCTAAAATGTAATTTGAAAACAGCAAAACACGTTCGTAATATTTCAGCTGTGAAATGAGTTGCGATAAAATGGACTGTGGTTTTGAGTAACCTGTTTTTCGGGACATTTCTGTTTGTCATAAATTTGTCATATGATCTGATGGGCAGTCCAGACCATTTGGTATCCAATCTGTAATCCACTTGGTCAAGGTATCCTCATGTGCCAGCCACTGTAAGAAAGGGAAAAGAGGAGGGAGGAGAAACACAAGGAAGTGCAAACACACAGAACAAATGCCAGTGGTTAAGATATGAAAACAGTGCTTTGATTCCTTTTTATTGTCTAAGCTTATGGTGTCTAATGGGTCATTCTGAAACAATGGAAGTCAAAGTCCAGTTGGGAAAGGCGAAGTTAAGAATAAAGGTGGGAAGCCTGTGGATTTATTTTCTACCCTTCATTCAGGCCTCCTAAAGAGGAGAGATCTTTATGGTTTGAGTCTAGGAATAGTTTCTAGCTGATTTGGCTTTGAGGAAGGTAAGTTTTGTTTGTTCTGTGTAGGCCTTTCTGTGATAACCAGGTCTGCTAGTCCATTTGTGTTTGGAAGGTTTCCAGTTTTCAGTTTCCAGAAGCTGAAGAAAAATGCAAAGGCAGTGCTTATAGGGACAGTTCCACCCTTCTGCCTGTACCTGCGTGCTGGTTCCTGCTCGTGCACTGGACCTGCGTTAGGACTTGCAGCAGTGCAATGAACGAGATCAGTGAATAGATCCAGTTAAGAATAAGCCACATTTTGTCAGGTCAGTGCCTGCTTACCTCAGTACCCTAATCCAGTTCATGCAGCTACAGGAATACCAGTTCTGGGATAAAGGAGATGTTAGAGGTAGGGACTGGAGGTAGGGTGGGAGACGAGCACAACTGTCCCCTCAATCTAAAGGGACTCTGAGGGAATTAGTAGTTGTCTCAGGGTGCAAGCACTTGAATAGCATAGCAGAACATGATATTCTGAAATCATAGTAGTGTTGTGATTCTAACTATCCTAAAAATCAAAAAGTTGGGGCAATTATTGGCTCCTACTCAGTCTGAAGAAGCTTAAAAGCACATATCTGGTGTACTAGGGTGCAAACGCAGAATGCAGTGGAAGTCCAGCAAGGGAACCCCACACTTAGCAGTATTTCCTTGTAGGAGGATCAAATGGATGATCATTACCTTTAACTTGTCAAGAACAATGCAAGTTTGTCTTCTTTGGGCTATACATATTAACAATGAATAATATGCCACCATTTAATCAGAGGGATTTAGAGGGCATGTTCCAGCACCTAAACTATGCCTAGAAAAAGTGGTTTATGTGTCTGTTTAAAAAAATGTGGGTTTTTGTTTCATATTATGTTAGTTCTGACTATGAATAAGATCATGGAGCCTGTTATTCCTCTTGTAACAAGCGCTGGGTCTGTCTAATGAAAATTCTGGGAAAGCCATATAAACATCAGTGACAGTATCAGATGAAATTTTTATGTTATGTGTTGTCTCTCTGAATTGTACGTTGCCTGTCATTAATCTCAAAAAATTGGTTATCATTCATTCAAAGGTGATTGAGGTAGAAAGACCATTCCATTTTAAATCAAAATGAACATTGATCAAAAAGGAGCAAGAGAGAAATGTAAGCAACAACGTATTTCCTTTGCATCCTAGAACATGGTTTGTTTCAATTCTTTTTACCAGGCATATCAACATAAGCTAAAGCTAGCCCTTATAGGTCAGAGTATTTTTGGACAAGAAGTTTATAACAAGCTGAGAAAAGAAGGCCATAAAGTTGTGGGAGTGTTCACAGTGCCTGACAAGAATGGACAGGCCGATCCTTTGGGTAAGTGTAATCTTAATCTAAATGTTAAAATCACAGGCATACCTAATGAACTTGCCTTTTCGTGTGAAGGTGATATCTATATGGGAATGACTTGCATGTATTGCCTTTATTGCACTGGATTCAGCACAAGAACTATGCTTTAACAAACACCACAAGTCCCAGAACTGGTTTAACCTTGTTAGTTAGTCAGTATTTAAAAGTAGTTTTTAACCATACAGGGCCATACATTATGGTATTTAAAAAAAATAAATTAATCTGGGTACTTTATTTGAGGGTACGTCCTAAAGGCAATCATCCTGAACTAGATCTGTATCTTAAAGCAAATAGCTGCTGAGCTTCTGTTCAAGCACAAACGTCTGTCACCTCTTCCACTGTGCTGCCTGGGATACTCAAGGCACAAAGCCAAGACGATTTATCCCTGGCTTTCTGCCCTTCCTGACAAGTCTGCATGCAGCAGTGGACCTGCAGAGCCTATTTCTCTTCCACCTGGACTACGGAAAACCCATTGAAAGGGTAGAGAGGGCTTTGCTCTCGCTTTTTCCATTGCCAAGATGCGTAAGGATTTCCTAGACTTTCCAAAGAAAGAGTGGTTGCCTGACAAGTATTCAGAGCTGTATTCATACAACAGAACTCAGTGTGATAAAGAAGGTGCTTTGAAATCATCTGAATTGTAACTTACTTTTTTTTTTTTTTCAGTGGCACAAAAATAGTGAGTTAATATGATTAGTAAATAGTAGTGCCAGAAGAGAATATACCTTTATGGATAATCAGAAATTAACACCACATTCCATGAGCTGTCTTAAATAACCTTTTTTTGTTGTTTTGTTTTGGTTTTTTTTTTTTGTCAGGTTGTGACATGTTTTTACAGAACTCTTATGAGGGAAGAATCAAACATAGATTTTGCTTACCTGGGCTATGGCACTCCCAAAGTAGCATATAGTTCTCAAGTTTATTACATTCTACCTCATTAAAAGATTTAATCACACTTTGGAAGAATTAGAGGAGGCAACTATTAGTTTAGAAAAAGACAGTTTGACTATCCAGCTCTGGAAGCATAACATAATACTTGGTTAAATTATATAAACTATTGCTGTATGGTTGTTACACTAGCAGATGTAACTAAACAAACCTTCCACTGATTTCAGTCATGCATTTATATTAACTGAACCACAGTTTATTGCTCTCGTAATGAAAAAAAATAGATACTTTGTTGCTTTTTACTTCCAGATGACTCAAAGAGCTTAAGTCCCAAGTGAAATTTGCTGATGTTTCCATATTCTCAGCTACAATTTTTGTTTCTAAAAGCAACTGCAGTGCACACTAATGCCCCTTTAAATAAGTATTTACTTAAGACCTAGGTTAACAGGCTAAATATACTTCAGGTCAAACTCAAGATCCAGTTTCAGAAGTGAAAAAGAGAAAGGAAAGTACAAAAATGTGTTTAGAAATAGAAATTAAATTAGGTGAATTTTCCATACCTCTTCTTTTTTTTCCTTTTCTTCCTATTACACATACAACTCGACAGATGTAGAGTTTGCCTCTACTATCGTGCTCTCTGTGATGTTGTTAAGCAGCTGTGCAGTAGAATTTATCAAATGCCTAAAAATGCTCTCTGCAATTAGTGCAGTTGTTTTTTTCTCACCTTTAAGCCTAATTTTGGTTGTAGCTCTGTGTCTCACAGACAAATGGAAGCATATCCAGAAGGCACCAGTAAACAGAATTTTGAAGAAATTACTGAAGTTCTCTAGCATTTGTAATTATTTGCACCACATGCAAAATGCTGCTGACTTGAGTGAATCTCAGTTGTACGTAGTCATATTCACATACAAATTGCTGAACTGAACAATTAGGTTCTGCTGAAACAAACATGTTGCAGGCAGATGTAATGACTGGACAAGAACCACCGTTAAATGGTCAATATTTTCTGCTTTCACTGGTACTTAGTAGCCAAGTCATAAGAGTGAACTTAAAGTTGAGAATGACTTAAGCTATAGGAATCAAAGACAGAATTAGTAAAATATATCCAAGCGCAAAGGTTTTTAAATGACGTACAGAATGGTACAAAGGGCACTCTCTAATCATACACTTGATGATCTGCTTGAGTTGTCGTGCAATTTCTCTCTGATTTCAAGCTTGAGTTTTTAACACAGTGTGAATTAAAAAATAAAATTGTTCTTGCCCCTCAGCACTGGCAGCAGAGAAGGACGGCACTCCTGTTTTTAAGTTCCCCAGATGGAGAGCTAAAGGCAAGCCTATCCAGGAAGTAGTTGCAGCCTACAAATCGGTTGGAGCAGAGCTAAATGTCCTTCCGTTCTGTACGCAGTTCATCCCCATGGATGTTATTGACTGCCCAAAACATGGCTCAATTATTTACCATCCATCCATCCTGCCACGCCACCGAGGGGCTTCTGCAATCAACTGGTGAGTTTTGTTTGTCAAAACTACATGTATGTCATGTCAGGATGTTAGGCCGTACCCATTACTCCTGTAAATGCTGGCGCGGTTCTCTTGACTCGCAACTGCTCTGAAGGAACTTCTCTGAAGCAGCTGAGTATTTGGTTCGTGAACTGCACTTCATACCTAAGATTCATTATGATTTCCAGTGCAAGTTCAGCTGTTGTTCTGGGAAGAACAGTGATGTGATCTGTACGTTAATATAATTTGTTCACATAGCAATCTGTAGTTTTCATAGGCAGGAGACTGCCCTCCTAACTCATCCCCCACAAACACTGGATACCTGTCACAACAGGGCTTGATGCAGAGCCTAAGATTTCACAGAAGGGAAGAGAGAAGAGAATCCACAAGAATAAAAGCTTATCTTACTGTCTTCCTAAGCAATGCACACAGCTAGATTAAAAATGTTACTGTGAAAGAACTACACCGCAATAATGATGACAGTAGACTCAGATCTAGCATTCTGGTGACAACAGAAATGCCATTATCACAGTGTTTAACTTCAATAAGAAATTGTCTAAATATGAAGAAACAATGTAAAAAGAATCTTTCAGGCAGCATGATGGTTGTCTAAAGACACAATGTTGTAGATGCAAAGTAAAGGCATATTTTGGTTGGGTTTTTTTTTTTATTCCTTGATGGAAAAAATGCTACGCTGAAGTACTAAAACAGAGGAGTACAGGAGACTATTTGAGACATAAGGAAATCCTTAAAAAAGTGACAGTTGTGCCCAAGTGAGTAAAATAAAAAAAAAGAACATAAAGTCTGGCAAATTAGATGTAAAATGAGAGTAAGGCAGTCCAGAAAATAAATAATGAACCCGCTTTTAAAGGCATACAATTGAATAATAACCATTTTCTCAAATGCATTCAAGGTGGGAGGTATATAGGGTGATACAGGTGTTTGATATAAGAAAGCTACACCATGGTAGGAAATCTGTATTGATATTCAGGATGGAGCTGCTTAGGATGTTACTACCATACAGCCCTTCTTTGTGTGGCATAAGTCAGAACAATTCTCTTGAGTTGAACTGTGAGTAGAAGAGATTTTAGATAAACTGATGGATGAATAAGAATCTCTTCTCAGGGCCAGAGAACTTCCAAGCAAAAGTTCCACAGGTTTCTCTTCCTTCAGATTGTGTTGTTGCAGGAGACTGGAAAACAGCAAAAGCAATACCGGTTTTAAATGGGCTTAGAGGAAAAGCTGGGAAACTATAGATCAGTCACGCTGATTTCTACCTGTAATAGAGAATACAGTTGCTACACAAATGGGTAAATGTGATAATGTGAAAGTGAGATTAAGACAATACGTGGTCAAATTCAAAGTTAAAAAATATAAGGTAATGTACATAGGGGAAAAAACTAACTATATGTAAGCAGCAATAAAATCTAAGGTAGTTGTTTTCACTCAGAACATGGAAGGATCTTAAATACTGTCTGCATCTCAGAACATGAAGGAGCTGGATATGCTTTGGAAAAGGCTAAGAAAGATGATCAAAGGTATAGAACAGCTTCCACATGATGGGAGAGAAATTTAGGAATCCTCAGACTGGAAATGAGGTTATTGGAAAGGAAATATGCCAGCTTAAGCCGTGAAAGACATTGGAAGGTGAATAAGGAACGATTGCTCTTTCTTAATCAAAAGTGAGGGGGCAGTCAGTAAAGAGATCAGGTAGTAGGATTTGACTGAAAAAGGAGGTACTTGTACTCTATGCAGTCCATTATTAAACTGTGGAACTGCACATCTGGAGACCTCTAGAAGGATGATTTCACGGAGGAAAAGTTCATCAAGATCTATTCCACAGGAAGATGTAGATAGAAACTCTCTTTCAGGAAGCTTCTGAGGTGAAGGTTTCCAGGAACGGGAATGTAACTCAATGGTCTATCACTGAATCTTGCTGTTTTGCATATTCCTTCTGTAAGCCCTTCTCAAGTAAAGGCTGTTGTTCTAAGACCTTTAAACTAAGCTAAGATTTGGCCCTGATTTGGCCTTGGCTGACCATTCTCATGTTTCACCCTTGCACCCCTTGCTCTCATCACACCTTCTTCCATCTGTTGTGGCTATAGCCCTGCTGCTGACCAGACCCGTTCCCCCCACAGTATGACTGAGAACGCCTGTGGGAATTAGGCATGGCTAAAGGGGCACCAGGCACAAACAAGGGTCCTGGGCCTCTGAGGGTTCCTCATTCCATCCTTTACAGCTTCTTCCAGCTGTTGCCATGTTGTTAGCAGCAGCTGTCTGCGGAGGGAGATGGTGGGCAGAAGAGGGGGCACAACAGTACTTCCCATTCCCATTCTGTCACATGTTTAGCATCAGGGACATTTGCCAATGGTAACTTCTTCTCCTCCAGCCATGCAGAGGGCATGCACTTCTCACCAGGTTGCTCTTTTGGTGTTTGTACCTAATATATAACAGAAGAGATGCTGCTTAAATGTGTGAAAGATCTGATATGGGCTAGCCAAACTTCTGTAAGTGTTCACTTTTGTGAACCTGCCAACTTCCCCAGTTGTCTTTAGGGTTTGTCCCTCATTCTGCACAAATGTGTGCTTTACTCCTGTTAATAATATAATTTTCAGTGCTTACAATTAACAGTGATTTTTCATGTGTGTAAGCCAGATCTCAGATGATCCTGTTACAACATGGACTGCCAAGGGAATACTTACATGAGATATGTCTTACAGAAGATGGCATTGGTGTTTGCATGCAGACAAAGGGTTAAAAGCATGTAGGAAAGATACCTCTCTCACCATGTCTGGCTGCTCCCTTAAATGCACTTCTGTTTGATTATACATCGTTCTGAGGCACATGGAACTCCAAAGGAGATCTAGAAATAAAAGTGGCTGAAGTTCCGTTCAGATTCAGAGACAGATCCTGAGCTGATGTAAATCAGCATAGATCTGCTGTAAGCAGTGCTGTGTTCGTGCGCAGCAGCTGAGAATCTGGCTGGATACGAATTCCCTTAATAACTTTTGCTTAAACAGATGCATATCCATAATTTTCCACTCTGAGGTTAGCTCTTTTTCAGCTGTGGGACATCTGTACTTCCCTTGCTGACCTACAGATAAGTTGTGAGGCTTAGCTAGTTACAGTAAACTATGAATTATTCCAATAATATACTCTCTAGATGTTTCCATCTTTCAAATTATGTTGTAACTATTGCATACCTTTTGTTTTGTGTGTCTTACCACTAATAATACTTTAAAAATAATTATCACAATGAACTGTTTGATAGACATCTTGGATTCAGTTGCAGCATTTCTTACATCACTTTGTGGAAACCATACATCAACAGTATCAAAACTGTGTTTCTGACTATGAAAGGAGCAATGAAACTGGTATTAAAGACAGGATTTTTTTTTTTTCTATGTACCTAACGCAAATGAATGTGTAACAGACGGGTTGATATTCCTGACTACATTGATATGGTCTGTATTTACTGTAAGGCTTTTTTTTTTTTCTGTCTAGGACTTTAATTCAAGGAGATAAGAAGGCAGGATTTACTATTTTTTGGGCTGATGATGGCTTGGACACTGGACCAATACTTCTGCAGCGAGAATGTGATGTTGGCCAAAACGATACCGTGGATGATCTGTATAACCGGTTTCTCTTCCCAGAAGGAATAAAGGCTATGGTATGTTTAGCTGCACTGAATGTCTACATTTTAAGAGGAAAAGAAAAGCATCTGCTGGAGTTTTAAAGTGAAGGAAATACAGACAAGATGCATACATTTGGAAGGGCAGAGTTTGTGGTGCTCAGCTGAATCCTAGATTTCAGTGGAGCTGCGCTGCTTCACGACAGCTGAGAAAGTGGCCTCAGAATATTTGTTGCTGGCAGCAGGCAGAGCATATCCTATTTCCTCAGAAGGCAAGAAGTTGAATTTGTGTGCAATGTAGCTCTTTCCACGGATTTCTTGAATGGTTTTACAAGGTGACATTTTTTACAGGCTCAGAGAGAACAGAAAGTTAGGGGTGAGGTTGAAAAACGGGGGGATGGTGTTTTGAGTTTAGAGCCCTGGTGGATTTGCTTTGGATTTTGTATGCTTGTCCTTCTTTTGCTTTGTTTTAAAATGAAAAAAAAAAAAAAAACACATATAAATACTCAGTATGGATTGTAGAGGATTTTTTTCTCTCTCCATTTAGATGCAGATAAATAACTCTTTGTGGAAAGAAAAGGAAAGAGCTGAATACAAACATACAGAGCCACATTTTGGTCCTGCAGAACTTAGGCAGCTGCTATATATTTGGTGACTAGGCACTCCCATCAAATTTCTGAGGCTATTTCTTTTGTCGAAGAAGTTTAAGCATATATATATGTTAATCAGTGCAGCGTTAGTCCTCTGGATTTTGGGAGTCCTAGGTTTTAAGAATAAAACAGTTCCCCTTGTGGCAGAAAGTCTTTTTCTGTCACTCACAAGTGTGACTGAGGAAAAAAGGCAAACCAATGCTAACATTAAATCTGTTACTTTTTCGCTTAGGTGGAAGCTGTACATCTAATTGCTATTGGTAAGGCCCCTCGTATACCTCAGCCTAAAGAAGGGGCAACATATGAAGGGATCCAGAAAAAGGAAAATGCAGAGGTATGTTAAATAACTCTGTGTCTTGTGCATATCACTAGAAAACTCATTAACTCAGATTGCAATAATAATGATATCAAGTTAACACAAATTTTAACTCAGCTGTTTCCCCACCCCTTATTCCTGGGATAACTCCAAGGATGCGTGTAATGGAGCCCCAGGTTAAGTGTCTATTCCCTTTCAGCAGTTACATATATTTAGAAACTTGATGTCTTGCTTGGGATCATCTACACACAGCTGGATGGCAGCTGCACCTTTGGTGGATTCCTAATATGTTGCCATACTTTTTAACAAGAGCATTGAATGGAGATAGCTCTCTTTGTTTACCAACAGTCTGTACTAAATTCTCTACCAGAAATAGATTTGATGTTAGGAAAAGCAAGTGTTGGCACTTTTCCTCTTGGCAGCAGGAAAAAAAAAAGTCATATAAACAAACAACAGATTAAAAAAAAATTTAAACACCCATATAGGAATTAGACTATACAAGCACCCCCACTGCATTAGCTGCATCTTTTTTTGTGGTCGGGAAGAGCACCATAAAACAGTATTGAATGCTGCCTGTAAAACCTTCTTTTCCTTTTCTAGACCAGTGCAGAAGTTTAAAAAAAAAAGGCAAAAATTATTTCAACAATTTCAGTCGCTTATCTGAGGTGAATGTAGTCCTTTCCACCTGAAATATTGTAGGTGATGCTTTTTATCACATTTCAATTCCTGACTTACCTTAGAAACAAATAGCTTTACTTAAGGATGTTTTTATTCATCCCTTTAATCTAATATATAAGGAGCTTCCTTGGAGTGAACTTGCTTAATCTCACTGCTGTAAAAATATTCTTATTGGCTTATAACTTGCTTCTAAATATTCTTTGTGCTTAAATTATGAATGATGCTGAGTATCCGAGTTTTGTTATTTAATAGCTATTCTGATATTTTCTTTAATTCATTTCGTCATATATTCACAATACTGCAAAGATAAAGGAATACGTTTTCATGGTGTTACATATTAAACATACCTGATGTTCTTAACTAAACTATTTCCTTTTTCCTCAAAGTGTTGCTGCAATTGCAAGTTGTAGTGGGCTTTGCGTTAATGAAACAATTTATAAAAGGTTAATAAATGATTAAAACCTATTTAAATAAAACTTTGTAGGTTTATTAAAGACTTAGGATCCAGGCAATAAATAGATCATTTGCAGCAGAAGGACATACTTATTTATATTTATACTATGCTTACTATATTTGTTAATTTGTTAATAAGGAGAATCTATGGAAAAATATAGGCTGTACAAAGCACAGAAATGCTCAGAGCATCCCATTTGATAGATCTTTGATGATTAGCCATCTGGAGATCGCTGATCTTCCTCTATTAGACCAGATCCTTTCTGTGTTCTTAAATAAATGAACAATTGAAAGAGAAGGAGGGAGAATTTGTAATTCTTATATAGGAAAACATTGCTAACTTGATTTATAATTAAACTGAGGAGATTTAGCTGACATGTCTTGATTTCCTAGATCTCCTGGGACCAACCTGCAGCAGCTTTGCACAATTGGATTCGAGGGCATGATAAAGTGCCTGGAGCGTGGGCAACAATAAATGGCCAGGTATGGTCTGAAAACCAGAAGAATATTCTTCGTTTCTGTACCCTCTTTTTGACCTTTTTTAATTATAAAACTGAAGGTGTCTACATAGAGGTGAATACAAGTGAGGGTTATGTTGGAATAGCTCTCATTTGATGACTTGTTTTGTGTACATCTAGAACAGGCACCTAAACAAATGTACAGAACACAGTAGTTAAAATCTTTTTTAAAGATACGTCCATTTAATTCAAAGAAACGTAAGAGCAATATCTGAAAAAAAATGGGCATGGTATGAAGCAATAAGAACTAGACTGTGCCAGTCATTTTGGTAAGTAGGCATGCATTACAGTGTAATGCAACCTGTGCTGTACAGTGGGCAACATCATGGTATTGACAGCAAACCATAGAATCATTAAGGTTGGAAAAGACCTCCAAGATCATTGAGTCCAACCATCAACCTAACACCACCGTGTCCACTAAACCATGTCCTGAAGTGCCTCATCTACATGTTCTTTGAAGACCTCCAGAGATGGTGACTCCACCACTTCCTTGGGCAGCCTGTTCCAGTGCCTGACCACTCTTTCAGTAAATAAGTGTTTCCTAACATCCAATCTAAATCTCCCCTGCCACAACTTGAGGCCATTTCCTCTTGTCCTATCACTAGTTACTTGGGAGAAGAGACCAACATCCACCTCCCTACAACCTCCTTTCAGGTAGCTGTAGAGAGCAATGAGGTCTCCCCTCACCCTCCCCTTCTCCAGACTAAACAATCCTGGTTCCCTCAGCCACTCCTCATAAGATTTGTGCTCCAGACCCTTCACCAGCTTCATTGCCCTTCTCTGGACACTCTCCAGCAACTCAATGTCTTTCTTGTACTGAGGGGCCCAAAACTGAACACAGTATTCAAGGTGTGACCGCACCAGTGCTGAGTACAGGGGCACAATCACTTCCCTACTCCCACCGGCCACACTGTTCCTGATACAAGCCAGGATGCTGTTGGCCTTCTTGGCCACTGCTGGCTCATATTCAGCCAGCTGTGTAACAGCACCCCCAGGTCCTTTTCCACCAGGCAGCTTTCCAGCCACTCTTCCCCAAGGCTGTAGCATTGCATGGGGTTGTTGTGACCAAAGTGCAGGACCTGGCACTTGGCCTTGTTGAACCTCATACAATTCACCTCAGCCCACTGATCCAGCCTGTCCAGATCCCTCTGCAGAGCTTTTCTACCCTCAAGCAGATCAACGCTCCCACCTAATTTGGTATCATCTGCAAGCTTACTGAGGGAGCACTCAATCCCCTCATCCAGATCATTGATAAAGTTATTAAACAGGACTGGCCACAGTACTGAGCCCTGGAGAACACCGCTTGTGACTGGCCGCCAACAGGATTTAACTCTCTTCACTGTAATTCTCTGGGCTTGGTCATCCAGCCAGTTTTTAACCCATTGCAGGGTACACCTGTCCAAGCCATGAGCCACTAGCTTCTCTAGGAGAATGCCATGAGAGATGGTATCAAAGGCTTTGCTGAAGTCCAGGTAGATAACATCCACAGCCTTTCCCTCATCCACTAAGTGGATGGTCACCTGGTCGTAGAAGGAGATCAGGTTGGTCAAGGAGAATCTGCCCTTCATGAACCCATGCTGGCTGGGCCTGATCCCTTGGTTTGCCTGCACATGCCAGGTGAGCGCACTCAGGATGAACCTCTCCATAATCTTCCCTGGCATCAAGGTCAGGCTGACAGGCCTGTAGTTCCCCAGATCCTCCTTCCAGCCCTTCTTAGATGGTCGTCGGCTTAGCAAGCTCCTCCACCAGCTCCTACAGAACCCTTGGGTGGATCCCATCCATCCCCATAGACTTGTGCGTGTCCAGGTTGCGTAGCAGGTTGTTAACTGCTTCCTCCTGGACTGTGGGGGGATTCATTCTGCTCTCCCTCCTCATCTTCCAGCTCAAGGGGCTGAACACCCTGGGGATAACTGGTCTGACTCTTAAAGACTGAGGCAAAGAAGGCATTAAGTACCTCAGCCTTTTCCTCATCCTTGGTGACAATGTTCCCCCTTACATCCTATAAAGGATGGAGATTCTCTTTGGCTCTCTTTTTGTTGTTAATGTATTTGTAAAAACATTTCTGGTGAAACACTGTGAGCTACTGAAATAACAAAAGAGGTTTTATTTTAAAGAGATTTGAGTCTAGATCATTTGCAGAAGTAAATATATCTAATTTTATCCAAAACCAACTACTTCCTCTCAATGTATTGAAAGTACTATACATTTGATCCACATTGTACTGGCATAAAATATTTTAAAAATCACATTATCTTTCCTGGCTGTTATGTCCAGATTTTGTTGCTTAACTGTTAACCATCTGCTTGTAGGCTGCTCCAAAAGCCTGATTCTGCCCTGATGTTCAGGAACTATTGCTGATTTGAGAGCCCAGAAAGAACAGAAGAGCCCAAAAGCGAGGCAGTGTTCAGCATTGCCAGCCTGGGAGCAGAGCAGTCACAGTCAGGCTTTTTGCCAGTCTCTCATGCTGGGCATTGTCGTAGTTCAGCCCCGACAATGCAGTGTCTCTCTCACTCCCCTTACCTTCCGAGAGAATAGGGGGAGATAATATAAGAAAAAATGGCTTGAGGTTCGAGATAAGAACAGGGAGAAATCCTTTAAGGCAAAACAGACTCGACTTGGGGAAAACTATTCATTTATTTCTAAAACTAGCAGGAGAATGAGACAGGGAACAAGATAACCTCCCCCCACCCCTCCCTCTTCCCGGGCTTAACATTAGCTCTACCACCTTCCCCGCCCCAAGCGGCACAGGAGGGAAGAGGGAATGGGGGTCGCAGTCAGCTCATCACGTGTTGTTTCATGCCGCTGCTTCAGCGTTGGGGAAGAACTCCTCGCATTTCTCCCCTGCTCCATCATGGGGTCCCTCCCATGGGCCACAGTCCTTTGTGAAACTGTTCCAGCGTGGGTCATCTCTTCCACGGGGTGCAGCCCCTCCAGAACAGCTGTCCCAGTGGGCCCTCCACGGGCCACAGCCTTCTTCAGGCCTCCACCTGCTCCAGCATGGGCTCCTCCATGGGCTGCAGGGGGACAGCCTGTCTCACCATGGTCATCACCACAGGCTGCAGGGGAATCTTGGCCAGGAGCCGCATTATTTCTTTCCCTCCTTCTTCACTGACCTTGGTGTCTGCAGCCGTTCCTCTCACAAGAAAAATTCTTCACAACAGGCTGGCAGACACCTCTCAGGATCCTTTTTACATCTTATTCACTTCTCATCTCCTCTCCACTTCTTGCAGCCGGGCCGGGCCAAGTTGGGCCCAGTGGGCCGCCCAGTGGGAGGCCAGAGGGTGAGGCCTGCAAGGCCCACAAGGCTCGCGCCTCCCCCTCTCTGCCCCTGCTCAGCTGCTTCACATCTTCTCTCTTTTTTTTTCCTATTTTCCCCTTCTTAAATACGTTATCACAGAGGCATTATCACGGAACATTCTGCTACCAATTGGCTCAGCCTTGGCCAGCAGTGAGTCCGCCCTAGGCCTGGCCAAGTCCACTGAACAAAGGGGAGCAACTTCTAGCAGTTTCCCACAGAAGCCACCACCTTAGGCCCCCCCCCCAAAAAACAAAACCAGAACAGGCATGCACTGGCAAAAGCTGCTTTCCTTTCTGCACTGGTTCTGGCGTGTGCATTTTTACAGCTGAGCAGCTTTGCAGGTGTAGGCAGCTTGCAAAGTTTGACATGTCCTGGGTTGTAAAGATGAATAAATAATATTGTAACATGTTTTCCATGTGTAGCTACTTATATTTTATTTCTGTTACATTATAGCTTTAAAATAGTATAATTTCATTATTACTATTTTAGATCCTATTTCGAATCTGTGCACTTTTAATTCTGTTTAATTTTAGATGGTTACTTTTTATGGGTCATCATTACTTGATGCTTCAGTGCCTGCTGGACAAGAGCTGGCAATAAAAGGTGCTTCAAGACCTGGACTTGTAACCAAGAATGGTCTAGTTGTTTTCGGCAATGATGGGAAGATGGTAAGTGGTCACCCCAGCAAACATGAGAATGGGTGGAATAACTTTAGCAAGAAGTGCAAGTAGTGTGGAATTGTCAAGCTGTATAAATCTAGCTGCTAAAGACAGACAAGACAACTGAGTCGCTTGGAGTTTATCAGTCCTCTGCCATCCTATAGAGAAGGCATTCGTGTTTTGTTTCTCACTGAATCCATATTAATTTCTGATATGGATTAAAATGCACTAATACTGGGAAAGAATCTGAAAGACAGGTAGGAGTGGCCCATGTTAAATTACCTGCATTATAGCAGCTTTCCTGCAAGCCACTTAAATGACTATTTCATTAACCGTATTAATGCCTGAAAACTCTTCACACAAGGATGTGTTGCCTCCCAGATAATTTAAAATCATATCCTCTCATTTTTCAGGTACTAGTAAGAAATCTGCAGTTTGAGGATGGAAAAATGATCCCTGCATCTAAATACTTCTCAGCTGATGAAACAACTGCCCTGGAACTTACAGAAGAGGAGAAAAAGATGGCAGAAGATATTAGGGTAATTCACTAAACTGCTTTAGGCGGTTATTACTTCAGACAAAAGCATCACATACTTCTCATTATAGGCAAGGCATATATTTTATTTAGCCATGCAAATTGATTTTTGATAAAGTGTACTCCAAAAGTGTGGAGTTGAATCTTTAGTCATTGACATTAATTCAGGTGGAACTGGGAATTCACTAGAGTACTTACATATAACTCTAGAAATTTTTATTTCAGATACAAGTGATACAAAGACAGTGATTGCAGGGTCAGTTACGGTAAATATTTATGAACGATGAAGGTGGGAGTGAGGTAAAACAAATGGATCATCGCCTCACAACAGTGAGGTTTTTGACATTGACAGACTTGGACAGTTTTGAGATCCTTTCTTCACTGTGATGTCACTCACTAGGATATGCTCAGGGTAGTCTGGGTGAACAGGCTTCAGGGAGTCTTACAATAGCAGTCTGAAAGAGAAAAGCAGCAGTTTTCTCCCTGTACCTGCTCCCTCTCTTCTGCCACAATGACACACAAGGGGCTGCTAGGTGGCAGCCAAACGAGCTGGAGCAGAAAGCTCTCATAGCCAGAGAGGCACTTGGCTGCCCTCTCATGTAATCCACCCCTCTGTAGTGAGTGTCAGTGGCTTAGCTGAAAGCCACATTTGTCATTAAAGTTTTGTACCAAAGCAACTGAATCACAGATTTCTTCACTTCTGCTAACTGGGCTACAGAGCCAATAACTTTTGGCACGGGTGAGGCAGCTCGATGCACTAATATTTTAAACTGCTGCTCCGGGATTATCTTGAACCTGCTTGCCAGCAACCTAAAGGCTGCCTGGAGCTATTGACTGATTGAGACAATAGCAAAAAGAAATATAAACTCTTCAGTTTGTGACACTACCTGCTAACTCTGAAAGCTAATTATCATTAATTGAAATATCTCGTCACCAGTTATTTCACTATTCGTGTTAGTGGAAATCTCCATCTCATTTATGCAGCTTAAACTACTTCTCAGCTCTGTCCATGTGCCAGAAATGCCATCAATCCAGTCACAAAGTGCTCCAGGCTGTCCTTGCCTTTCCTGACTTCAATAATGCCATGAGAAGTTATTATTTGGAGGATAAAGACCTTAAAAAAATGGGCCTGAAAATTATTAGCATTATACCATTCAGATTGCCTGCCTGGTTAGGTGAAATTATCATGTACAAAATAATATTTTTGATAAGCTAATTATGCTGAAGATTTCATTGGCTAACATCAGATCTCTAGAAAGTTCTAGACCCTCTTGAAATAATTTTCTGGTTTAGGATCCTTTGAAATAATACACACTGTAGGCACAGATACTGTAGAAAATACAGTTTGATAAATACATATTCCAATTAGAGGATTATTCATTATTGCCTTCATTTTTTTTATGTATTGCTAGGCTATTTGGAAGGGAATTTTGAGCAATGTTGCTGTAATTGAGGATTCCACAGACTTCTTCAAATCTGGAGCATCCTCTATGCATGTTGTCAGGTAAAAAATACTTAAAATAACACAATTTTGAATCAAAAGGTAATGGAAACAAAGTTGTCATGGTGCTTTTAAATCAGAGTTGATCACATTGTGTTAAAAAATATATTTTTTATGCCTATATTTTCCGATACTCTAACTATTCCCTTCCTACCTTTGAAAATGTGGTAGGGTTCTGCTCCCAAAATTAGGAGGTATTGACATAATCCTGCTCTTCCTATTCAAGCAAAAGTCCCCTTAACTTCAGGAACATCAGCCACACGGGGGAGCACGGTGATGCTCAAACCTGTCTGCAGGCAGCGACAGGTATCTCAAAAGCAGGGGGCTGCTTGGGAAGCTCAGCAAAGAACTCCCCAGAGGGAAAGGGGAGCCTTACACAGAAAGAACTGAGCCCGTGCTTACGACTGCACTGAGTTCGTGCTGTGTTGGGTCACCTCAGTTACGTCCCTTTGGCAGCTCAGATGTCCCAGGCCATAATATAAGACCAGCAAGTCAGGTGTTTGGTTTTTTTTTAACAAACTTATTATTGTCCTTCTTACTTACCAGTTTCATAGAGCTCTGGATGTCCTCCAGGTATTGTTTAGAGTAGTCCCATATACTGTTTTATCAAGCAATATATGCTATTTGCCATTTATTTCCAGAAGTTGACCTAAAAGTATTCCAGAACTGACTTTTTCTTTACCATAACACCCCCAATTAAACCAACAGATTTCAGTAAAATGCACAACTTCTGTGCCACTATTGCCAGAGAAACACACACACGTATTCACATGCATACAACCTAGTGCCCAGTTTCGACCCCTTTCGACCTTCTAATGATTCAGTTATCTGAATAATTATTTAATTTCTAACTAAACTTATTCTTTCTTCAAAATCCTTAGAATGCTGGAAGAGATCAAACAGAAGTATAGTGGGCTTCAGCTACAGAATGAAGATGTGTATATGGCCACTAAGTTTGCAGACTTTATTCAAATGGCTGTCAGAAAACTCAGAGGAGAAGACAAAGAAGAAGAATTGGTCATTGATTATGTAAGACCTTTTATTTTGCTTTTATTGCTTATTCTTTCTTGTTTTTTGAGGGGAGGGTAGACAATGCATTTTGTTAGACTGCTTGATGCAGTAGGAAAAGCAAACAAGTGTTTGGTTGTACAAACTCTTCTTTGTGACTTTTTTTTCTGGCAGCTTTTGTATATTTCCATTTTGGAATGGAAGTATATATGTAATGTCACTTACAGTGTATCAGAAACCAGGAGATCAAGAACATGTAGTAGAGTAGATCACACGTGGGCAGTTATTCCTACCTCCCTTGCACTTTCCTGCCAGTATGCTTCAGTCTAACTGGTTCTAGAGCTTCTGCTTTCCTGAGGCAAACAGTGCTAGATTTTTCTCCTAAGAGTCTGTTTGAAAACTTTGTGTGAAAGGAGGATGGGTGTTTTTTAAATCATTAAGCAAGTCAGGATTTATTGAATTTGGAAATTACGCATTTGACTGAAGTCCACTAGGACCAGCCTTAACCAGCGTTTAGTATTGGTTTGAACTTAGAGATCCAATGATAAAAAATACATAAATCTGCTTAACTATCTCAGAGTATGGTCAGTGCTGTTCAGGGAGAATATGATTTCCATCTCACTTTACTCTTTTGTCTACTTCTAACAGCCATATATACATTGTAAAATGTGGCTGGATGTTGACTGTAGGTACCAAAAGCTTGTTAAGCTACATTAAAATCTTAGTTATTAAAAATTTAAATTAATTTGTTGTCTATGTCACTCTTAGGTTTCAAAAAATGTGAACAACATGACTGTGAATATGCCATACCAGTGTTTCATAAATGGACAATTTATAAATGCTGATGATGGAAAAACATATGACACTATAAATCCAGCAGATGGATCAGTGAGTAATTTCTAAATATGATCAATACCAATTTATTTCAATTTCTTTGCCTATTAAAAAATCTAAACCACTAACTGAATGTTGCCAATTTCAAAACCGTACAGTACACATTAAACAACCCCTAGAAATAATCTGAAATTTCCATTCACTTTTCAGTCTGTATATTTTACAGTTTTTACATTTCAGTCAAGCTGCACAGTGAAAGTAACCTACTTCCACTTCAACTGTTACATCAATTTCCATACCCAGCCCTGCGTTTTACCTTCATTTCATTCCTGTTTAGCTTTGCAAACAAAAATCGCTACAGTTTAGTTGCTAAAGAAGTATTGCTTTTAGGTTATTGTATATATTCCCTGTCAGTCATCAACTTCAGTTTTTATTTTACTTTTTTTACAAATCTGATGTCTTAGGTCAGGTGTAACTTTAAAATGTCCCTTTAAATTCCCAGTAAGAAAAAATGACTCTTCAGTAAGAAAATATATGCAGTTGCGCCTCGGTCCTGAACTATTGAATCTTGATTGAGCAACTCGTAACTACGAATTATAAATAAGAGTAGTGATTCTGATGTCCGTGTAAATGCCTTTTAATTCTGAAGTAAATAAATTCCGCTGAAATCAATACCACAATTTTCACTATCATCAGAAGTCAGACTCTGGTACTTTTCCTGAAACACATTATGGAATTGAATAAAATAACAATTCTGTATTAGAATTTACAATGTGTATATTTATAGAACACAATCATAATAAAATACTATATGTATATGGTGCCTTATAGTAACAAAAACTTCATTGCTAAGAAATGGAGCACGCAGGAGTCATTTTAGCGTATTTGGATGTTAGATCATAATACCACGTATAAAGACTTCCAACTATTGTAATATCACATTGATTTTACATCTGGAAAGAGAGAGTGAAATCAAGTAGGATGGTGCAATTTGATGTGAAGAAGAAAATAGATCTAGGAACCAGAGTCCCTGCAGTGTTCTCCAAATTCTGCCATCTCAGTTGTTCCTGAACTTTTTGCAGCCCAACTCACCCATGCCAGCTGCTGAGGTGAAGGATATTAAGTATTTGCTTATACCCAGTTAAGAAGTTTAGGAAGGAGGAGTAATGCTCTGCATCCCAGCATTTTAGTTTGAGCTAATACAATGCTACCTTTGGACAGGTCATAGCCAGTGTGTCTTCTGCTTCGCTGGCTGATGTTGACAAGGCAGTGGCAGCAGCAAAGGAGGCGTTTGAAAATGGTGAATGGGGAAGAATGAATGCAAGGGAAAGAGGGCGACTCCTGTACAGGTATGTGAAAGGGAGCTTGTGTTTGTTTTGTTTTCTTAAGTCTTATTGTTTTGTTCCTCTGAAGAATTGTTGCATACATTTTCTGAGTATGATGGATATTTGTAGTCCCACTGTCAGAGGAACCAGACTAGCCATCTTTTCATCCCCTAATTTACTTCAGTGTACCAGCCTCAGGCTCAGCTAGCTAACCTTTCTTGTGGCAGAGAAAAATCTTGTAATCTCTCACTGCTGCCATTCTTTTTTTTAGTTATTTATGAATGGAAACAAAGAATTTGAGGAAAACGTCTTTTAAATATTTGATACCTTCATTTAATCTGTATGCTTTTTGTTGCAAGGATTCCCTTGTAAAATCCAAATCCTTCTGTATAAATGAGGGTAAGTTTTACAGGAGGAGTCTAAATAGGTTATGTAGGTACAGACTTCTGACTTTGCTAAGCCTGCCTGCATTTGTACTCCATACAGTAAACATACAGCCACATTGCCACTAATTTTGAAATACACTGTAACTGAGGCTAGATTTCTCAGGATCATATCCCAGCATACTTCTCACCTGGCTAAAGACCCACTCTGAAAGATGTGATATGGTCTGTTGTCCTGTGTAGAAACTCTCTTAAGCTGAATCCCACACTTCCAGCTCAGTATTTCTTATTTGTATATGTTTCACTCAATCAACCCTAGATAATGCCAGGTTCATTTTTTGGCTATGTTGTTATTGTTTCAGAAGATAAACAGAGTTTATGCTGAGTGCATGATATTTCAGTGATAGTTTCTGATCCTTGAAGGGCAAGAGGTGGTCTTGAAAGGATGATGATGCTAGCTGTGTATTGTGAGGGTGGTACTGTAGGCAGCTAATAAAATCCCAGTTACTATGGACTTTTCATATGCAGTGTCATGCTTCTGGTGCCTTACAGCAAGAGCAGGGAGAGCACTGTCTTGCAGACTTGGGATAACGAGAAGCTCCAGAGCTTCCCTATAAAGAAGGCCTGTGTATCAAACACCTTTCTTCTGCAGGGTGTAGTCTGCAGGCTCATCAACATTACTGCTGGATGTCCTGGCCAAGTCAACTGTACTGAGGAAACTGCCTGTTTATCTATAGGGAAAAGAAGGAATTTTTTTCACCTTCAAAAAATATAATCTTCAATAGCATGTGCTATATTGATCCCTTATTGTGCTGTGCCAGGAGGCCAGCCCTGGACATCAGAATAGACAGCAGAAGGAGGATCAGTTACCTGGTGAGCAGCTGCAGGACGGCAGAAGGCTATGTATTTGGATGGCAAGACAGTCTGGCAGTTTGGTTGGGTGTAGGTCACTGCCCTTCCATTTATTGTTGCACGCTGGTCTCTGCGTAACTTCTGTGAGGATTTGGAAACTGAAGATCCAGCTGATTCAGGGGTTTGGAATATGCAACTAGAAGATGACTCTGTCCTCATAGGGCTCGGCCTAGCAAGACGGTAAGGAGTAGGGAATCCATTGCATGTCTGTGCTCCAGAAGCTAAGGAAGAAGAGCATGAGGAAATGTAAATGCTGCACTTTGGAAACATGGGTCTGTGCCCACCGTGGTGTATGCAGCAGATCATTTGCTACCACATTAATATAGCTGTAATTTTTACTTTGTTGAGCCCCTTGGATGTAAGTTCTCCTCCCCTCTTTTACCATATCCATATGGACCAAGTAGATGCAATTAGAAAAAAAAAGGCTTAAAAAATGCCACGTGTTTTACAAGATATTGCAGGCATCTTAGCAAAAGAGAATGAAAGCAAAACTGAAAATTCTGCTTGTCTCATAAAGTATGTGATCAGGCCTTTGAAAAAGTCCTGCAGGATTGTAACAGAAAATGGGCAAGTTAGAACTCATATTAAAATTAAATACGGTTGATCTCTTAAATTTTTCACAAGTTTGCACAGGTGCAAAGCATGTACAAACTTGGGTTTTCATTTGTATTAGGAACCTAGAGTGCTTGAGAGCTCAGGTTAACTCTGCCCTGAAGAGAAACTTTTAAGGTCTTAGAACTACTGCTCTGTGTTTTACACTTGAAAGATTTGAATCATAACTATGTTTGGTATATGGAAAATATAACTACTTTACACTGCATACATTATTCCTGGGTTAAACACCTCTCTGCTTAGGCTACCAGACTGTTCATGTTGCAAACAATCTCCAGTGTGAACAAAATATCTCTCTGGTCCCGTTTAATTCAAACAAGGCCCTTTTTTCTCTGGTCTCTGTTCAAACTAGAGTTTTTCAGTGCTTAACCAGAGGGATGATTTGTACCATTAAAGCACCTAACTCTGCTGTTTTGTCGTAAGTAATCATTAATAGAAGATATTAGGCATGCATTAAATGGAACTTTCTCCTTTGTCCCTGACATGCCATATCCATTCTTTTACACACTACTCCTGATGCCCTGACCTGTAGCTGGGTCTCCAAGGTACAGTTAAAACAAGTATTAAAGAACATTTTTCCATATCTCTGCAAATGCTTTAAATGGGCAGAATTTACATAATGGAAAATAAGATTTCACATTCAGTTTTGAATACTCTTTGCAGGATCTAAAATGCACTTGGTTAAGCTCTTAAAATTGCATGGGAGCATTGATTATACATCTGAGTACCAAAAAACACAATCAGAAGCTTAAGAAAAACATTGCTGCATCTGTTACACTGCCATGGGAGAGATCTAAGACTTGACTGTGAACATTCATTCATGCAAACAGACCTTTCTGCCTGAGCAGGGGACCACTAAAATTTCAAGAGCTCCCTGTAAGTGTAGGTATCTGTCTGTGCGGGTGCATTTTGGAGACACCCTGGTAGCTACTATTAATTCAATAATATTTACCACAGTTTTACTTACACTTCACTGTGTTGCTTCATAAATCTAACAGATGGAGAACTTGAGGCCCAAGGAGACCATGGGACAGATTTTCAAATGTACCAAGGCATTTAAAATTCAATTTGCATTACAGGTTAGGAGCTCTGTTTTTGGACATCTGGGTGCCTTTGAAGCATCTAACACTTAAGTATTAGTCCATGTTCAGACAATACAAAACAGCATTATGAAGCTAG
Organism: Tetrax tetrax; assembly: GCA_009806455.1. NCBI lineage: Eukaryota > Metazoa > Chordata > Aves > Otidiformes > Otididae > Tetrax > Tetrax tetrax. The sequence goes on from WHYT01016234.1 coordinate 92,418, forward strand.
GTTTCTCAAGACTTAAGTTAGGACTCTTGAGTACTTCTACTTGGTACTTTTGATTACTTGACATTTCTTGTGTTATTGTAACACCTTTTAACTTACTGGTCTGATTTTCTGTAATTGACATCTTGTAGTACAACAGAAAAAGAGTACCAGTTCTCTAACTATTATTTTATTTACAAAATCGTAATTGAACAATCGTGGAAGTTTTCACAGTTCACGTCTTCATCCAGTGTCTGCTACAGCCAATGTGTAGACATCTGCAGACTTTAGCAGGCTTTTGTTCAAGCTCTTTCTGATATTAATGAGCAGTAGCTCCAGTGCTGCACCTCAAAATTCAGTGGGAATGCAATTTTAATTATGGTTCTTTGACATACCAAATATCATTTTAGGATGTCAGTGGTTAGATGTCACTTCTCTTTGATGCAGATTTGTAATGTTTTTATTAAAGACTTGCAGACCTGATGGAAGAACATCAAGAAGAGTTAGCAACAATCGAGTCTATCGACTCAGGAGCTGTCTACACTTTAGCTTTGAAGACCCACATTGGAATGTCGGTGCAAACATTCAGATACTTTGCTGGATGGTGTGACAAAATTCAGGCAAGTGAATATGTAAAGGAAATAATCAATGGCAGTGCTTCTCCACACTTTTTTTTTTTCCTGACATGGTGCCAAAAAACAGTTAGAAAAAGTAATCATGGAGTCAAAACATAAAGCAAAATCAGAATTTTACCTAAAATGTGTCTCCCTGGCAATACAAAAGGACAGTATGCTTCCAATTGGAGAATATGGATTTAGAATGTGACTCTGAATATCTAAGAAATCACTTGTGGTGTCACAGTGGATATGCACGCTTAGTCAGCTCTTAATTATTCATGGAGCAGATAGTCGTGGTCATCATGCAGGTAAGCACAGAGACTCATGTGCTGTCTTATGTTCTGACCAAGGCTGGGGAGTTTGCTTGGTGCCACAGCACGTGGCACAGCCTACAACAGCATTTCTTCAAGTATCTTTAAGATCCACAACCAAGAATATCATTCAGCTTTTTTTGTCCATCAGTCCTCACTTTATGTTCTTCCATAGTTTTGTTATCTGTGCTTTTATTTCATCCAACTGAAAATCAGGAGTTGACCACAGTATCCTTAGTAGGAAATCATACAGTAGAAGCATCCTTGCCCCTTTCTCTGATGCAAAAATGCTTCTGGTTTTGAAGCCTACTCTGTGGCTTTCCAAAACACACCTATATGGCAAATACACTTGTAATAAAAATGATTAAACATACCAAGATTTGTCCCTCCTCTGTCTTTTAGGGTGTTACAATTCCAATTAACCAGGCCCGGCCAAACCATAATCTAACATTCACGAAGAAAGAGCCAATAGGGTAAGTGTCACTTTTTTCTTTGTAGTGACAGACATAGAGAAAAGCCATTCAAAAGCTGCCATTAAAAATGTAATCTTCCTCTGTTTTTCCCTGCCTTAAGTGTCTGTGCAATTGTTATCCCCTGGAATTACCCACTGATGATGCTTGCATGGAAGAGCGCGGCATGCTTGGCTGCAGGCAACACACTTGTACTCAAGCCAGCTCAGGTAAAAAGAAAAAGGAATGTACAGATGGCTGAGGTTCTGCACTATTTGTTCAGGCAAAATAATTCAGGTAATCTAGCAGATTTCACCCATTAGTTAACCTGTCATATGTACCCATAGGTTGACTGTGTCATATGCTTTAGAGTGCATATATAAGAATACAAGTTGCTATGATGTTACAAGGTACAGATTGTCTTCAGTTCTGCTCTGATGCTACTCTCATTTTCAAGAATTAATTCTTTTCCACAAGAAGCCATCACTTTTTAATTTGTCAATACTGTAAGAAGATTAATATTGTATTAAAATTAAGATGTGTTGAATGTAAAAGGTATCATAATGCATTTAATTAAAATAGGAGACCTAACAAAAAGGTTCTATTTAGGTCACACCTCTGACTTCCTTGAAGTTTGCAGAACTCTCAGCTAAAGCTGGATTTCCTAAGGGCGTCATAAATATTCTGCCTGGTTCAGGTAAAACTTCAACTAATCATTTTTCTGAGAAGACTAGGTCGTGCTAAAACTGATGAATTGGCATTTTAGCTTTTTGAAGACCTGTTACTTAAGTTCATGTATCTTCATAGGTAGTTCACACAAATAGCATGAACACTCTGAAAAAGAAGGTATTACAGTGAAACATGTTTCACTTGATGGTAAAACTTCATTTTTTCTCCTGATCTTATAATCACTTGGAAGTATTTAAATGTGATTGTGAGACGTAGAGCAAGCAGGTGAGATGTGTATTGGTGACTACAGGTAAATCATGGTCCACACAGAGTTACCTGATGTCGCCATTTTCCTCTTTCCCCTAAGGAAGAAAAGTGTAAAAGTAAGTGTTTGGGGCAGGCTCTGCACCTACAGTGAAATATTAAGAAGGAAGTTCTTTAATCCAGACAGATGGGGGAATTTGTAGACACTAATGTGATCCAAGTTAACCAATATGAGATTTTTCGTAGTCGTATGAATAAAGCTGTAAATATAAATAATGATGTGATATTGTGTTTGATTGACATATTGTTAGCTGCTGCGGGAGTAGTAAAAATTGCCCAAGTACTGTCCCGTTAAGCTATTTTCCTCACCCCAACAGGTGGCTTAGTGGGACAGCACCTCTCTGAACATCCAGATGTTCGCAAAGTTGGATTCACCGGTTCTACACCAACTGGTAAACAGATCATGAAGAGGTACTCTCAGCAAAAGATTCATAAATAAATACTGCCTAATCTAGTTCTGAAGCATCTTATTTGCTATATTGTTCAAGTGGCAGTAATAGAAAAGCATAACTACATATGGTTGTTTACATTTATGTAAAATTCTACTGTTACTATTGGAAACTAGAGATCTATACATTTTCACTAGATATGAGTCAAAGGAAATAATGAATTATCTATTTAAAGGTTGTTTTCATATGATTATTCCTATTTTTTTTCAGTGCAGCCACTAATCTGAAGAAAGTTTCTCTTGAACTTGGTGGTAAATCACCATTGATCATATTCAGTGACTGTGAACTTGACAGAGCTGTAAAAATGGTAATGTTACTTTGAAGTAAAATATATTCAAAGCCTTTGTGACACATCCCCACAGTATTGCAATATTCTTCTTGACTTGTCAAAAACTCAGTAGGGAGCCCTTGCATGAAAAATCATGCAATCTTTTAGGAAACAGACTCTTTTTCTACAGATTATTTCTTTATGCCAGCACAATTAAACTGTTCATGTTGCACCAAAAAGGCATGGATCAGTACTACAAGAAATATACATTAGAAAATACAACCAAACAAAGAAATATAGCTAGAAAGTATTTTCGCTAGCCAACTTGACAAAGTAAAATTGATTTGTCAAAATCTAGTACTCAAAAAAAATGCTTAAAAAATAAAAGCCTGAAAGTGAGTTAAAATACACATCGAACTCCCTATTGCTATATAGTTCTTCTTAATGCACCATCAGTCATCATAATCCACCTTCCCAACCAGCCATAATGTGTTTAAAATTCATAAGTAAGATGTGTAAATGAGAAATTCAGTGGATTTAGGGAGCTTATTTCCTGCTCAGGTAGTGTGATTCATCAAAATGACAGCAGATACTGTTTGCTCACTGAGAAGCAAACAAAAGTCTTCCACGCTGTACTTACCCAAAGTGCCAATTCTGTGAATTCTCTAAATCAGCATAAGCATAAGCAGGTACTGCTACCAGAAAGACACTATTACACACTTTCCCCGTTTTTGGACAAGACAAGAGTCTGATGACTGAGCAGTGAAGTACATATGCCATCCAGAGCGACCTTGACAGGCTGGAGAGGTGGGCCCGTGCCAACCTCATGAAGTTCAACCAGGCCAAGTGCAAGGTCCTGCACCTGGGCCATGGCAATCCCAGGCACAAATACAGACTGGGTGGAGAATGGATCGAGAGCAGACCTGAGGAGAGGGACTTGGGAGTGCTGGTCGGTGAGAAGCTCAACATGAGCTGGCAATGCACCCTTGCAGCCCAGAAGGCCAACCTCATCCTGAGCTGCATCAAGAGGAGCGTGGCCAGCAGGTCGAGGGAGGTGATTCTGCCCCTCTACTCTGCCCTGGTGAGACCCCACCTGGAGTACTGTGTCCAGTTCTGGAGCCCTCAACATAAGACATACACGGACCAGTTGGAGAAGGTCCAGAGGAGGGCCACGAAGATGATAAGAGGGCTGAAGCACCTCTCCTATGAGGACAGGCTGAGAGAGTTGGGGCTGTTCAGCCTAGAGAAGGGGAGGCTCCAGGGAAACCTGATATCGGTCTTCCAGTAGCTAATGGGAGCCTACAAGAAAGATGGGGAGAGACTGTTCAGTAGGGCCTGTTGTGATAGAACAAGGGGTAATGGTTTTAAAATAGAGGGAGGTAGATTTAGATTGGATATTAGGAAAAAAAATTTCACAATGCGAGTTGTAGAACACTGTCACAGGTTGCCCAGAGAGGTGGTGGATGCCCCATCCCTGGAAACATTCAAGGCCAGGTTGGATGAGGCTCTGAGCAACCTGATCTAGTCAGGGATGTCCCTGCTCCTTGCAGAGGGGTTGGACTAGATGACCTTTGAAGGTCCCTTCCAACTCTAACCATTCTATGATTCTATGACACGTGGAAAATAATAAAAGCTGAAACTTCGCAGTCAGCGTGCTGCTTGGCCCCACCACTGTTCTCAGCTGTGAGAGTGTGACGCAGAAGTGGGCCTGAGCTGTACCTGGCATTAATGGCTTTACGTGATTGTGAAACAGTGCTTTTTATGCCACACACTTGACACTAGCACATAATCCCAGCCATACATACTAATGCCAGGATCCTAGGCCTTTGCAGCTGCCAGAAAACTACCTTTTAGGAATTTTATTTGTCCTGCTCTTCCTTTCCCCACCTCCCTACCCTCCTGGAAAAACAATGGCAGGTATCTGTCCTTGTTAAATAGAAAGGAACAAACTGCATGTGATCTCGATCCACACTGTCAAAACAGGAGGTTCTCTGCAGGTTAAAGTTTGGTAAGGTTCACCCAGTTCCATCCGACTTTCGACACCAGCAGTATTTCTTAGTGGATTAGCACAGTTTTATATTCACTGGTTGTGCTGCCAGCCCTCTCCTCTGTGATGCTGCAGGAGGTGTTCTGTGGAATGCTGATGGAAAGAGCAGTGCTAATGGGTTCATCCAGAAACATTTGTCTCCATGGAAGTGTGTTTGCCACTTACAAGATCAGTCTGCTTGTTGCATTGATGATGCATTGATGATTGCATAAAGCATTATGCTTTGGGGTTCACAGACACATAATGCAACCCAAGAGGACAGAATCAAAAGGAGACTGAACAAAAGGATGCATTTCAATTTTTTTTTTTTTCGATCAGGGTATGGGAGCAGTGTATTTCAACAAAGGAGAGAACTGCATTGCAGCTGGCAGGCTGTTTGTGGAAGAATCAATCCATGATGAATTTGTTAGAAAAGTGGTAAGATATTCAAGGACTAAAGTTTAAGCAGATACTTCACTATGGCACAAAAATCCACTAGTTTCATAGACACTTGCAATTCTTCTAATTTTCAATTGTTTAAATTCTCATTATTGCTTACAATAGGCAGTGCTGCTTCTCAGGAACCTCTTTACAGGGTTAAAAGGAAGGCACTGAGAGGAGATACTTTCATCAGTAATGCACAGATAAGTGACACTGAAATAGAGATTGTACCCTAAGTAATATTTCATATTTGACTACGAAAGTAAGCTTAAAAAAATTACTGGACTTAAGTCAATGTGATTGAAGACGGCACTGAAGTTTAAAAAAAAATGCATATTGGAAGTGTAGCTAGAATAATATGAAGGTCATTATTAAAAATCCAATAGTCACCACACTGTACCACTGGAAAATTAATTTATCTGGCTCAAGAACAGGAAATCACTGTGATAACTCATGTACCACTGTAGAAGCTAACATTTTACATGCCTGTCTTGATAGCAGAAGAGAATGAATACATGAAAACAGCATAAAAAACTTTCAGAAGTAACTAGAGATTATAAAACATACAAAGTCTCATTTTAGAAAGGGAAGAGCATTCCACCTTCTAAGATTCCACCCCTTTCTTAGAGCCAAACCTCATAGTACAAACAATGAAACATCCCAAATCACTGGCCACTTTAACAACTATTTGCTATGTTATGTAACTTCATTTTAATTGGGTAACTCATAGGTGGAAGAAATAAAAAAGATGAAAATTGGTGACCCACTTGATAGATCTACAGATCATGGTCCACAGAATCACAAGGCACATTTGGAAAAGCTGCTACAGTATTGTGAAACAGGAGTAAAAGAAGGAGCCACTCTAGTGTACGGAGGAAGACAAGTACGTAGACCAGGTAAAATACTGTTCAAAGGCCTTTGGAACTTTTACACTTTAAATAAAAGTGATCATGGTCTCTGCGGCGTTACGTGAAGTAGCAATATCACGGGAACAGTACCAGATAAGCCCAAGGTAACACTTGAGAGCAGGGCTTTCAAGTCTCATATAAGAGAAGCTGTGCAAATGAAGCCTAACATATGTAAATGGAATCAGATTCTGGTCTATATGGGAATCTCTTGCTCATTTATTCCTGTAGTTTTTGGGGCATTGAGGCCTTTTGTACAACATCCTTGAACTAGCAGGTTTTTACACCGTTTAGAAACTAACAGCTGTTGTGAAGAGGTCCTTCGCCTCAGAATTTTCTTAATGTCAGCCTCCACAAATCTTAGGCAAAGTTCCTGCCTATTATCTTTTTTTCTTTGTTTGGAATATACAGATCTTTATGGCTACAGTCTGTCATCTTGTTGGGTAACAGGGAAAACAGTGGCCTCTGTGACATGCTGTAACCTTGTCTTCCTGCTGTCAGAGTGCAGGCTCTTCCCTGGGCTGTGGCATGCAGACCTTCTGGCCTGGCAGGGAACAGCACTTCTTGTTGCTCTGATCAATACAGGCCATTCTTTTAACCCTTCTTCTGCTGTTTCTCTGGTGCTTACACACATGCATTTCCATTTATATGTCATTCCTATCAATCTTAATATTTTCTGTTTCAAGTTTCAACGTATCTCTGACCTCAAAGTATGGAAAAGAGATGGCCTGGACAATAGAAACCACGAAGCATTTTCGCCACATTTAAGTGATGCTCTATCCTGTGTTTAGGTTTCTTCATGGAACCCACTGTATTCACAGATGTTGAAGACCATATGTATATTGCCCAGGAAGAGTCCTTTGGTCCTGTGATGGTGATTTCTAAATTTAAAAACGGGTATGTTCTCTTACGGTTATTGTTAGAAACTTTTATTTTCTCGTTTTCACTCCCAAGTGTTGAAATGATAGCATATGTACTATAATTTTGTTAAATCTCCTAAGATCAGTCTGAATCCCTAGGTCCTCTTCCAGCTAAATTCTGAGAAAATACCCTTTTTAGTAAGGGGTATTCTATTCCGTGTCAACATAGAACTAATGCTATTAGCAGTGTGTGACAGGATTGAATGCACTCCTGGGTGCCAATTCTTAAATAAGTCTTAGTATTCAGCAAAACATTTTTACTGAAGTTGACACAGTAATTGCAACAGCTTGATCAAATTCCAAAATGTGTATTTTTTTCCAGTAGAACTGCTTATTTTTCTCTTTGACACAAAAGACTGCTTAGCATTGTTGTGCATTGTGTAACATTGGCACATTACTATTGCAAATGAAAATCCCCTCTGTATATTTTGTAGACTGCCAGTTTTAATAGCTTTCATTCCAAATCATAGGAATTACGTTACACACAGATTAAAACCTCATGTAGAAACTTCATATAATTATTTCCACCAGATTTCCTCAGTTTGATAAAGCAGTTAAAAACCAGCCACAGAGATAACCCTTCAAATCTATAAATTATGTATGGTGATAAGGGATTGTATTGAATTTTTTAAAGTTTTAAATTCTTACGGATTTTTGAAGCTATATGGAGATGTGACGCAAATAGAAAATAGCACTCTGGACATGGCCTGAAAAGTTGTGTCATGATAGAAGTCTGAGTTTCAGCATTTATTCTCCATTAACTTGTATAGCAGGGCCAAAATTTTAGCAAACTGATGCGTGATCTGCAGCTAAGCTCTGCTTTACAAGTATTTTTGCATTGCTCTGATCCCCAAGTTGTACCGTAGCTGAGCAAAGCTCGTATGCATAGTGCAACTTTTCCTTCGACATTTCTTAGTGTAGATCTGAAAAACTGAAATCTAAAGTTACAAGCTTTACAAGTTTGAAGCAAGGGTATGAATTTCCATAAATCTGTCAGATTGACACACAGATTAGTCCTTATGAAATTGTCTTTTAAAAAGCTAACTGGAGAAGAAAGAGTGTGGGAAAAGGTGCTTCAATAACATTGAAGGTAGAAGGTTGCTAACACTTGTTTATTTTACCTATTTGCAATGAAATAATTTCTTTGCCCCATAGGGATGTCGATGGAGTGCTGCGACGGGCAAATAACACAGAATATGGTTTAGCTTCAGGAGTTTTCACCAAAGACATAAGCAAAGCTCTCTACATCAGTGAAAAGCTAGAAGCTGGAACAGTTTTTATTAACACATATAACAAAACTGATGTGGCAGCACCATTTGGTGGATTTAAACAGTCTGGCTTTGGGAAAGATTTAGGTAAGTTGTTCTCTCCCTCTCTCACTTCTCGTCTGACAGTCCAAATCAATGAAATAACAACTTTAACTGTGTGCAGTGGATCGAGTAAAACATGAGCTATGGATGCATTTCCTGCATCTCCTACAGTCCTCCAATTACAGGAATCTAGTTCCTCTCCCATCCCTACAATATTCCCACGTCAGCACCTCCAGTTCAGCCCTTCCTGTACATTTGCTAAATAATGCTATGGCATGCAGAATATTCCAGCTCCTCTCAGAGCAGTCACATCACGGCTTGTCAAGAGCTGTGTACAGGCTACAAAATGCTGTCAAGCAGCACAGGTATTGCCCAAAATCTTTTCCTTTCCCTCAGAAAGAGTGCTAATTTAGGTTTCTCCTCTAAAATTGTAAGAGCATGGGAAACTTTTTTAATGCCTTAAAATGTCATCAAAATTTAACGACAGCCACAGAGAAAGATACATTTTAAAATATTTTCTTTTGAAAACCTGTTTTTTTAAAAAGTGAAGTGTAGTCAAAGAAACTTTACACATCTGGACAGATCAAGCCTAGTGGCAAAGAAAAATGAAAGAAAAAAAAATTTCAGTGACCCAACAGATTTTTGCCTTTGGAATCTCTAGCAAGCATCAGACATTTCCTGAAACCAAAATGAGTAATAGTATCAGGAAAAACAGATTAGCAGTTTTTACACAGTTTCTTTACCTAGAAACATTAATATAGGAAAACCAAAGTTTGTAAATTCAACAATGAGCCCCCAGTGGCCATCTAGAGACTGCCACTGCTTCAGTCCCACCCAGGGGCTGCTTGTTAAATTCCAACTCCTTTTTCTTTCCGCATCTATTGGGTTCGGCCTCTTCTTGTCAAACTAGTTCTGTAAATCTCAGCGGGAGGGTAAGTTAACCCGTTTCTCATTGTTCTGTAAGACTCAAATATTGGCTAAAGCATTTTAATTTTTTTTTCTTAAGAATACAGTTACAGTCTCTGACAACATTCTCTCATGGCTATTCTAATTGGTGAATATTGTGCTTGTACAGGTGAAGAAGCTCTTCATGAATATCTCAGAACCAAGGCTATCACTGTGGAATATTAAAATAACAGCCTCACTTGGAAAGTAAACGTTCAGCAGAGTTTGATTCTTAATGACTCCATGAAGCACTTAATACCATGCCCAGGATATGCTGTCTGCAGTGCTACAACTAAAAAAACCCAAACCAAAACAGCCATTCCATGGAGAGGTTTCTATAAATCAGGTCCAAATTTTAGCCTCATTGACAGATAAAAGCATTTGGAAATTAACCTGAAGTTACTTAAATTACGCAGCAGCAGTTGTTAGCACAACCTCCCTCCCTAAAACCCAAGAACATGGTTTGGTTTTATTTTTTTTTTAATACATCTGAAGAATGAGTTCTCACATGCCTACTTCTTACTTGTGTGAACATAAGAGTTACATGATCATTTTAAATCCTTAGTCATTAGGCTTCTCTTAAAGTTGAACTAAAATACACTGATTATGCCATTTTTGCTAGAAACCAGTTCCAGTTTTACAGTAGCAATTAAACATTCTGCTCTGGCGATTCTTCAGCAGTACAGAAAACCTTTGTGCCATAATAAGTAAATCAATGCAAGAAAGTGCACTTACGATGATCTTTGTATAGTACATACAGAGTTCAACATTGGTGTTAAACTATGCATATCAAGCTAAAGTTACTGAAAATATTTTCTATCTTTTTGTTGATATGGAATGTGTGATCTGCCTTCAATTTGAAAGGTGGTTACATTAACAGATTAAAATCACTTTTTCTGTCTGTGCATATGGACTGTTATCACTGTTTTATACAATATGATTACTACTTTGTATTTCATACTTTTTTTAGTCTATGTGAAAAATCCCCTGTAAAATGATAGAGGTAAGGTGTTGGCTTTCAAACTTCATTCAGTTTGAAGAGAAGTTTTCCATAGACTGAGATCTTATCTAACAAACTAAGCCTACTTCAGACCACTTGCTCTTCTTGGAGTGCAACCCCACCCAAAGCTTCACCTGATCTGTTGGCTGCCATTAAAAGTAGCAGTCCCATTCTTTCATTCTCATCCTTCGCATTCCCTAAAATATTTTCTGGTTTAATCAGTTAATCTCAGTAAATCATGCCCTCTTCTATTTTTAAGAAGCTTCATTGTGAAAGAAAGACCACAATCCTTGTTATTTCTTATCACAAGTATTACAGAAAGATACTAAAACTATAGCTTTAAGTATGGGATTCAAAATAAATTCTGAAATAATTGGAGGTTTCAAGTCATGACATTAAGTTTAATATTTGAGCAAATACAATATAGAAAATTTTACTTTAATGGTGTAGAAAATACAAAGTTCCTTTAAGAAACAAATGATGACATCCAGGAGTAGGATAGATACTTCTGAAACACAAACCAATCTGTGAAGGAAACGCAACAGTCCAAATCATTGTATTTGGTCAGTCTAAGGTAAGCATGAATGAGACATACTTTCACTGATTTTGGTTTCACGCTAACCTAAACACAGGCCAGCTGAAAATTCATGTTTTTATTCTTCTGGCAGTGACAGTTGTTAACAAAATGGAGAGGACAGAAACATGGCAGGGAAAGTGGGAGATGAAAAGTGTAGCTGAGAGCAACTGTAACACCAGAGAGGCAGGCTTGACCTTTTAAGTACCAGAGGTATCTGCACTACAGCCACACACATTTCACATAGGAGCGAGTAAACTACCCGTAATGACACCGAGCTCAGTGCAGGCGTAGAGCGTAAGTAATCCCTTGCTGAACTCTCCCTCGAGTCACGGCTGTCCTTAACCGTGCCAGCTCACGTTGAAATGACCTCAGCCACTGCTTCAGTGTTCACCAGTTATTGTCATGAACACAACGTAGACAAACGTCTAATGTACTTTAAGATAAATGTTTAATATTAAAGACATTGTACATAACACTTCACAGGACAGGGAATATAAAAAAAAAGCTTTTACCTAGTTAATTCTTTCCTGCCCTTGAAGCAAAAACTTCTTCCAGTACACTAGAAAATCTTTCTTCAACAAAGTAAGAGAACAAGAATTTTAACTCAAATTCAAATGCCCCAAATTCTAGCTGCTTTCTCAGTCTAACCTATGATAAAGTTCTTTTCCATATTGTTTGATGAATAAAATCGTACTTAATTCTTCAGAAACGCAGCCTGCCTCAGTCATGAGTGGATCCTGAACTCTCCACCGTGTAAGCTATAGCTTTTCACATGATCCTGAGGGACGCTACATTGGGCAACAAGGTAGTTTTAAGGGCCAAGTCTTCAAAGTAACATGATTTGTTTTGTTGGGTTTTTTTAAAAAGTAAAATAAAAATGGATTTACTCATTCACTTTGCTGTCCAAAATTTCTATTTTGCCCTTTTCTCCCTTTTGCTTAGGAAACTTAATGTTGTCTATTGTCACTTCATCAGTTGTACAGTCATCTTCAGATTCCGAGTCATCTTCTGAAGTTAGTATCTCTTCATCTGTATCAGAATCGCTCAGTTCAACTACAGCCACATTCTGGAAAAGAAAAAACAAACCCTTAGTTAACACATTATTCATTTCTATACCACTTCTTTAATTTCAGTAAAACATAAAGCAAACACATGAAACGGCCTACTCTTGTAAGAAAATCACAACCACCATTAGAAAGACTTCTGCATTCTCCTATGATTATGACAGATGTAATTCATGAGCAGATTTCAAATACTGAAATTGTAATTTATATTGCCCTATAGCAAATATAACACCATTTTTATATCATTACCAAAGAGAGTAATTAGTAGATAGCTGAACTCTGTCTAAATCAAATATTTAAACTGATGAGCAGGAGGCAGCAAACTAATTTTCAGTAAATGATTCAAATCAAACCATTCAGTGTACATGTTATCTATACAAACGTGTGCTTTTATATTTATTAATATAGTTCGGGTCTTAGAACCTAGCAGTGTTTGTGGCACTACAACTACTGCAAAATAGCAAGTGGTTTAAACCACCGCGGTATTTTTTTAAACAAAACTGATCATGTATTTCCACATGCAGAGCCATGATTTTTGAGGTCTGTTTTTCTCTCTGAAAACACCTGTCTTAAACTGATAATCCTCCCCTCAGAAACTTCCTGTGTGCTGCAAAGCAAAATACAGGAATTTGAGACGCAAATAAATTTCTTCAGTGGTTTGCAAATAGCATTATGCTGTTAATCACAAGGTCTCCTAGCTTGTTTATTATAAAGCCAAAATACTTCTCAGACACTGTCACATGAAGAATTTTTTAAATATCCTGTCCACGTTGTCCATTCCATTTCAGCACATTAAACCAAACAATTTTCATGATCCACTTTGTCTTCTCACTATTTATTTGGAATTCTTCAGCATAGACCAGCACTGGACAAGCTATTACATGCAGGCTGGATACAATCTACAAGAACTCTGATTCCAACCAGTGGCCAACAAATTATTCAGACAGCTCACACAACAAACAAAAGGCAGAAATGAGGCAGCCTGGCGTCTTATGGGTGGGTCTGCAGGCCAGAAGGCATTTGTCTGGGACACGCACATATACATCATCTTCACATTAAAATTTTCCTAAATGAGCATGTGGCTGCAGCACTTCAGTTAAAAAACTGAAGATAAACTGTTGAGGTGAATGTAAATAAATATGCAAACATCAGCCATAAAGGATCACAACACTAACAACCTCTCTAAACACAAGACCTACAGGCCGTCCTAAAAATACCTACAAAGCACAGCTAAAAGTTATTACTCTTCTACTAAAGCCATCTGTTATACTTTATAACACCTTACACTGCCCAGCCCATGAGACATTTAAAATACAATTTGTGACTTACTTCTGATTCAGTTGCTGATTCAAAAGTATTTCTTATTCTAGCCTTACTTCATAATACTTCATATTCTTAATATGAATATTAATATATATGAAATACTCCATACTTCATAACTACTTCATTCCCAGTCATTAAATTCTGCAAGTATGAAAACCGAGTAGTTAATTTTAACCAAATAAGCGTTTTTATTACATCGACGTTTTGAATTTGCAGATCACATACTAAAACGGTAACGACTTCGCTTTATCTATCAAATTAGCTCATTCTAAGATCAGAGAATTATTTTAATCACATCTGAATTTACTTTATCAAATAAAATAATACAGTAAGCACTTACCATTTCTATAACTTTTTCTGTGGCACTGTCTACATTTTCAATATCAAACTGATGAGCTGGTGCTGTTACCATTTTTCTTCTTAGCTCATCATTTGCATGGGCCATCTGTGGTAAAAAGCTCTGTACTCGGTCCAAAACTGAAAAAGAAATAACGATCACATATATACACACAAACAGATGCACACTTATACCTCAGAAATCTGAGCATTTAAACAGATTCCGTTTCAATCGTAATTTCCGGCTGTCTACCATAAGTAAGATGTTTTAATGGGAGGGTTTATTATAGCAGTCAATTTCCCAAGACATAAACAGCACAAAGATATGGAATCTACTGGCCAGCATGTCGTGGTGCAGGAAGAAATCACTTTAACAACTCTATTCGGATAATGTGACTACTTTACAGAAAACTTGATTGTAAATTCCACGGTTTTAAATACATATCAAGTGCCATCTTGAGAAACTTCCACGTCAGCTTTTTCTCCAGCGGAAATACACTTATGTCCTCCCTTCTTGCCTGTTAAAGTATAGACTGAAGGTCTCAAAGAAGATGGAAAAATCAGCTGTAGCACAGAAGCCACAGATGTCATGCTACATAAGAAAGTTCAACATGATTATCAAAAGGGGCTCTGAAATGACAATAGCAGCAGAGAGACTGATGCTCTAGGTTGACGTTTCTACAGAAACGTCCCTCTAAGCTCAGTGGGACTTCCCACAATTTTAAGATAATCACTGTTATTAAGGGAATCACACACATTTCCCTTCCCTGCCTCCAGAGTTTCTTCAAATAATCTTTGCTCCACACATGCACAAGAGCCAACCACTAGTTTTCATTCTCTGTGAAGGGGTACTATTCCAAGTGAGCGCCACAGAAGTCTAATAAGTATAATCTACCTTTGAAACAGTCATCTCTGCAGAGATTTTTATCCAATCCTCCTTTCCTTTCCAAGGAAGAATTCAATACAACAAATTGGAGTTTTCTATTACCCTTTAAATCTCGTCTCAGTCACAAAATTAAACCACAGTAATTTGACATGCGTCAATTTTAAACTAAATGCTTTTATACACCAAATATTTTATACTGAGAAATTACTTCTGAAGAGAGGTAAGAAGTCCAAATCAACAAAAACCCAAGTCTAATTATACTAGAAAAGAATAATCTGAGATTAAAGAACTTTGATATATTTTGATGAAGAGAAATACTCCTGAAAATACACTATTTTCAAAGAATAACAATTTTTACGCTATGTTCTCTTAGTCACGGAGTTACACTGATGAGAATGTTAGCAATCTATATGTAGCTTTGACTAAGAAGAAGGAACATAGTTCAACTAAACAAAAAAGTATTTTTAATGCATTCAAATTAACTTACTATGAGTAACTGGTTATATGGTCTGGCTTAATAACTTTGACAGCACATTCACAAAAAATAAAGTTCTGAAAATTATCTACGTAACTTGCATCAATCTGAAAGTAGCTGACTAAATGAAGACCAAAGGTACAACCTGGCAAATTCACTGTGTGCAGACAGTGTGAGTATTTCTGCAAGGGGAAGTAAGTCCCTAAAACTTAACAGCGGGCAACATCTAGCATTGCAAAAATTTAGTTTTGCAGACGCAGCAGCTACATGATTAACCTGTGGGACATGCAACTGCAATGGAGGACCTGACACCAGTAGAACAAACACAAGAGTTTCTTCCTTTACTAACGCAAAGAAAGCACTGAAACAAGAATAAGTTACGTCAAAGACGTTACCTACTACGTGACACTGTTCCAATAACAAAGTCATACTTACCATTACTCCTTGGCATCCTAACTGTCTGTAAAGTTGTGGCCTTCTTGCTGCTACATTTTGAACTAATCAACAAAGTTTCTTCCAGCCCTGGAAACAAACAAGGACCTGAATGTTTACCAGTGTTAACTGCAAATGTCACATTTAACTGTGAGGCTCTTCTTGTTGCTACTTTTCTACCTTTCTACAACAAGACTAAACATGAGGATTCAACTGTGTCTGCCTCCAGGAATTCCAGTCTGCTCTCCTGCAAATACTGTTTCTTGAGGTGGGTCATCTCAGGATTTCTGTACATAATAGATAGTGAATGTCTAGAACTTGCTGCCACCAGAGGCTGTGAAAGCAGACAGATCAGCAGGTTCAGCACGGAATTAGACAAATTCAGGGCAGCAGAGTCATAACCCGATACTAAAAGGACCAGGTAGAAAAATACTTCCTAGCATTCCTGCTCCTACAATTGCAGATACTGGGCAATTACAAGAATGGGAAGCCCATAGTGCTTTAACTAACTAGTTCTCTGTAATTATTATCTGCAATTGCAATTGATGGGAGACAGAACACTAGGCTATATGGACCACTGGCCTGACCCCGCAGGTTACTTCTTACCAGGCTCTCACTTTTTAAAAAGTCTTTGACAAAGATTTGTTTAGTAACAGTTATCAATGCACTGAGAAACCACTTGTAACACCTTACAGCAAAACATAGTGAGGTAACAGCTAGCGTGTGCTAATTACACTGATTTCAATCCCTTCCCGCACGTGTATGACTGTGGTGGTGATCAATGAAAGCGGGCAGCAAAGAGCGGTGCTAATGACCTAAATAAGTATTGTCAAGAGTAGGATCATAAAATCCAACCGGACAAGCTCCATTAATTGGGCAAGTTAGTTCTTATGACCGCCAAAAGAGCCATCAGCCTTTTAGCTAAAGGGAAGCTTTATTTCTTTCTAACAATTTTTTACCCTCATAGAAATGTCGTTATGACTGCCGATACTAATTTAACACTTGCTTTAGGTTCCCCCCGCGGCCCCCCGTATTTCCTTCGTACTATACTAGCACTGCCCGGGGAAACGGAAGCTCTTTGAAACACGCGAGATGTAACAACAGCCGTACTACCGGCAGCCAGGTGGGCTGAAAAGCCCCCTCCCTCAGGCTGCCCGCCGGCGGGCGAGGCCGGGGCCTCACCGTGAACCGTGCCGAGCCCCCCCCCTCCTCCCCGACCTCCCGGCCCCAAGGGGCGGCCGGCCCGAGCCGCCCACTGCCAAGCCGAAAGGCAGCTTAAAAAGCAGGGTTCGCCCCCACCGGGGGGCCGCTCACCTCCTCGGCGTCCCACAGCCAGCAGCTCCCGGGAGGCGGCCGGTCCCGCCGCTCCGCCGGCCCCCGCCATGCGCCCACCGGGCCGGAAGTGGCCGCGCGCTGGTCGCTCGCCCCGCCGCAGCGCCCCCTGGCGGGCGGGAGGAGCAGAACCGGCCCGTTGCTCGCCAGGCAACCGGCGCGAACGGCCGCACCCGGGTAAAGTGCGGGGTTAACGCTGCAGAAAGGAAAACAATGCACCTTACAAATTAAAAAAAAAAATTAAATCTTCACGAAAGGCTTTGGCGTGAAAAGTCCATCTCATCACTTGGAGGAGAAAGGAGAGCACAAAACTAGGGTAACGGCACTTGAACGCCTGCCAGCAGCTGCTTCTCTTTGAGAACTTTCCCATTTTCAATATCAGAATCCGACAAATGCACCCAAAATTAAATTTCAGACCCTAAGGGAATTGTAATTACTTTTTGGAAAAGCAACTTAAACAACTGTCAAGTTCAGTTGACACTGGCCAACCCGTTACTCAAGGTTTGTTCCGCAGTTTCCATCCCTATCTGTTTATAATCTAGACAATGTGAAAACTGTAAAAGGAGAACTGAAGGGTTCATAAGAGACAAGGAGGGAAGTCCAAGCCAAAAATGAGAAGAAGTAGTAATCAGATCAGTGGTGCTCTAGCAGGAAATGGGAAACACCTTTTCTTCTTCTATTTTTTTTTTTTTTTTAATTCTTAATGTTTACATGCCTTCATTGCTGTCGTAGTTCAGCCCCTGGACCAGACTATGCAGTCTCTCTCCTGCTCCCCCCACCCTCCAAGAGAACAGGGGGAGATGGTATACGGAAAAACGGCTCAAGGTTTGAGATAAGGACAGGGAGAAATCCTTAAAGTTACCCTCACGGGCAAAACAGATTTGACTTGGGGAAAACTATTCATTTATTTCTAAAACTAGCAGGAGAATGAGACAGGGAACAAGATAACCTCCCCCAACCTCTCCCTCTTCCCGGGATTAGAATTATCTCCACTACCTTCCCCCCTGAGCAGCACAGGGGGGAAGACGGAATGGGGGTCACGGTCAGTTCATCACGTGTTGTTTCATGCCACTGCTTCATCATCGGGGATAGAACTCCTTGCATTCCTCGCCTGCTCCTTTGTGGGGTCCCTCCCACGGGCCACAGTCCTTCGTGAAACTGCTCTGGCGTGGGTCATCTCTTCCACAGGGTGCAGTCCCTCCAGAACAGCTGCCCCAGCGGGCCCTCCATGGGCCACAGCCGCATTTAGGCCTCCACCTGCTCCGGCGTGGGGTCCTCCACGGGCTGCAGGTGGATCTCTGCCCCTCCGTGGACCTCCATGGGCTGCAGGGGGACAGCCTGCTCCACCATGGTCATCACCACAGGCTGCAGGGGAATCTCAGCCAGGAGCCCCATTACTCCTCCCCCTCCTTCTTCACTGACCTAGGTGTCTGCAGCCATTCCTCACAACAGGCTGGCAGACGCCTCTCAGGATCCTTTTTACATCTTATTCACTTCTCATCTTCTCTCCACTTCTCTCGGCCAGGCCGGGCCGAGTTGGGCCCAGTCGGCCGCCCAGTGGGAGGCCAGAGGGTGAGGCCTGCAAGACCCACAAGGCTCACGCCTCCCCCTCTCTGCCCCCGCTCAGCTTCTTCACATCTTCTCCTTTTTTTTTTTTTTTCTGTTTTTCCCCTTCCTAAATACGTTATTGCAGAGGCGTCATCAAGGAACATTCTGCTACCAATTGGCTCAGCCTTGGCCAGCAGTGGGTCCGCCCTAGGCCCGGCCAAGTCCACTGAACAAAAGGGAGCAACTTCTAGCAGTTTCCTACAGAAGTTACCACCTTAGGCCCTTACTAAACAAAACCAGAAGAATTGCAAAAACACAAGAAAAAAACCCACACCCATATCCAAGTATCTTAGAATTAACAAATACAAAGGAGTTAGAAGCACTGGAATAGGTTGCCCAGAGAGGTAGTGGATGCCCCATCCCTGGAAACATTCAAGGCCAGGCTGGATGAGGCTCCGAGCAACCTGATCTGGTAGGAGATGTCCCTGCTCCTTGCAGGCAGGTTGGACTAGATGACCTTTGAAGGCACCTTCCAATGCAAGCTATTCTATGATTGATTTTATGAAACCTCTGCAAGGCCTCAAGCAAGAGACTGCACTGTGGTTGTCCTGACGGACTGGTCCAAGCAAGCATCCGCTGCCACCTTCCCAGCCAACCTGCAGCGCCAGGTGTGTTCCACTGAATTTCCTACCTGGTTCACACCTTCCTATCCAACTGTGCTTCAGAATTTCCATTTCCCACTCCTATTGCTAGCTTTAATGACTGAAAAATCTTGAGAACTGAAGTCTTTTTGCCTTGGGCCACAAAAATATACGAGACTTTCTTTAACTGCACACAGCCCAAAATAACAGTGAGTGAACCTCAAATCACATATGTCATCCACGGGTATTATGTGATTTCAGTGGAGGGAAGGGCACAACACTGCCAAGGAACCTGTAATAGGGAGTGATGAAATGATTGCCCAAGAACACTAGACAAGCAATTAGAAAAGCCAGAAATAGCACCCTGAGGCGCTATTCCCAAACCTCAGGTTTACTATCTAACCTGTTGGCAAGAGGCAGATGCAATCTTTATCTGATTCGCAAGGCGGCCCAACTGTGCATCCACACTACGTAACATGGGAGCACACACGAGGCATGGATATATATGGTTGTTACCAGGCTAGGGGGACAACTGCATCGGTAGCCCAAATTCCCAATAAATTCAGGCTGGAAACAGCATTGGCCAGTGAATTAATAGCTCTGAGGTTTGGGCTGCTTCATTAATTTAACACAGTATTGACTCGGAGTTCAAGAGGGTGCTATACGTTTCACTATCGTAGAACAGATATTTTTGGCCCTGGTCCTGCAAATACATTCTCCCATGCTTAAGTTTCTGCTTTTCCACACACCCCCACAGCAGCTAGCTCCAGTTTACAGCAGACACTCGGTGACTTGCCCATGCTGCCTTTTATTCGGTCTACAGAAAGGAACAGAGACGCTGTAGACTCAGCTGCTGTCACCACCACTAAACCTGAAGTCTCTTCCCTTTCGCCATCGACTTCAGGCATCCTCACTACTCCGGAGCACCGAGCAACAATTGAGGAGTAATACTAGTAATGACAGTAACTGCACAAATTTAGCCAGCTTGACTACTTTAATGTATTAATATAAAGTGTGTCTCAAAACAGGAGTTTCGAGGATTGATTAACAGGGCCCAGCAAGGCCCTGAGGCAGGAAGCCGATCTCCACAAGCCGATCTCGCCGACTTCTACGTAAGCACTCGATGTGGCGTGCAGGCTACACAGACTACTTGGGCAAGAACAAGAATACACCAACTGACCCAAATACTTTTTTTAAAAAAAAAATGGATTTCTGAGAAAGCTATATTTAGCCGAGCTGCCGGGAAGAACAAAAACGCCCCAGTCGCTGCCCTTCTGGAGCCGGTACAAACGCTGACTCCTGCCCTACGCCGCCGAGAAAGCTTCTGCACCCGGGGGTGCGCCCCTGCGGCCTGCCCCCCTCCCCGCCCTTTTGTGCCCCCCTCCACGCAGCCGAGCACCAGCCGGGCCGTTGCGGAGGGGAGCGAGGCAGGGGGCCCAGTTTCGCCCCGTTCCCGAGGGTTCCGAGAACGCCCGGCGGGAAGGGGGAGGCCGGCGGGTCCCCTCAGGTGAGGGGAGGCGGCGGGGTGACAGGCGGCGGAGCTCGCCCGGGGGCGCCAAGCCGTGAGCCATAGCGGGGCCGGGCCCTCCCGCCGCGCACCCCCTCAGCGGCGGGGACCGGCGGTTGGCCCCTCCCCTGACCCGGCCCGGTCGGTGCCGGCAGCGGCGGCGGCGGCAGCTGCTGCGCATCACGGGCCACATCATCGCGGGGGCTGCCCGCCCTCCCGCGCCTGCTCAGTGGCGGCGGCGCTGCTCACCTAGCCCCGCAGCTGTCACCGCCGCCGGGCTCCTTCCCTTCCCCGCCCGCCGCAGCGATGGAGCCGGACGTCGGGACGCTGCCGGCATCGCCCTCGCCCAGGTGAGGGGAAGGCGCGGCCCGAGGCGGGGGGGTCGCCAGCGAGGGGAGCGGGACCGGGGACCTGCCGCCCCCGGGGCGAGGGTGGCGGCGGGGGCCGCAGGAGGCGGGAAAGTTTCCTCACGAGTGGCGGAGCTGCCAGGCGCTGCGCCCCCCGCCGCCCCATGGCAGCAGCGCGCCTGCCCCACCCTAAATCCCGGGGGCTGCCCCGGGGCTGCGGGGCTGCCAGTCTTCCTCCCCGTCTGCGGTTCAGGTTCGCTTGCTTCCGTCTCCCCGCGGCCGCTGCTCCGGGCCCTGTGGCGGCAGCCCGCCCTCGCAGCCTCCCGCTGCGCCCTCCCTTCAGCCGCATCCCGCCCCCTGCAGCCCCCCCCAGCCCCGATGCCACGGGTGTCCAGCGCCCGGCCCCACGGATGCTGAAGGGCGCAGGGGCCCGGCACCCTGCGCTCCCTGAAGCCCCGCGGCTCTTTTCATCGTGTGCACCTAATTACGTGCGGCCCCAGGTAGCCCGGACAATGAAGCTTTTCTTTGGTTTTTCTGTGCGGGCACAAGGTCTGCTCAGCATTGCCAGTGACCCTTATTCCCCTGCAGTCTCTACATCCGTATGCACTTACATTTCTGTTCGCACCCTTACACCTAGAAAAATATTCTGGAATCTGCCACCGCAGGTGCAGTTGCTAGACCAGCATGGGACCTGTACCCGAACCGCACATGTAGAGGCTTCAACGATCATCTTTTCTTTACAAGTGCTGTAATTAACATGTGGTGGTACATTTCTGCTCTTTACATAGTTTTCTGCCAAAACACAGGAGCTTTTTTTTTTTTTTTTGTGATTTACTCTACTTTACTTTCTACTCTGTCATTAATTTTCAATTAAGTTCAAGTTGTAGATGTGTCTCTGCAATTCCAGTGAATATTATGATCCACCCCTCACCACTATCCAAGATGCAGTTGTATGTCTTCTTTACCCACATTGGTCCTAGATAATAGACCACACTACATTAGCCAGGCTCTAATAAATGGAACATATGACATTAAATAATTGTTTAGTCTTGGAGTCAGGAACAAAACATAAATACCTGAAAAAAGTCTGCGCATGTATCTTTTGTAGGTAGAGTCCAGGCAGGCTTTAGTAGATATCCTAAGTTAGCCTCACTGTACTGGTTCAGTAATGCTGGTAAAAAGATGAAAGCAGGTGGGAAGACCTGTTTTGGTAGCAATCCCTACATATACTGCCTTAAAGATATTGTGAAACTGGCACCATAAATACTACAGTGCAACTGGTAGGCACTTCAGAAGGAAAAAATAACAGCGTATCATTTTCTTTTCAAATACCTTAGGATATTATCCACAAAAAACAATGTGAGGTCTGTGTCCTAGGGCCTGAGTTAATAAGCAATTCATTTCTTCTGGTGATGACAGTAGAAATCCATAATCAGGATCCTAAATAGTACAGTTAGGACCTATCCTGGTTACTTAATCTATAGGGCTTTATTTCAGACTTTTCCACCTGCTTTTGATGGGCTGGATGTGACTTGCCTGGTGTTTTTCGTGTTGGTATTCCATTTGGGTGATTTTACAACCTAACCGCATTTCACAGCCTTGCTACCTTGTTTCTGGCTCTGTTTTGGTCTCTCCTAATTGAGTTGCCTTAAAAGTGGAGAGGCAAACCAGGTAGTTTTCCGACAGCTGCTTTTCTCTTCCTTGGGGCAAAAATTGAAAGCTGCCATGTTCAGGAAGCGGAATGCAGCAGTCTCAAACTTGTCTGAAAACGGACCGTGAGGCTGGCAGCTCTTTCAGTGTCTTATATTCAAGAAGGCACCTGGAGGTTCTTTAATCTGTTTTTTCCTCTCATTATTTTTTCTTTTGTTTCTTTTGCTATGGATTTAACCCGAAACTGTCATACAATAAACACCATGTTAACCAATTTACTGCAAAATATTTAAGAAATGGTATGTAGTGCCCATGTATCTGCTTTGCATGCAACATTTGTAAATTTTCAGCACATTTTCCATCTTTAATACTAAACAGTAAGTATCAGGTATAAATAGTCTTAGCCCAGCGCACCACTTTAGTTTCTGGATTCTATAAAATAGTTAATGATAATGCAGGCTGTTTGTTTACTCTCTGTATATACTGAGGTGATATGATGTAGCTTTCACTTTCTACTGATGTGTTTGCCAGGATACAATGATGTGAATGAGTAGCCACAGCTGTGGCAAGGATGTCCGATACTGGGAACTTCTATGTATGCAGGACACAATAGCGGAGAAGAAGCCATGCATATCCCTGTATCACCTGTGTAAATATTCTGAACTTTTAAAGTCCCCAGAACCTCACATTTTAAACATCACAGAATCTCAGAATTGTTGAGGTCAGAAGAGTTCTCTGGAAGTGGTCTAGTCAACCACCTCTGGTGAGTGTAGGGTCAAGTAGAGCAGGTTGCTTAGGGCCATGTCCGGTTGGGTTTCAAATATCACCAAGGATGGAGAGTCCATATCTTGTTTGAACCAGTGTTCAACCACCCTTATGGTAAAACAAAGCTTTTTTTCTTAAGTTTAAAAGGAATTTCCTGTGTTTCAATTTGTGCCAGCTACCTCTCATCCTTTGACTGAAAAGAGTCTGGCTTTGTCTTTGAAGCCAGAAAAGAATCCAGCTTCATCTTTGCTTATTATGGCAAAATATTAAAGCTCGGTATTTCATTAATGTTTATATTACTTTCCTGAATATCCCTTTCTGAGGCTCGTTCTTGTACTGAGAGGTGTTTCTCAGGCAGGCATGTTTAAGTTATTGTGTTTCATTGTTGACTACTTAGAAGTGCAATGTAGAGGTTATTCTTGCCTTAAAGAGATTACCTATAAAAAAATGTTTGCAGCTTTTAGGAAAAATGGGTCTTGACTATGGTGTGATTAGATTTAGATCCTCTGAAGACCCTCAGTATTATTTAGATAAGTGTTAGCTTTTGGTTTTGTTAACTAAACTCTGAAATAAATTAATTTTTCTAGGCTTAGACTTTGATAAATATTTGTTTTATCCTGTCTTAATGTTGAC
Organism: Tetrax tetrax; assembly: GCA_009806455.1. Classification (NCBI taxonomy): domain Eukaryota; kingdom Metazoa; phylum Chordata; class Aves; order Otidiformes; family Otididae; genus Tetrax; species Tetrax tetrax. Next base: position 116,544 of record WHYT01016234.1, read on the forward strand.
TCTACAAAAGTTTCATACGCACTGATGCACTGCTCTTCCCCCTTCCCTTTTTTTTAAGGTACTTAAAAAAGCACAGTGATTTAATTACTATTTTCATTCTTTAAATAAATTATCAGCAGTCTATTAACTAAATGATCAAATTTAGCTGTAGAATCCATTCCCTTAATCCTGCTAGTGCTGCATGTTCTGTAAACCTTAGGAAAGTTTGGAAGAAGCATCTCCTTCCCCTCCTCTTGAGAACTGAATCATGAGTGTGTCTGAAGCGATGTTAGCAATTTGTTTGGGTAATAATGAAGAGCATTCTTGCGGCTTCTTGCTGAGTTACATTTTCCATGTCATCTTCATCTTCCTCAGAGGAACCGAGACCAATCAAAGGTGAAGGATGGAAAAATGCGATAATGTTGAGGTGTTCAGTTTCATAGCTGAAATATCTGAGATTTTTCTAAAGCAGTTATCCATTTCCAAAAGTCAGAATCTCTTCCAGTTCATGGTCCTGTCTATTTTCCACATAATCTGCTTCTGCCTGTCCATTTTCCACATAGTATATGCTGTATCTCTGTGTATTTTTTAAATTGCTGTGTGCATCAGTTGTATTAATTCTTACAGGTTTGCAAACTGTTGGATTGCTAAGCATCTCACTTTTCAGGAACACATCTTCAGAAAACAGCAGGCTATGGCTGTATTTGCTGTTTGTGTATGTTTACAGGACTATTTGTTTATGCTTGTGTATGTTTGCAGTTCTGAGAAAGGTGCGAATAATACACAGTAATTGTTATGTGTTATAAAATATATGCAGAAAAAGAAGAAACTATTAAAAGTAGATATGGAGGAAACAATAAAGAAGTGGAAATTACTATATTCATACTCTGGGCATAGCTCATTATTTTCCTGTAGGGATAAAGACAAGTTGTCCTTTCATTTCATATATAACGTGCCAGGTAGGATAAATTTGGGGCTGCTTCCTGGCTTCTCAAAGGATCTTTATCTCTCTCTTTTCCTTTTTTTTAGTACTTCAGTTTTCTCTGTAACCTGATTATATGGCAAGAAACCAGATTTACTTATCTCTTTTTCCTACAGAAACTAGGGGATGGGATTTTTGAGATTTTTACTTCCTTTTCCTCGTATGAATTACTCGAGTAGAGCTTGCTTCTTTAGCTGGCTATATCTTTTCTAGACAACACAATAAAATTGGCATTGTTCTTGACAATGATAAAGCTTCTTAGGGAGTTCTTGTCCCTGAGATCATACTGTTCCTTAGATGGTTTGCTGCATTTTATAGGTACAACCACACCCCCCCCCCCATCCCCAAAACTACAGCAATATTAGCATCCCATAACTTGGGATAAAATTATTGCATCAGATGACATTTGGAAAATTATCTGTGCTGGAACAGGTTTTTAGAAATGAATAGTTAGATTCAGAAGGCTTCTTCATAGTTATATCCTCTCTGTATGCTCTGAGGAAGTAATTACTCTTCCCTGTGTAGTAGATTTTTCAGTTTGTCTTCTTAAATTCTAATTTTTCAGCAATCATTAGCTCACTTTTTTGTCATTCTAAGTCTTTTTGGTAGGAAGAACGTAAATGACTGTCATCCATACTGCTTTGTACAATTTTAACTTTAGCCGTCCATGCCAACCTCATCCTCCCTTTCTAACTTGCTAGTTGAACGAATAATTTTTCTGTTCCTCTTTTTTGTCTTATAAGTGCCATTTCTATTTTTTAACACTTTCTCATCTTAAATGAAACATAATCTCCCCAAAAGATTTGTTTCTTAAAAAAAAAGATAGTAAAAACTTAAAAGGAAAAAAATTCTGCATGTTAGAAAAATATGGATAATTAACCCAAATATTTTTGGCCAACGTTCCAGACAGATGAATAATTTCTATGAGTCATTGGTCTAGCACTGTGGTGATGTGACTGGAGGACATATTGGAGAAACCACAATGGGAGCCAGACTCTGCCTTGTGAAAGCTATCGGGAAATTTTCTCAATGTATTTCGCTATGAGTGAAATAAAATCCTCCATTTGTTGCTCCTCCACTTCTCCTCAAAAAAGACACCCCCATCACCAAAAAACCCCAGTGAGATTGCTGTGGGTCTAAGTACGTATCTTTCATCACAGACACTTTTACATTTTAATTCTACATCTCATTCTTGAATTTTATCATAAAGTTTCTCTAACCTAGACGTTTCTTGTGACCAACCAAAATTCAGTTGGCTAAAATGATCCAAAGCTTTTCCCTCTGTGAGCTTCATAAGTAGCGTGCCACTTCCCATCATCAGAAATCAGTTGGCAACCTTCAGCACCCTAGGCTATACCCTTCCTGAAATTTTAGTTTTCCTCACCTGCCGTGAACTTCTCTTCTCTTATATTCCTCTTAATCCTTCTATAAAGCTCTTTGCTGTTGTCATAGAAGTTGATAATAGTTAGTTTGCTAGCTTAATGATACATCTGCTTCTGCCTGGCTTTTTTTATGCACCATTTCTTTTCTTTTACTTGGGTAATGCCACCTTTGGGCAAGGAAGAAACAGAATTGCCTCTTCGCATTCTATCTTTCTGTAGCACTTAACAGAGCACCGTTTTGGCCTGCGGTTGGAGCTCCTCTGGGACAGCAGCAAAAGTTGTTTTGTTACTGCTAATTAAAGTGTGTGGAAACCAGAATTGAGGCCTAGGAGTTTTTGTGCACTTATGCTAAAAGGTTCAGCGTATCACAATCCACTGCAGAGCAGTAAAAGAAATTCCTGCAGGAATCTTGGTTACTTAAAGTCCTCTGTTGGTCTTGCAGAAAAAAAGATTGCTTTTTCTTTCAAAACTCAACTTCTTTCTAAATCAAGCAGTAAACTCCTTTGTAATTTTAAAAATATTAATTTCTTGGGCAGAGTCCCTTGGATAAAGCCATTGATAGAGGGAAGATCTTAATGTTGTATCTGAGTCATCTTTTCACTCACAAAACCAAAATAAGTAATTCTGTGACCAGCAAGACTTTTGAAGTGGACTTGCTGTCCACTTGCCATATATGAGTGAATTATCCCAACTAATATTTGAAGATGCCTTACAGCAAGGACACAAATTTGCATCTCTTATAAGGCTGTTGGTTATGAAAAGCTTTGACATCTTTACTTTCTGTCAAATCTGCCTGAAACTGCTCCAGAAATACTGGATTACTTAAAAACATTGAAACAGAGGGAGGGGAAGTATAGCGATCGTAACATAAATGATGTGATCTTAGAGGCCTCATTTTCTTAAGAAAAAAAAAGATTAAAAATCCTCTCACCCTAAATTATTTTGATTTCCTGCAGTCTGTAAAAATGTATTTTCCCAGCTTTACACAGACAGAGTGTCTTGAGCTTGTGGAATTGTTATCCCACATTGTGCTGGTGTGGTCTGCCTGACCTCTGTTTCTTTGTTTATGCCAAGCACTTACTGTATTCATGGAGTCTTGTAATAAATACCAAAGTCAAGAAAGCTTCAAGCCAAATGAAAACTGTTGTTCTTTTAGTAAATAACTGTAACTATTATCACAACATGGAAGCTGAAGAAGAGGAAGGTAAAGTGGCTTCTGGTGGAGGAAATGTCAAATGACCTGAGGCTGCCAATATATAATTGTTTAATTTTCTACCATAATGGAGATTTCAAAATAGAAGTAAATGCACATAAAATCACATTAAACACAAGATATATTGTATTTGTGTGATTTGCAGAAAGCAAATTGACCACATCAAGTGTTAAAATTGATCAAATAATTGCATTTTAGTGGTTACTAAACATCAGAATAACCTGTCTTTCAGGAAATAGCTGCAACCTACACCTCATGTGAAATGAAATTAAAATGAGATTTTTAATATCTCTATTTTAATTATTCTAACTCCTAACATTTTACTAATTTTAATATGCCATATTTATGAATATAGTACCACAGGTCTATTTTAAAGTTAGACTAATTTTAAACTGTTGTAGACTAATTGATCTGAATTTCATTACAGTCTCCTTTCCTTGATATTGTAGTATTTTATGAAAAAAATGTCCAGTTTTCTTGTGTATATGGTAGCTCTTTATATTTAACATAATTTGTATGCTTGCTTCAGAGAAAATTCAATTACTATGATTTTAAAATAGCATACCTTTGAACTGTACCTACCAATACCTGTTTGCCATCTTTTTGTGGGGATGGAGAACAGGGAGTGTCAACACAGAAGGCCTTTGCCACCCAGAATATTGCTTTGCACTTACCACTTCTGACAGAGTGTTGAAAATTAGGATTTTTTTTTTTTTCCTTATTTTTTCCGTGCTCCTTGCCATTAGCACAGAGCAGGAGGAACAACAGTGGCTCCGCGATGCATCATTTGAGTTCCATTTGTCTGTACCCTTGCACTTTGCAGAAAGTTTCTCTGGGGACCTACTGCTTTCAAGGCCACTGGAAGTCTGAGCTTCCAAAGGCTGAAGTCTTTGACTTCCTGTGCTTTAAAAAGGCAAAAGCTAGGCCCTCACCAATTCGCTTACAGTCCACATTGCTGCCTCTTTCTTTCACTGGAAGGCACATCAGTCTGTGAAACTTCCTCACCAGCCAACTTTCCCTTTTTACCTTCCAGTTTCTTTCAACGTAGGCAGTTGAATGTTGGAGGAGATTGGCGTTTCTACCAGTACTTGCTTTAGAAAGATACTGGGTGATCTGAAAATTTAAATGAGTATCTTGTGTCATCTGCAGAGTTAAAGTATTTTAAAGCTTTTTTATGTATTTTTTTACTTTTTTTTTGCAGATCCAGTCTTGCTTATGGAATTGTTGAAGATCTGAGATCAATGAAAAAACATTTTTGCATGCAAAAAAGGATCATTTTAGTTTATCTGTTTTAAAATCATCAAGTGTGGCGCTTGATGACTCATCTACAAGATTTCTTCACTGACATCTGAAGAACAAGGTGCTTTTCAACCTGTACTTTTGTAGCACTATGACTAACTGTAAAGGCAGATCTACCATCTCCAAAACAAACAGCAAAGTTCATGACAGAGAAGGTTTTGTAAACTGGACTATAAATCTTAGTACAATTCAGTCCGATAAATTTTTGAGACTGCTTTTGAGTATGGTTCCTGTTGTTTACCAAATAAACCAGGATGAAAGACACAAAAAAGTGAATGGTGTCTGGCAAGATGGATTACAACCAGCAGGCCACAATTTTAATGTTAGATCTGAACAGCACACGGAGTACCATCACTTCTCAGAACCAAGTTTTCATGGTAGTAATGGACACAGCCCATCTAGCTGTAACCCTAAATACGATGATTTTGCCAGTTATAATTACTGTGATGGAATGGACACTTCAGAAACAGATGCCATGTTGCAGGAAGACAACCTATCTAGTGACAGTAATGAAGATACCATTGTGGAAGGAAGTAGAAAACAGCCCAAAGAATCTAGTAGTATTATGGCATTACAGATACTTGTACCTTTTTTGCTAGCAGGATTTGGAACTGTTTCTGCTGGCATGGTTTTGGATGTTGTACAGGTTGGTATTTGCTCTGAAAAATGTTTTTTTAATAGGTAGTCTGTGGGGTTTATAATTCTAACACATGATATTGTAGATATTTACAATATTGAGGAGTAATGAGGTCCATGTACGATTGCGCTGTTATGAACTCCTTTTCCCCTTAAATAGTTCCAATGTTTAATTTAGAGTCATTCGAGTCTTGATAAGTATTGTCGCTTAGCCACAGTGAGCTGGTGAGTAAAACTGTTACCTTCTCCTTTTACTAAGGATAGAAATATAGTAATAGTTCAAAATTCTGTTGCAACAATTAGATGTATATACATAATCAAGTGGGAGTTGTAATTAACTCTGATCATAGAACTGTAGAATGGTTAGAGTTGGAAGGGACCTTCAAAGGTCATCTAGTCCAACCCCCCTGCAAGGAGCAGGGATCTTGGACTAGATCAGGCTGCCCAGAGCCTCATCCAAAATGGGGCATCCACCACCTCTCTGGGCAACCTATTCCAGTGCTCTACAACTCGCATTGTAAAAAATGTTTTCTTAATATCTCATCTAAATCTACCTCCCTCTATTTTGAAACCATTACCCCTTGTCCTGTCACAACAGGCCCTACTGAACAGCCTCTCCCCATCTTTCCTGTAGGCCCCCTTGAGGTACTGGAAGACCGCTATCAGGTCTCCCTGGAGCCTTCTCTTCTCCAGGCTGAACAGCCCCAACTCTCTCAGCCTGTCCTCATAGGAGAGGTGCTCCAGCCC
>WHYT01016234.1:140513-178092 GCA_009806455.1 Tetrax tetrax
TTTTTTTTTTTTTTTTTTTTTTTTTTTTTTTTTTTTTTTTGTATGCATTGAATTATTTGTGGATTTCTGCCTTGTTAGTGCATTTGAAAGTAATATGATTTTAACCCCAAATGTCTGGAATTCTTTTGTAATTTTGACAGGTAAATATTGGAAAAATGGATTCTCCCATTGAGAAATGGAACCTAATAATTGGCAATTTGGCCTTAAAACAGGTAAATGTAATAGCCTTACTTGATTAACTCTTGTCAGTAAGCGAAGATATTGAAAAAGTCCATCACAAGCATTGCTAAGTGTGGAGACAGTGTTAGTCAGAAACTAGCTCTACTACACTGACTCATACTTAACATACAATGTTTGATTAACTGAGGGTTTTTTTGAACAGTGTAGTTCTCTGAAACAATGTGAGCTTATATTTCTCAGAAGAAGAGGTGAAGTATACTTTTTGACTGTACCATGGATATTTGCAGGGTCATTTTTCCAAGAGAGGAATGAGGACAATTAGGGAAAAACTTCACATTTGGCAAAATCTTTTAAATTTGACCTCTCAAATGTTTTGGTACTGTATTTGCGTTGGATTCAATGTTTAAAGGAAGTATGTGATAGAGGTTTTGGATAATCAACAATATTTTAAATAGCTGGGTCATTTGAGGAAAGGAGTGTTTGTTCTCCAAAGCAACTATTTCTTAAGATTAAGAAATTTTGTGTTCATACGTTACAACACAACATGCTCAAAAAACAGGTGAAATGTTTATGCTGTGACTTCACTGTTATAAGTGCCTTAGAAGCCTCTTTAGACATTTCAGCTTTGGCTCATGGTATATCCTCAGCTCTTTTCATTGTTTTTACTTTTGTATTCTTGAGACTCTGAAATGTTGGTAAAGCCTTTTCTGCTGGCATAAGATTTTTCTTCTTGATCATCCAAGGTTATAATCATACCGCTACGAAACTGATGAGCATACCCCCTTTACACTTTGCAAATAAATGTAGATAGGAGGAAAGAATAACAGAAAATTATTCTGTAGCCCTCTTAAGTCTATCAGTTTTAAGAATTGTTCACCTTCTTTTTCTTTTCCAGGTTCAGGCAACAGTAGTTGGTTTTCTGGCAGCAGTGGCAGCAGTTATATTGGGCTGGATTCCAGAGGGCAAATACCGCTTTGATCATTCAGTCCTTCTGTGTTCTAGCAGCGTAGCAACTGCCTTCATAGCTTCTCTTTTACAAGGTAAAAGGACTATGTATGTTAATTTTTACAGTTACTTAGTTTTCTGTGGTTGCTGAATGTACGTTAGGTTACTATTCCGTAAAAATTTAAATCCAGTAGTATGTTACATCAAACACAGCTGAGGATAGAATGCCGTTATGCAATTTCCATGTAGGCCTGCATATTGCATTCCTTTCCTGTCATATTCTTTGAAAAGGTTTGGTTTGCATATCTAAAACAAAAAAGTGTGGTTTTTAGGTTTTACCTAATATGATTGAGAACTTTTCTCCCCTGCTTTCTATATTCATTAATGTACAAGACAGATTCTTAGTTCTAAACAGGTAGAACTTATTTGTAATTAAGCTGACATTAGCCTGAATCCAAACTTTCTCGTTGCCCGTGCTGCGTGTATGTTAGTTTCTGCTCTGCTTTGTGTCTGAAGTGAACAAATCGGCTTGTTACGTGAGGGGTTTGAGCCAAGTTCAAGTCCCCCTCTACAAACAGTGCCAGTGTCTGTCTGGAGCCATGTGATGTGATGAATTTAATCTTGTCTTCCCAGTTGTCAGGAAACATTTAACCAGAAAAGATGGTACTTAATGGACTTGAGGGGGAAAAAAGTACCTCTACTTGTAACATATTCTTAATGAAAATATGTAGTCAGTACTCTTAATCATACTAAGTCAAGTAAAATGTTTAACTTCCTTTTTTTTATTAATTTGATATGCTTGCTTATGTGAAAATTACAAAATTGTTCAAGTTTTGGATGCAATTAAGAGTACACTTTTTTTAATGACTACAAAGCCATTGAGTTTGATCATGCATAGAATTAAGAGCAGCAAGAAAACTGGGGAACATGATTGCATTTTTTCCACTTCTCATGTATAATTTGGACATTAAGAGAAACTTTTTTTTTGTAGTTTGATGATGGACTAGCACAGGAAACTACTTTCCAAGCTTCATCCTCCTGCAGGATGCTTTTGAAATACTGTGATCCTATAGGATCATTTCAGTTCTCTCTTTTGATAATTTAATGGAGTGTAACTCTTTAGGCAGTTTCTCTGAAAGTATACTCCTCATGTAGCCTACGATACATAATATTGCTAAAATACATGAAAATTATAATACTAATTTTTCAAAAATTCTTTAAAATAACATAAAGGATGGTGTATACAGTTGAAGCTCTTATGTATATTGTATGATGAGGAAAATTACTGAAGTTATGCCAGATGACTGTTAATAATGATATGAATTTTATTTTTAGTAGCCACTTGCATTCTGCGGGGAAATGCCTCTTAAAAAGTTAGTGTTACTGTTTATAGGAAAAAAAAATAGAAATCAACATCCTCAATTTAAAATGTTTTAACTGTATAGCAAGTAACATTTTCGTATGTTGTCTAGTTTTTTATTTATGATGTAGCTTCTTGACTTTCGGTGCTAAGACTATGACTGGAAATTTGCACAATATCAGATGTTGAAGTATTTAATCTTTTGTTTTCAGCTTAGTAATTTGGTGTAATTTAAATTTCAATCAGCTAAAGTTAATAGGGTGTAGAAAGAATACACTGCACATTTTTTTTTTTTTTTTTTTTCTTCGGGAAATGGTTGATTTACAATTTCAATATTGCTAATTCTAATCAAAAGCAAAATAGTTCGTTGTACAGACAGTTCTTGATTTTTGTGTGTGTGTGCTTACTTTATTTTTTTAAGTATATAGCCTAGTTTTGGAAAATGGCTAAAACTTTAAAATACAGACATCAGCCAGGTGGGAAGATCCTGGGATAAAAGCAGTGACTTCTTATTTATCAATTTTGAAAGTGTCATTATCTTGGAATTTTCTGTGGAGTTACAACAGTAGATGTGGTTACTGAACTGTCTGTGTTGATTCTAGGGATAATAATGGTTGGAGTTATTGTTGGATCAAAGAAGACTGGTATTAATCCTGACAATGTTGCCACTCCTATAGCAGCAAGTTTTGGAGATCTTATCACTCTTGCTATACTAGCATGGATAAGTCAGGGTCTTTATTCTTGCCTTGGTAAGTGTGTTTCTAAGCGTATATGTCTCCCTAGAAACTCTTTTGGGTGGGGAGAAGGCAGGGAGGGAGAGGTTTAGAAAAGCTTCTAGTTTTGACTGACTTTTTTGTCAACATTTATACTGTTGAATGATAAATCTTGGATTGCAACGTTATGCCGTGATCTTTTTTAAGATGACAGAAGTCACTAACCACAATCTTGGCACAATCTACTAATGTGTGATAGACTCTTACAGTATGACAGGTAATCTACATGTGAATTAGAAACTGGTTGCTGAATTTACTCTGCTTTCGTGCTGGTGAGGGAAGCTGTCTTCATCCAAGTTTCCTTGAATGCCCACCCCTAAATCAAATATTTGCTTCCCAGAGCCCTTTTAAAGTGTTTTCCCCTTGCACTAAGGGGAAGGAGTTGAACTGGATATCTTGATCAGCTGCTGGGAGAGGAGTTCTGCTTTGAGAATTGTTTTTGTTAGGGTGTGGTTTTAGATAACATTCAAATATATCTTGAGCTGCAGCTGTGCCCAGAAATCAAAATAACAATAATTTAACTACTTTGAGTAACAATAGCAAGCCTACAACAAGTATATATTCAAAGAAGCGAAGCCTGATTTTAGATTTGTGCTTTGTGCTTGCTATGACTTTTAAATTATTTCTGCAAAGACTATTGTGAGTGTCCTTCTGATTCCTTCCAAGTGCTTTGCAGCTCCCATTGCAATACCTCCTTGTTTCCTCATCTTCCCTACTCCAGCTTCCAATATCAGTTTCCTCAGCTCTTTCCTATCTCGTTTCCCTCGCAGTGGGACACTTCCCTGTCTCCCTCCTGTTCCCTGTGCCTGTGCTTGATTTTACCAGCATTTCCTCCTGCTTTTCAGTAAATGAAGTAACCACTTCTAGCTTCTCCAAATAATAGCCCTACTCTCTTCTGTTTTCTTTATTTTGTTTTGTCCTATAAATTTGGTGACTATATTTTAGACATAAATCTGCTAATTTAGCTGCAGCTTTCTTCAGAACAGCAGTTCTGTCATGAAAGGTGAAAAAATGTGTGACTATTCTGAATAGCTAGGCAGCAAAGGAGAGGCCTTCGCTGACTACTGACTAGAGAGGCCGATGATATAATCCTACTTCATATATGGATTCTGTCTGGCCTCTTGGTGATGGTTTTTGACGATTTGCTTATTTTCTCACTAATAGCTATGAATAGATGAATTACATATAAACAGCTCCAAACTAATTTTCTTATGAATGACATTCTTTTTCAATCTGAAGTTCTTCTTTTCTACTAGTTATTTGCATTTTCTGTAGTCCCTTTAAAACTGTTTTTCAGAATTTTAGGAGGTGTGCTGCCTATATCCTACTTTCTTAATGAGGCAGACCACTGAATAAGGTTCATCATCATAAGGTCTGCTAACAATGAATATGCCTCTAATTGTTATTATTAGAAACAAGCTCAGATAGTAGCTGACGTAATTAAATGTTTGATTAGTAGCTGATGTAATTAAATGTTTGATTCTCACAAAGGAGATGTAAGCTTGGAAAATGAGAATAAGGAACTGAAAAATCAGTCTTTTTCTTCCCATTTCTTCATCTCCCCCATGAAGAAATGAGAAAGTGTGAGAACATTTTCTCACAGGAGAAGAATGTCCAGGACAATATTTAAAATTAAATTACTGCTGCAATTGACTTCTTCTATAGAAATTATTTAAGGTATATTGTGTTTTAAATGACTTAACTCTAGACAATTATGGTGTAGTATACCACAGGCCAAATTTTGTTTTGTCCATAATTGTTTTACTAAACATGCTATTGTCACCACCTGTATTCTTTACATCTGTGATCACTGTACAAGCCTTTTTATGTAGAAATTTGAGCTATTCTGTGTAAGTATTACATCAGTCAGAAAAGGTATCTAATAAGACTCAAGCTACCTTGGTATGACTTGTCATTCTGTTTCTTAGTTTTCAGCTGATTATTTTATATTTTTAGTATTTGATTTTTCATATTTAGAAAATGTTGACATGATGTCAGCCTAAATGTATCAGTGTGCAATGCAGCCTTTTAAAATATTTTCTACATTTTTAATTAAAACTCTAAATTGTATTGTTTATTTCATAGCTATATTTAAATACTTCATATTATATTCTAATAACTTATTTCTCAAATACTTCCTTTAGATGCTTATTTTAAGGAAGTTTATAGACTTACAGTGAAATGAAAATTAGTAAAGATTTTTTTAACCTACTAATTACTATGAATATTCCACTTTCAACTAAAACATGCTTTTTTTTTTTTTAACCTAAAAAACCCCGAACAATAACCATTCAACCCTAAAAAGAAGATGAGGAAAGAAATCTGGTATTACTTCTTTCTTTCACACATTTCCAGAAATTTACATCTCCAGTTACAGATGGCTTAATGTGTCGAAGAGGAATAAAAAAAGAAATGGAACCAGCTTGAACTGATCCTTTGCTACTTTTACAGCTGTCATGGTCATTCTCATTTTAGTCAGCCACTGCGGTTGAAAAGCAGATCCCACATATGTGTAGTGGGAAGGATTAGTGCACTCAAGTAGTCTTCTAAGATTTACTCCAAATTTTCTTTCTATATGGTCTTCTGGAAATACTTCTCTTTTAATGATATATGTAGTTATCTAGTTACTGCTAAAATGACTGCTTCAACTCTTCCCCCTCCTCCCCCAATGACTTCGTATTACTTTCTCTTCGGAAACAATCTTTCTAAAGTAAGAACATACCACAAAGCCCTTGGAAATGTATGGTTTCCAAGATGTCTATATTTGAACTATGAAATAGGAATAAGGAATAGAAATGTAGAGTAGCTTCAGCTCAGGAGAGGTATATAAATTTGAGAATGGCAAGGAAGAGGCATTCAGAAAATAGAATCACAGAATGGTTTGGGTTGGAAGGGACCTTTAAAGGTCATCTAGTCCAACCCCCCTGCAAGAAGCAGGGACAAATTATTAGGCAACAGGTTAAAAAAAAATTAAAGAGACTTTCTTACATAATACATGATTGGGATGTGGAACTTACTGCCTGATGTATTAAGAGGACCAAAGTGATTCTAGAAAACTATTCGGATAAATCAATCAGAGAAGAATCCATTGAGGAGTATTGAACGGACAGATGCAGACAGAAACTTGAGTGACGAAATCACTGAGACAAACAGCAGCAAAAGCTGGCAGAGCACACTGAAAGAAGCAGTTGACCATAGTCAGACATGGGATACTGGACTAGATGAGACCTTTGGCCTCACCTGGCATGGATGTTCTTATGTTCCTTTTGTTGTTCCCCTGCTTTCTCAATGCTAGAATAACAAGCACAATGGGAATGTTATAAAGAAACCCAAAGTTTATGGGCTAGTTATGAAGCAGGTAGTATTCACCTCTGAACTGCATTCTGAATGAACTCTTTTCTCCCTATGATTTATCAGCCTGTCTACTCAGATGTGCTGAAACAAAAGTGTTTGCTGCTCTCTGCATGGGAGGAATTGTTTCGGATAACAAGACTGGAAGGGGGGAAATGATTTGTGCACAAGCTTTACGCTCATCTGTAACAGCTGTACACCTGTGCTCACCCTTTGGTTTGGTATGATGCTTCATGGCATACCCAGAAGAGACAGGGGAAAAAGGAGTGTAGCATTTTTACCTAAGCTAAGGCCAAATGAACCATCTTCTTTGGCCATCATCATCTATGTAATTTCTTAAAAGTTCCTCTGAGTGTTTTAAAAATAGTGGCAAAGCCATCAAACATGGGGATTTTAATAGTAAAAGGCTAAGAGTTCTTTCTGCCTTAAAAACTCCTTTAAAAAAACCTGGGTCTGTGAATTGTTGTTAAATAGCTGGGAAAGCACTAGAGGGCTCTCCAAGACCGTCACTTCGGTTCCTCGGTCAGAAAAAGGGAAAAGTTCTGGAACAGAAAGACCCAGTATATTAAATGTGGAGGTCCATGTTGTTTGTTGTTTGTCAATAATGATCTGAAGACTTCGTTTAAAACTTTCCTTTTTTTTTTTTTCTCACAGAATGTGACTTAAATGTATGCATTTGTCTCTCATGCATGTTGGATCTGGGTTGAGAGTACAAACTATATGATTCACATTATTATTTTCAGATTCCTACCAGTTGTTTTGAAGTAGTGTATTTCCAATTTACCTCTAATTTCTACTAGAGGTTGCACTGTTTTCAGTGGCAGTGGACTGAACTGTATGTCACTGTAGATACATTGCACAAGGAGTGAAATATTAAGCATCTGAGTTCTCTGAACTGGAAGATTAATTTATATCACTGTTTATTAAAGGGATGAGAGCTTAAAAGTGAGTGAGGATCAGAATCGGTTGAGAACCTTGTCTCTTTCCTCTTCCCTCCTTCCTTTTTTAATTTAAGGTCACAGCCAGAAGTTCATTGAAGAGCTGAGTGCTTTTAGGAGTTGATCTTTCACTGTGTGATGGTACAAATTCTATAGCAGAGCCAGACTGAACGTGATTGCTTTTACCATGTAAGCTACCTGCTATAAATCTGTCAAAAACTGAGTGAAGTGGGCCCTAAAAGAGGAGTCATTTAGTCCATCTTCCCAATCTCCAGCTATTACAGAATACTTTTTCTTCTTTTGCGAATTAAATATGAAGAGGAAAAAAGGCCACTCTTTCTTAAAAGATGCATCTTAAGATTAACATCTTTTTAGATTCTTACCTTTTGGATTTAGTAAGGTGTTATAAAAATAGAGTCTCCTGTAGCTTAAAAAAAAAAAAAAAAGTCCTGCACTCTATTCCCAAGAGTTAGACTGGAGCTAAGTGTTTTCGCTGGTCCTGTAGGTGACTGGAGTCTATCATCACTCCCTTGTGACAGTTTCTGTAATATAATCATAGAATCATAGAATAGTTTGGGTTGGAAGTGACCTTCAAAGGTCATCTAGTCCAACCCCCCTGCAAGGAGCAGGGACATCTTCCACTATCAGGTTGCTCAGAGCCCTGTCCAACCTGGCATTGAATGTCTCCAGGGATGGGGCACCTACCTCCTCTCTGGGCAACCTGGTGAAGTGTTTCACCACCCTCATTGTAAAAAAATTCCTTATGACCAGTCTGAATCTGCATCCCTCTATTTTAAAACCATTACCCCTCATCCTATCACAACAGGCCCTGCTAAAGAGTTTCTCCCTGTCTTTCTGATAAGCCTCTTTTAAATATTGAAACGCTGCAATAAGGTCTCCCAGTAGCCTTCTCCAGGCTGAACAGCCCCAACTCCCTCAGCCTGTCCTCATAGGAGAGGTGCTCCAGCCCTCTGATCATCTTTGTGGCCCTCCTCTGGACTTGCTCCAACAAGTCAATGTCTCTCTTGGGCTGAGGGCTCCAGAGCTGGATGCAGTACTCCAGGTGGGATTTCACCAGAGCAGAGTAGAGGGGCAGAATCACCTCCCTCGACCTGCTGGCCACACTTCTTTTGATGCAGCCTGGGATGTGGTTGGCTTTCTGGGCTGCAAGCACACATTGCCAGCTCGTGTTGAGCTCCTCATCAACCAATACCCCCAAGTCCTTCTCCTCAGAGCTACTCTTGATCCATTCTCTGCCCAGCCAGCCTGTATTTGTAGAAGTACAGGGATTGCCCCAACCCAGGTGCAGGACCTTGCACTTGGCCTTGTTGAACTTCATGAGGTTTGCACAGGCTCACCTTTCCAGCCTGTCGAGATCCCTCTGGATGACATCCCTCCTCTCCAGCATGTCGACCACACTGCACAGCTTGGTGTTGTCAGTGAACTTGCTGGAGGTGCACTCCATCCCACTGTCTGTGTCGCTGAGACAGATGTTAAACAGGGCCAGTCCCAATAATGACCCCTGAGGAACACCACTCGTCACTGGTCTCCACTTGGACATCGAGCCATTGGCCGCAACTCTCTGAGTGTAGCCATCCAGCCAACTCCTTATCCGCTGAGTGGTCCGTCCATCAAATCCATGTCTCTCCAATTTAGACACAAGGATGTCATGTGGGACAGTGTCAAATGCTTTGCCTAAGTCCAGGTTGATGACTTGTGCATAATTCTAAACTATTAATTGCTTCTATAATTCTAGTTTTAATTAAAATTAATAGACAGGCAGTAGAATTTGAAGTGTTGGTAAGGAGCAGCTGCCTTGCCTTCATTTTTACATCACCTTTGCCTTAAAAAACCTGGCAGGATGAATTTCAGTTTTCTGGTCTAAAACTTGTAAACAGATTAATAAGTATACCTGATTTCCTCCTTGTTTAGCAGCAGGAGAATGGTTGGTGGCCTATTTATTCATTTATTTGTCATTCCTTCCAGCACTTTAGAACAGAGAATCCTGATAAAGCGCTAGCATATTATCACAGCAGATTTTTTGTATAAAAAGAATCTAAGCTCTAGCTGTGTCCTGTCCTTGGAGAGCCCCCACTCCTGAGAGCCACTCCTGGCCTTTGTTCTTTTCAAGAGGAAGCTTATGACAGTATTGCAACAATGGGGTAGCTTTTATAATCCACTTTGTGTCCAACTCCATTTAAAGGACTCGGGTATAAAACCTATTTTGTAAGTTTTCTCTGTACTTTTCTCCATGGTGAAATTAAGACGTTTACACGTACTAAAATGTTGAACAATAAAAAAAAAAATCCCTCCTGTCAGTTGCTGTTGACTCAGAGGAACAAAGCTAAGCCATTGCTGAGTAGTCTTGAAAATCTTGGTGTGTAAAAAAACCCTACTGGTTACATTCTGTTTCATGTCATTGTCTCTTATATCACTATGCACTTTGGTTTTATTGTATAAACCATATAATCACCCTCTTGAAAGTTCATCTAACTTTTGCTTTGTTTGCTGTAAAAATGGCAGCTTGTGTCATTTTATGGATGCATTTTTCTTTTTTTTTCCTGTAGCTGCTGCTAACTAACTTAAAATACGTTGAATTCAGCTAGTGAAAGATTTGATAATCAGCCATGGCTTAGTCATATTTTCTAACGTTTGTAAATCTGCCCTTGTGTCTGTCTACCTGCTGGCTTCTGAAATGGTCCTGTTGCACTGCAGATGTAAATTATATTTATTTTGGTTATAATTCATGAATCATTGTGCACTAGTGAGATTGTCTTCTTTTTTTTTTTTTTTTTTTTTTTTTTTTTACTAAAAATACTACATTAGAACTATTCTCTCATTCTGATCTTTAAATCAGTTATTGTGCATCTGATACATGCTAATGGTTCACCTTGGTTCCGTATGAGCGGAACAGACAGAGAAGGAGAAAGAAAAAGTGGCAGGAATATAGTATGATTTATGTCTTGGGGGGAAAAAAAAAGAGGGATAAAAAGAAAGAGGAGAAAAGGAGGGAAATTTCAAAATTTTAAATTAATAGATGTAGAATGAATGATGCATTTCCATGTGACCAATTTTAGTGCACACAGGGATCTTTTTTCATTGGAAGTGGAGGGAAGAGTGCATTTACCTGGGCAGGCAGTAGTTCAAGAACATTCAATCAGTACATTTTTGTCTTTTTTATTAAGTTTGATGAAACAAAAATGTAATTATCAAATAAAGGAATCGTGTATTGTGTGCACTCTTTTGAGTAAGGACTTTTAAATTAGGCACACCTCTTAGCTCACAGAAAGAGGTGCAAGGAGGAAAAAAAAGGCACCAAAAGGAACAAGAAGATAATATACTGCAGAATAATTAGAAGGGAAAGAATTACTTCTCTTTTGGGCTTTGTCTCATTTTAATAGCTTTCTACTTTTAGCTTACACAGTGAAAGGTATCTTACTATCTTTTCTGCTGGCTCTGCTGCAGGGGTCATTGCCAGTCAATACAGAAGGATAACAACTTCTAAAAACACCACAGCAATTCTTCCAGGAGTAATTTTAGCTCCACCAAGATAACACCAAACTAGTAATTGCTTGAATTTGCAGCCTTTGTAATAAGCCATAATACATGGGTGAGAATACTTTTTAATATAGGTAAAGTGTTTGTGTTCTACATTAACTACTTCAACCTGTTAATTTAAATTGTATTTTGCATTCAGACCTGTTCAACTTCTGAAAGTTTAGGAAAAAAAAAATATTTAACTTTAAATACATGAGCACATTTCTCATAAGACTAAATATA
Organism: Tetrax tetrax; assembly: GCA_009806455.1. NCBI lineage: Eukaryota > Metazoa > Chordata > Aves > Otidiformes > Otididae > Tetrax > Tetrax tetrax. Next base: position 151,841 of record WHYT01016234.1, read on the forward strand.
TGTAAAAGTAGAATCATAGAATTATGGAATCTTAAGGTTGGAAGAGACCTCCAAGATCATCAAGTCCAACCATCAACCTAACACCACCGTGTCCACTAAACCATGTCCTGAAGTGCCTCATCTACATGTTCTTTGAACACCTCCAGGGATGGTGACTCCACCACTTCCTTGGGCAGCCTGTTCCAGTGCCTGACCACTCTTTCAGTAAATAAGTGTTTCCTAATATCCAATCTAAATCTCCCCTGATGCAACTTGAGGCCATTTCCTCTTGTCCTATCACTAGTTATTTGGGAGAAGAGACCACCTCCCTACAACCTCCTTTCAGGTAGCTGTAGAGAGCAATGAGGTCTCCCCTCAGCATCCTCTTCTCCAGACTAAACAATCCAGGTTCTCTCAGCCACTCCTCATAAGACTTGTGCTCCAGACCCTTCACCAGCTTCGTTGCCCTTCTCTGGGCACGCTCCAGCAACTCAACATCCTTCTTGTACTGCACATGATATTTGAGGTGTGACCTCACCAGTGCTGAGTACAGGGGCACAATCACTTCCCTACTCCTTCTGGCCCTCTGTTCCGGGATGCTGTTGGCCTTCTTGGCCACCTGGGCACACTGCTGGTTCAATAGTTTTTAAACTATGGTTTGCATAGTTTATATATCTATATTTGCCGTTAAGATAAATTTTCCGTTCTTTACCTCACTGTTGAATTAGGAAAATCATGGATCACTGTAATAGCTTCTGTGTGGATGGGATTATAAAACCAAGTAATCCGAAAAAAGAAGCATTCTTTCTGTGGAGGCAGCTGTTTGCCTTTGCAGCTCAGCTTTATGATGGTACTCACTGGTGTTGGCAGTTGCATTCCTATGAAATAAGATGCAGTTCTGATGGATAGGTGCAAGCAGTAGAGTTGTGGCTGGAATTTTCAGACTCAGACTGGTTATAAAACAACTGAGCTACTGATATAAATGTCTCAATATTACACATTGTGCTTGTATCATTTTAGATATACTGTTTCTGGGAAGATTACCGTATTATCTGTGCTTCAGAAAGAAGAGTGTGTTCATATGCCATGAATTTGTGTACTAAAAAATGCATTTTCAATATATTGTTTCTTTTTTTTAGTAGATACGTTACAAAATAATGTTTCATATTCCACATCCTTATTGCATTTTTATCATAAAGCATCCTACAAAAATCATATTCAAAATTCCTACTTTGCACAGATAGTTCTGTCCTTGAGAAGGTGGGAGGCAGTGATCACAGATGACAGATGTAACCATATTGTTTAGTGCAGTAGCTGAAACTTTAGGTACAGTAGTGATAAAAACTTTTAAAATTCTTTAATTGCCTGATGTAGATTATGATTTATTTTAGAGTTCTAAATTAGGAAAAACTTAGAGGAAACAAGTAAAACAAGTTTTTTGAGTTTTTTTCTGTATTTTTTTTTTTAGAGACATATTACTATGTATCTCCTTTGGTTGGTGCCTTTTTTTTGGCTCTGACTCCGATGGGGATTGTCATAGCTGCCAAACACCCAGCTACCAGAACTGTTCTCCATTCAGGATGGGAGCCTGTTATAACTGCCATGGTTATAAGCAGGTAAGTCTGTTTCTCTTGCTTTGTCTTAATAGTCACTCTGTGTCTCTATATATCATATTTAACACCTGGTTGTACTTGAAAGAAACATTTAAGGAGCCTCTTGAATGTAGAGTCTGAATAAACTTTAATCTTTCCGAAACGAAGAAGTTACAAAGTTAAGTCACAGGTGAGAATGAATAGGAGAAGAAGAAGCAGCCTGTGGCAACGACTGAGCAGAAATGTGCTGGTTCAAAGGAAGAAAATGGTGAACTATTCATCTCCTGCAGCTTCCAGTCAAGGTTGCCCACAGATCTAAGAGATTGTTTACTCAAATGAAAACCATGACTCTTAATAGTGGAGTGACTGGCTGAAATCCTGCAGTCCTTGTTAAGCAATAAGTTAGTTTTAATGGATAGTGATGTTCGTCTGTAGCTGAAAATGAGGTAATGGTGGCGGTGAGGATCAACTGAGAAGAAAATTGTGACTTGAAGGTTTTAAGACAGATTCCTAAAAATGTTTTGAAATACTGATTACTGTAACTGCTTGCCTTACTCTAAATATTGTGGTTTGTTTTTCAGTATTGGTGGCCTTATTCTGGACACAACTGTATCTGATCCTAACTTAGTTGGAATTGTTGTTTATACCCCAGTAATTAACGGTAAGACTCTGACAGGATTATGTGCTACTATCTATCAGTTGATATAGCCTGATTTGAGCAAAGTCCATTACAGTAAATTTCTGTTATGCTAATTAGTATCTGGTATATTAATTTCAAGGTTTGATTTTGATGTCAACAGCTGTTTATTTGAACACCTGAAGAGTGCTTCCTGGTCTTATTTACTACAACCAGTAAAACATGATAGAGAATGTGAGAAGTAGGAACCTGAAGTATGCATTAGGAAACTGAAAGTGTAAATATTGAAGTAGTATATTCAAATATTAAATGATCAAATATTATATTGTAACAGTTATGGCTGAGGAAAATATAGATAAAATTTTATCAAAGGATTTTCTTAAGAACTTCCAAAGACAAATTTTCAAAACAATAATTTACTATTTACATGTAGTATACATAAATATAAGAATTGACAGGGATGCTACAGGCAAGTAAATAGATTTCTCAAGAAAAATGTGTGTTGTTTCCCATGCTTGGTATGCACTTTCCAGGTGTGTAAGAATGAATTTGTGAAAATTTGGTCCTTAAAATCTTCTAACAATAACAAAAAGGCAAATTTTATAAGAACAGTTAATGCCTTATTAGATGGATGCAGTTTGAAAATATTTTTTTCCTGTAGTATCACAGGATTGATACAAATTTAGTTTGCAGTAGTTGTAATCACCAGATCTGCCCCCACTGTATTGCTACCTAGCTCTTCATTTCCCCTTTTGTATTTCTCCATTTGATTTCGTATGTTATTTTGCACTTCTATGTGTTGTTGATTTTTAACCCATTTCTCCAATTGCCAAGATAATTCTAAATTTTGGCTTACAAACTGTTTTTGACTTAACTTGGCCTTTGCAAATTCCATATGGGTATATTCTATTCTGTTTTCTAAGCTATCAGTTACATGAATTATGACCACTTGTTTTCCACCTTAACAATAAAATGTTAATATGGACACTGAGTTTTAGCTTTGAGCCACGTTGCCCTCATATAATTAACTTTCCAGAGATTGCTAATGGAAACGGAGCATGGGATAGAACCACAACACTTTAATAAGCTCTACTACAGTTGAGAGTTAGTGTATCTATTGCTGTGACTGTTAAGCAAGCTGTACAGTTAAGAGGAGGAAATCGTGTTGTTTTGACAGAAGCATGTTCTCGGTAAATTCATGTTAGCTCTCATTTTACAGCTTTCATATCTTCTGGATGTGTATAGATTGTCTGCTTAACGATTTGTTCTAATGCTTATGTAGGAATATAAATTTCACTGATATTCAGATTCCTCAGATCGCTCTTTTTGGCCCTTTTAAAAGATATATTTTCTGTTTTCCCCATTTCAGCCTTCTGATATTCTCTGATCTCCAAGATAATCAGTTTGCAAAAATGATCACTGGGAATTCAGGGATTGTTCATCTAGCTCTCTAAGGATGCACTAAATTTAACTTACCCTCAGGCCCTACAGGCTTAATACAGTTTGTGATCAGATGTCACCATTTTTCTGAAGGCAGTAGACAAAAGGAGCTGAGTATTTCAGTCTTCCATAGAGCATGTTGCTTGTTCTTCTTTCCCATTAAGGTCTTATATTTCCTTTCTTCTTAATTTTAATATGAAGCATTTCTGTGTTGCCACTTGTATTCCATGCTAATTTTTACGCTTCAACCTTTATGCTTCCTTGCCTGTGCCTTGCCTTTATATTAGTTGAAATTGCAAGTACTTGCATCTACCTTTTGTGTATTTCCATTTTGATTTCCATATACCTGAAGAGCAAGGCAGACATGTTGATCTTTTTTCAGTTTTACTTTTGTAACTTTTCTTATAATAGTCCTTTTTGGTAACCCCCTAGATTTGCTTCCTAAGAGAAGAGGATTGGTTTTATTTTTTAGGCAGGACCTCTTACCAGTGGTCCTGCTTTTCTAGATGACATCCCTTCATTACAAAAACCAACAACTGTCTGGTGATTGTTTTTTACTGTTTTGCCGTAGGCTTCTATTTCTTCTCCAGTACAGTACCAGAATACTTCTGGATTTTCTCTATAGACTCACTTATTCTCTAAAGACTCAATTCTTCTAGACTTGCTACCTACAATGGATAGAGGTCTCATGGGTACACCCCTTTCTCAAGGCTTCACGGTGCTACCAGATGTTGCAATGATGATGGTCTTTTACTCTGTAGCAGTTATGGACTGCTCTTGTAATTGGAACTCTGCACCCTATTCAAGGTCATTTTCTTTCACAGAAATTGACTGTGAAACCCAAATTGCCTGTGATGTTTACATGTTACCTTTTTAACCTTTTTAGCTAATGATTTGACTTAAGTAAAGAATTTTAATTTCTAATAATGTCAGCTGACTCTAAACATGCCTCTAGAGAAAAGGCTAAATGCACCAATTTTTGTTTTCTTTCATAAGTTTATAAACCGAATTAAGGCAAAATGCATACATTCTTTTGAACTATCTTTAGAGAAGAGCAACTAGCCAAAAGCTATACATAGCCCTGGGTGATTAGCTGACAGGTCAAAAGATCTGTGAAGAATTAGGCAGGTGGAAGAGAGGGAAAGCTGGGGATATTGGAACAGGCAAGGAGAGAAAGAGTCCTTCAAGAAGGCAGGGACAGCAAGAGGCATGCTTCTAGCTGTGGCAGTCCCAGCGTGGTCCTGTGGTGATGATTCCTGTGATGATTGTACCATCCATAATCAAAATGTTGCTTTTTCATGAGAAGTTTTGTATTTCTAGACTGTTCTTCTTAGCCTTTGTCCTCTGCCCCCTGGACTAGTACACAATACCTGAGAATGTTATTTTCATGCTTAGCTCCTTCTTTTCTTGTTATATGTAAAGCAGTCTTTTCCCAGCTCTCAAAGTTTAAACTTCCTCAGTGACTGGTAATGGACCATCAGCGAGTTGTTTATAATCCTGTCTGTATTTTCAGGACCTCTGCTATTATCTTAAATGTAAACTTCACATTGTAAGAAGAGAAACTTTATACCAGAAAGTAAGAAACTCGCAACAAGCCAGGACTAGAGTCTTGCAGTCACAGTGTAAGGTAAAGTTAGCCAAAGGCCCACAGCCTGTTACTAGCAATAGCAATAATGCTTTTGCTGTGCCACTGGGCAACAACAGAAGCACTAAGGAATTCTGGTTTTCCCTCATCCACAAAAGAGAAGAGGGGAGTAATGTGTAAGTGTTGTAGGTGCGTGTGCTAACCCCTCAATCCTCAGAACTCTAAAGATACAGGCCTTTCTATTGGAAAATATAGAGAAAATATGTTCTGTGTAGAGGATGCGGAGTGTGCCTGTTTTATGATATGCCTCCGGAAAAAAAGGAAATTGTAGGTAGGTGATTTTTTCAGTTGCTGTTAGATTAGCCTCTCCTGGGTTTCATAATTCTACTGGCACCTTTTGATATTGTTGGTCAGTATAATGTAGTAAACTGGAGTTTAGGAAATCTTTCAGTTAAAAAGCTGCATCTGTTGACATTCATTTACTAGCATAAAAAGTGTGGTAGACAACTTAACAGATGGCTTTTTAAATATTACTGAAAGCTTTCTCTACCAGTGCCTTCCTGGCCTTGGAATTCTCATGGTAAGCGTAAGTAGCGAAAGCAGATCTAAGGGTTTTACCCTCAAAATGCTTTTCAGGTGCCTTTACCTTTCGCTAACCTTAAGGTTTTTTGCTCCTATGATACAGGAAACTTGAAAGAAACCAGAGAAACCTGAAAGAAACATTGTAACCTATTGGGATTGTGTCCAGCCAAAATTTAAGGACAATGTACATTTGTCCAGGATTTGAAGCTGTCAGTGCCAGTTTCCATATCTCAAAATCCTGAGCAGTATTCACTGCGAAGTTGTCAGGTGTTAGACTTCCTCTGTGCACCATTAAGTAGCTTTCAGCCTGGCTCTGTCTAGATTACTTTCCTATTCGTAGATGTGAGACAAATTACTTGAATCACAAACATTGCAGTGTGGAGCCATAAATCTTCTGGTTTAGGAAATATAGGTCTGGAATTTGAGCAACCTCAAAGGTTCCTGCTCCTATTAACAATAACTGCAAATATTTTCCAAGAATATTAAAATAGTTCTTAGGCAGACAGGCATTTATAGTCAGCCTTACTGCTGGTGGCCAGAAGTATTTCACAACCGCTTTTCCATTTTTCCCGTTAAACACATTTCTTGAGATGAATAATTATTTTTAATTCTATGGCTGGTTGGGTTAAATTGGAATCCTGCTTTTTAAAAATAAATAAATCATTTTGTGGTTTCAGCTATCGTGGTACTTAGAAACTACTTGAGACGTAGATGTCTATGTTTGAGGTACTGAAGTTCTGAATTAAGTAACTAAGCCTAAGCATGGCTGTGCTTCAGCGTGGATACTTAACGTTGATCTTTATGTTTTCTAATGGATGAGATGGTTAAAATTCACAAATCCTCTTACAGCATCACAGAGTGTTGAATTTGTCTCAGGAATTGCAATTTGCTATATAACTGAGTTTCTTTTGTGCAGAGAAAAGATAATGCCTTAAACAGTTACATGCTTCTGAGTATGCAGCTGAAATGAACTAAGGTGCAGTTACCAGATAGAGCCCCTTTCCTCTCCATTTTCGTTGTATGCTTAAACAAAACATTGTGAGATATCTTCTAAGTATTTGCATTTCAGGAGTTACTGCATAGTAAAACATGTTGGTAGACCTTACCCCATTTTTATGCCTTTTGGAGAATGAAAACATCTGAAAATCAGAAATGCTTTGCAGGCTTTATGTAGAAAAATTTACCTTTGCAGATAGTTTGAAGCAGTACTCTTTAAGGGTAACATAAAACTGTTGTAGTATTTCTTACTCTTTGGCTGTACGTATTGTAAGATTATTTCATATCTGGAGGGAGTAAATGTAGATCAAGGAATATGAGAAACCTGTGTGAGAAAACCTAACACAAAACTTACTGAATGTCTGTTGTCTGGGAGATTAAAGTTAAGCTTATGTAGTATATTCCCCAAACCACACCTTTTTAATCTATTAGTAGGATAAATTGAATGTCAAACTTTCAAGTTTTCCAAAGAGCTTGCGCTGTAGACTGTGCTTTGGAGAATATGGAAAGAAAATACCCAGAAACCATTCCTCCTCAAAAAAGAAAATACATTTCTTAATAACTTTGTGTATTTTAATCTCTTATATCATCGTTGTACTCTGAGGTTTCACACAACAGAGAAGTGCTTTGATTACAAGATAACTATTGTCTCAGGCAGTTGAGCATCTGAAATTTGCCTCTGTAAATTGCAAGGGAAAGCAGTAGTGTACCTCTATGGTAGTAGAGCAATTTGGCTGGGTAGCAAATTAATTTTTCTGCATAATGAATTGGAAAGAATGCGATAGTCTCAGAAGGCACTTGTACTGTACAAGAACTTTGTAATTCAGTCTTTATTTTCCCGTGAAAAAGGAGGAGGGTTTTAATTCTGGATATTTGATTCCAATGCATTATTGGGTGATAGTTTTACTACTTTTTAGTTGCTAGCCTGTACATGTAAATCTGCATATTCTATGCTATTAGAGACGTGTGTTCTTTCTATACGTCTTACTTGTAAATTTTTTACAAGATATCTGTAATTATTAGTTTTGATGTCAGAATATTTTAATTTTTTGACAATCATTGAATAATTTTTAATTAGGCATAAGAAAGATACAATTTATAAACCAAATTAAACATAAACTACTCAATTTTAAAATGTAATAGTTTTCATACATAATGGTGTCTCAAAGACTTCTCTTAAAAAACATCCCTAGAGGAAAAGCTAATAATTTCCAACTGTTTCCCCCCAAAAATTCTTGAGTATTAAAAGAAATGCCAGAAAGTGCAAATGAAGATAGAGGAAATATAGATGAAAAAACAACATTAAAAAGTCCCTGGCTAAGCTAGGCTTCTGTTCTAAGTATTTCACTTGCATAAAACATGATTTTTTAAAGTTAGTGATAGGTCAGGGCAAAAATTGATCTTGAATTTTCTGAAAGATAATCCAATTATTCAGAATTTTAGAGATTTTGTGGACTATTGTAACTAAGGTTCTTTTCCTTCTTTTTCATTTCATTTTTGTAATACAAGTGACATCAAAGAGCAAGTAGTTGTTGAACTCCAGAAAGACTAAATGACACAAGTGACTATTTTGAACGATGGATTGTACACAGGAGTGCACAAAAGAGGGAACATTCTTGCCTTTCTTATCTTGATAGATTTACAAGAAAAATCAATATGGGAATTATGTTGGCCTACTTCTTCCCTTATGTGGGTATTAATTGATTTTTTGTCCCATTGCACAAGGTCTATTGTAGATGCTTGGGACCACATGGTATTCTGTTGCTGGTTAGTCTCTCTTCATAGAACTGTATTACTAAAAATCTTTAATCTCAATTAATTGATATGCATATGGTTTGCTATTCCTACACAATTATTTGTATGCCCCATCATGCAACTGTTCTTTGTAGTCTCATGAACAGGTATGGCATTGGTTATTAAAGCTGAGTATGTAGGCTTTATCGTGTAGTCTCAGTGCTTTCATAGGAGCCAGTTTTCTGCAGGAACCTTTGTTCATTTATCTATATTTAGGAAAAAGAAAAAAGCAAGAATGAGCTGGCAACCTACAGGAGAGGAAGTGACTTTATAAATAAGGTTGTTGAATACTGCTTTGGAAAATTGTTCTTACCTATCATACAGTTCTCCTCTGGTGCTAAACATGTACCTTAAACTAGATTTTTTATTAATTAGTAATAACTCAATGCTTCTCTTTTTCTATAGTCCCTGATTAGGGGTTCTGGATCTGACCTGCAAAAACACTGAACATTTATTGGTACAAAAGAAATAATTGAGAAGTCTGTTTTAAATATTAAAACATTTGGAAAAAAAAAAAAAGACTCAAATATTTAACATTGGATATCCAAAACTGAGAGTACAGAGAGTACAAAAATATCACTTCAGGGGTATGTTTTAAAAATAAATGCATTAATGTTTGTAAAGCACTCAGATTTATAGTGACAAGTGCCACTGAAAAGCAGAAAGTAAACTAATAAGTGTCTATTCAGTCAAGCTTTGAACAGTGCTTATTAAATAAGACTATCAGATCTTCATTATATGCTAAGGATAAATCAATTTATCAAAGTGATGTTTAGTTAGACGATACTTTGTGGCATTAAATTAGAGGTCTGAGAGCAAGAATAGTAGTCCTATTATTTGACTGCATCATAACTTATACCTATTCCACCCGTGGAGCATTTACAGATAGGTTAGAGGGCTCTAAACTTTGGCCTTGGAACCCCTTGATTCCAGGTGCCTGAACTTCTGCAGATAAAATAAAACCCTGAGCCACTGTTGCCAAGAGTGTCTGAAAGACAGTGAGCTACCTTGGAAAATCACAGGAAGACAAGTACCTCGTCTGCTCAAGATTCAAAATTTAGAGTCTTCTCTACATCTGTTCTTCAAAAGCATTAAGTAATACTGCTAGTTTTGCTCCTTTGAAACATAATTGAAATAGAGTTGGGAGGAAGAGATGGCTTTTTTTTTTTTTTAATAAAATAATGGAATCATTTTGGTTGGAAGAGACCTTTTGAGACCTGCTCCAACCCCTTGCTTGAGCAGCATCCACTAAAGCATGTTGTCAAGTGCTGTGTCCAGTAGGATTTTTAATATCTCCACAGGTGGAGACTCCACAATCTCTCTGACAACCTGTTCCAGTGTTTGGCCACCCTCACTGTAAAAGTGAGGGGTTTTGTATTCAGATGGAATACCTTGTGTTTCATTTTTTTCTCATTGCCTCTTGTCCTGTCAGTGGATACTACTGAGAAGAGCCTGGTTATGTTGTCTTCATCTCTCCCCTCAGATATTTTTATACATTGATAAGATCTCCCTGAGCCTTCTCTTCTCCAGGCTGAACAGTCACAGCACCCACCCTCTTCTCGTATAAAAAATGGCCACAGTGCCTGTGGCCCTGTATTGGACTCGCTCCAGTAAGTCCATTTCTTGTACTGTGGAGCTCAGAAATGGACTTCAGATGTGGCCTCATCAGTACGGAGTAGAGAGGAAGTGTCACCTCTCTCGGCCTGCTGGTGATGCTTTTCCTAATGTAGCCCAGGATGCTGTTGACCTTCTTTGCCATGAAGGTGGATTGCAGGGCTGTGGTCAACTTCTTGTCCTCTGGGACCCCCATATCCTTCTCTGCAGAGCTGCTTTCCAGATGGTCAGCACCCAGCCTGCACTGATGCATGGGGTTATTCCTACCCAGATGCAGGACTTTGAGTTTCCTCTTGTTGAACTTCATGAGATTCCTCTTGACCCAATTCTCCAGCCTATCTAGTACCCTCTGAATTGCAGTACAACCCTCTGGTTTATCAGCCACTCCTCCCATTTTTCTCTGGAAAATTGTTACCCTCTTTATCAAAACATGCAGAATAAGATCTGAGATAAAAATCAGCCTGGTGTGTTACCCAGAACGTTGGATGGTCTCAGACTACTCTGTGACAGCAACACTCATTCAGCTTCCCTTAACTTCTGTTTTTTTAAGTGTAATGAGGGTTATGAGATACCAATTTGCTTTGAAATACTCTTTAATATGCATTAATGTAAAGTACTTTTAATGTAGTTTTCAGAATAGCATGGTTACTTCTATTATTAGAAAAAAGTCCTTTTTCCAGATAATGATTAACAGAATCGTGCCCGCAGGCCTATTTGCAAATACATTACATGGTTTTGGCTCTACTTTGAATATAGTTTTCTGTGCTCATTAGACAAAGAAGAACCGTGATAACAGTTTTCAGAAGAAGTATTTATTCTTGGTTAGCCCTGAACTGGCTTGGTAAAATGATGAGGTTTTGAGTTTTCTTTTAATGTTGTAAGTCAGCATGACATCCTTCTCACTTTAGGAGACAATGTCTCCTCTGAAAAGTAGCACTCATATTGAAGTTAAACACATCTGCTGTTCCGAGAGGAATGCAGTGGCAGTTGCAGGATTTTACTTTTGGAAGAAATTATTTTCCTCTCTGTTGTAGTTCTCATGAGAATAAAGAGAAGCTAGCAAAGTTAATCTTTATTATAAAGTATTTGGTGTGATGACTGCATTACTGTTTTCCAGGACAAAAAAAAAATTCTGAGTTAAATGTTCATGGAAACAGTCTTCGTCTAGGTCTACAGAGTTTTTCAAAATATGAGCAGCTACTGAGCACACGACCATTTTATGCATTCAGAAGATGCAGCTATCAATTTTGTGTATTGACATCTTGTCAGCCTACACAGTTTTATCTGTTTTCTGCTTCTTGCAGGGATCTGATTAATCTAATACTGCCGAGATAACTTTACATGCACGGTAACTGCTGTTACAAAATAAACTGAGTATCTCTGTACATATTGAAGTGATTCATTCAATGCAAACACAGCTTTATATAAGTCATTCCATGACCAGCAGAATAATGAAATATGATTCCGTGCTGATTTGTATCCTGAGTTTTTAGAGCACCAGATAGCCCTCTCACACCTCAGTGTTCCCTATGGCCTCATGTCCCTGCAACACCCACTGCTTTGCAACGTTCTCTTCATTCTCCCTCTGCTTTCCACAATATCATCATTCCTCTTCTGTGTCACTGAGCTTCTGGCTGAGCAAGAGGCATCCAAGCTATAGGTGCTGGCTGGCCAGTTGGCATGCTGGTGCTGTTAACTGTACAGCTCGTATTCCTGCCTTTGTCTCACTGAGGGCACGGGTTTGAATCTTTCTCTTCATTTACCTAGCCACTATTTCCTTCTTGTCAGCTTGCTCAACCATACTTGGAGGTAATTATCCTTGTGGATGAAATTGGCCCAAAGGTTCAAAAAGAAGGAAGAATTGGTAGATGAAGGGACAGAACTAAAAGGCAGTGTGACTGCTGCTGTCCATCACCAGACATTGTCGGCTGGTCAAGACTGAGCAGTATGTCTGGATTCTAGAAGCTTTTTACTCTCCAGTACACCTGCCTGTCTTCAAAGTTCAAAATATACCACTGATATTAGATTATTGAGACTCAGACCAAATGAAATTGATAATTTTGATTAACATATGAATATTGCATTTCCAGTTAGCTAAAATAGGTGGTGTATGTTTTCCAACCCTAATCATTCTATCATTCTATGTTCAAATTAGCTGTAATTAAAATAGAATAGAATAGGGAATGGTACACCTCTTGAAATCACACTCTGCACTGGCTGTTTTGGTTAGCGTGTCATCTTCTTTGCAGAGCAGATATCACCTCCTTTTACCGGTGTCCTATGGCTGGCCAGTTTGTTTGAGAATAACTTTCAATACATTTCAGTCATTTTTCTGGTTATCTACATGCACAGTAGGGCTTGGGGCATACTTTCTGTAAACAATGGTTATAAAAGTAAAAAGATTTTTGATTAATAGCTACCCATCAAAGGACTGACAACCAATCTCATACCTTCTTTCATAGACTTGTCCATGTCTCTGTTATCCAGACGGTTTTTTTAGTTGCCATCTCAAATGGGCAAATTTCCATTTTCCTTAATTCTTCTCTCTCACTCAGTCTCCCTTGTTATTAATTAAGGAAAGGGGTCCAGATCATCTATCATATTTCTGATTGTCTGAATTTGTTGAAGCAGATAATTATCAGTCACAAGAGGAAATTGCATACATCCTAGGAAATACTTGGAATCTGGGGGGGGTTTGTGCCAACACGGTTTATGGTTGCATTGCTATAAACCTCAAAGCATACATTGAAAAACAGCCCTATTTACTTCTGTCTTTTATTTCTTCTCATAGTGCTATAATAGAGACGGATAATGAGAGAAGAGTTTTCTAATTTTTTCTTTTAATATTGTTTTCAATATCTCAGTTATTGCAGTTGTTAGCCTGCTTGTAATTACCCAGATTGCTTTTATCCCCTCTTTTTTATGCAGAAGCTGTTTCATATTATCTAGTCATATGGCACCATCCCCAGCTTTGTAGCTTTATTAAGAAGCAGTTTTATATAACAGCTTTTTCATAATTCAGTCACAGAAATTATCTGATCCCCATCCAAATGTAGTGCGTTATCCCTAGTTTTATTTCTGCCTCTCTTTCTATACCTTATTCTCATTTGTTAGAAGTCTCAATTGTTCTCAATCAAAAGACAGACTTTGGGCCCTACTTAGATTGGTTTTAATCTGTTTAAACCTCTTTTGTAGTTTATATAAATCTCTTATTTTACTATGCTGATGTAGTTTGTTGGAGAAAAAGTTGTTATTTTCATTTTCTTTGCAAAGACTGACTCAACCTTTTGGTAGTTCATGTTTTATCCCTGTTTCATGAACAGTTCTTTGTGCCACCTCCAAGATATTGTCTACCTTATTTCCTGATTTATATTTAAAACCTTTTGCTTAAAAGTCCTACTCCCTTGTTAGGCTCTGCCATTAATTGTCTTGAAACAGTGGTGAGACAGGAAATCTTTGAGTTCTCAAATATAGATGTTTGTCCTAACCACTCTATAGTCCTCAAAACAATTTGGCAAATAGCGTCTTCTGATGACCACAGAGTTTTTTTCTGCAGCCAAACAAAGCCCTTAGCATCAGATAAACAAATCCGTTCAACTGCAATAAACAAGGACTTTTTCTTTCTGTAGTGGGGGCAAGATCTGCGTTACTTCTGCCTAATCCTATCTTCTCAAGGTGACCCGTTGCTATGTAAAGCATCTGGGAAAAAAAAAAAGCATATGCTTGATATGCAAGTAGACAACTCTAGAATGTAATAGCAGTAGGAGAAATTTATGCTGGTGCCACTGTATTCTGTAATGTAGATATAACAAATTGGTTTAGTGTTCTGTTCACTGAAGTAAAAATTCATAGAATAGCCCAAGTTGGAAGGGACCTTGAAAGATCATCTGGTGCAACCTTTAATGGAAAGTTAGTCTAGATAAGATTATCTAGCACCCTGTTCAGTCACATCTTGAAAACTTCCAGTGGTGGGGACTCCACCATGTCCCTGAGGTGGTTGTTCCAGTGAGTGGTCATTCTCACTGTAAAAAATTTCTTTCTTGTATTAAAATGAAACCTCTTCTGGTGCGTGTGTGTGTCTCCTTGTGAAGAGAGATCCTCCATCCTCTTTGCAACCGTCCTTTAAGTACTGGAAAACTGTGATGAAGTCTCCCCTGAGACTTCTCTTCTCCAGGGAGAAAACTTAACTCCTTCAGTCTTTCCTTATAGGGCACGTTCTCCAGCACTTTGATCATCTTCGTGGCCTTCCTTTCAACCTGTCCACATCTTTCTTGAACTGTGGGAACCAGGACTGGACAAAGTACTCCAGATATGGCTGAATAGAGAGGGATGATCATGCCTCTATCTCTGCAATTACAGATGGATGCAGCCCAGGATCTGATTTGCCTTCGTTGCTGCAGCAGCACGCTGCTAACTCACGTTCATTTTGTTCCCAGGACTCCCAGCTCTCTTTCAGCAATGGTGCTCCCCAGACACACAGATCCTAGCCTGTACTGGGCTTTTTGGTTATGTTTTCCCGGGTGCAGGACTGTGCATTTGTCTTTGTTAAACTTCATACTGTTCTTGCTAGCCCACTCTTCCAGCCTGTCCAGATCTCTCTGTAAGATGGCTCTCGCTTCTGACATGGCCACCTCACCACCAAGTTTAGTGTCATCAGCAACCTTGGTGAGGGTGCTTTCAGTCTCATCATCTAGGTCATTTTTTAAGATATTCAACAGTGTGGGGCCTAGTGTTAACCCCTGGGGGATTTCACTTTTGACAGCCTGCCAGCCCAAGTTAAAACCATTGATCACCACCCTCTGAGTGCAACCTGCTAGCCAATTTCCTACTCATCTCACAAGCTACCCATCGAGTCTCTAACTTGCCAGTTTGTCTATGAGGAAGCTGTGGGAAATTGTCAAATGCTTTGCTGAAGATGGGTGTGACATTTGGCCCCTTCCAGTCATCAGGAAAAGTTTTCAAAGATGGCAGATGGTGGCCTTGTAACAATGCCAGCCACTTCTCTTCACATCCTAGGGTGGTTTGTTTCATAGGAATATTTTTTTCTAATGGGAAGTACATCAACAGTTGTCATGGAGAAAGTAGAATCTCCATCATTACCGTTCTTTTAAAAATGAGTTATTCAGATGCTTATCTTGTCCTTTCAACCTGAATTATGAATGGCAAGATTATATTTAATCCTGCTCTGTGACAAAGGTGAATGGGTAAATTAGCCCTATGATTCTGTGTGTGAGATCTGCATTTATGCTTGTGGCGGTGAGTGCATCTGCTTTGTGTTATTTATACGTGCCAGCAGTACTGACCTAGGAAGGTAATCCAGCAGTGGCACAACCGCGTAGTACTTCTGTTGTTCCAAGAGGGATTTCCAAAGAAGATGGAGCGATAGAAGGGAGCTTAACCTATGAGAAAGCATCAGATTGGGCCTTTTGAGGGAGTCTTTTGCACTTATCAGTAATTAAAACAGATTGCCAAATATCCCAGTTTCCAATATGGATATTACAAATATCCATACACCAAATTCTACCCCAAGTTGGGTTTTTTTTACTTATTTTAGTGCTTGTTGTTAGCCTGTCTATAACTGATATACATTCTAAAGATGTTTCTCTTTTTGACTTTTGTATGTAGGGGACTGTGGTAAGCGTAGAGGAAGTTGGTAAATTTGCAAAAATACTGCCTACTACAGGAAAAAATAGTTGAGAATTTACCACTTGTTCCCTTTTGTATTTCAGGTATTGGTGGTAATCTAGTAGCTATTCAAGCTAGCAGAATTTCTACCTACCTCCATTTGCATAGCATTCCTGGAGAACTGCCAGAAGAAGCGAAGGGTTGCTATTATCCATGCAGAACCTATTACGGTACAGGTACGTTTTAGTCAGTTAATTATTAAAACTACTCTCTCATGTCTCCTCTTTTTCCACCCATATGCCAGACTGTGACACCAGTGAGAAACGGCAACAAACTGAACTTACTGTGTGCAATTCAAAGGGCAGCAGAGGCTTGGCCGTTTCCTTTCCCTGCAGCTGTTTGCCTGTGAGAATCACAAGGAACTCCCTGCAGGAGATGCATAGAGAGGAACACAGAGAAAGGTGTAACCCTGGCAAGGACCAAAGATGGGGACTGATGAGGCGGGATACTACGATCCCCACTCAGAATGATTTCAAACTTCATCTTTCCTTAGCTTGTTTACCTGCTCCTAATCTTTGTCATTTAACTCCAGAAGTTCAAACCAATCTCCTGTTAGGACCAAACTTTATTTCTAACATTATTACTAAGTCAAGTCCCTGTTTTCCATTTCCCGTTTGCCATTTTCTTTGTAGATTCTCGCTTCACAGCTTATTCCTCCCCTGCATTGACCGCCTTCCTAATCATGTAGTAACTGTGTTGAAATGCAATGTATCAACAGCATGTATTACACTTTGATATTTATGAAATGAATTGGAACAGATGAGAAAATGGTAAATGTGGGATTACTTTTTAGAAATAGAAGGTATTTTTGAGAATGTCTTGAATATGGTGTCCAAAATATCCTCTTTCCTAGGATATTCCTCCTCCTTCTTTAGGAGGTCACTGCAGCTCCAAAAAAAAAAAAAAGACAGTATTATGTGAGTACAGAACGAAAGCAGACAGTTTGCACCCTCTTCTGGATGGGCCCTGCTTAGCTTTTCTGGCAGGCACTAGGGGTGGTTCTTTTCCCTCCCTGTGAAAATCCTCAAGGAGTCTTTTAGCAGAAAATGCCTACTGTTTCCCACTAGTCAATGCTATGGAATTCCAAAACTGCTTTTTATACTGAAATTAATAAAAACCTGATGTAGTAATTGAAGCCGTTCACTGAATTTTGGATTTTCTGTTTTTTATTGTAGGAGTAAATAACAAATCAGCCCAAGTTCTGCTTCTTTTGGTGATTCCTGGACACCTGATTTTCTTGTACACTATCCACTTAATGAAAAGCGGCCACACTTCCTTAACTCCTGTCTTTATAGCAGTGTATTTGTTTGCCGCTCTGCTACAGGTAAGAACAAGTACGACTTGAAAATGCTTGTATAAAATCAAGTTCTTGAACAAAGTCATGTTTTATCTGATTTCTGAAATCTCATTAATAGTTCGAGAAGGTGTGAGTTAATACAAGGCTTCAGCACAGGGTTTCAGCACGGTTTTGAAGTAGCTAATTATCTCCACATGTCTATAGCTTATGCAGGTGTATCTGTATTGTGAGTGCTTTTCAGAAGACACTTGACTGTATTATTTCCCAGTCATGCATCTTGCACTTTCTTTCACATGCTTCTTGGAACCATTGCGTCTAAAACCCCCATCATTTTAATCATCTAGAGGGGAGAAGGAGAGAAGAAAAAGTAGCATTTATGAATAATGAATACATCAAGGAAAACTCTCAAAGAAATCTCCTAAAGTGGTTCACATTACTGTTTACATAGTCAAAAATGCAGTAGATGAGAACGTTACGGCTTGCTTGGTGCATTCTTAATATTTATTCAAGTTGAAATGAGTCTGACAGCGATCACTGTACAAGAAATTGTAATTGCATTAATTATCAAATGTTATTACATTGTTTTGGCTGGTCTTACCTCGTGGCCTGTTCACACTCAGCAAGGGCAGTTCTTGAAAGATGCCTTTTGCAATAGCAGTATCTTAAAGTGAAATAATTTCACGTAGAGAAATCAATAATACAAAATGAAATGTTTTTATTAAATCTACAGCCATTTTTTATCTAAAACTTGGCTGAATTAACTATAATGTTTCCTTGTACTTTAAAAACAAAATTTGACCGCTCATGTTTCACAATAAAAATACAGTTGAAATATCCATAAATTAAATATGCGTATTGGTTCTAAAAATGTGAACAGCTTAGTTTTAAAATACAAACAACATTATCCTCAGTCAAGCCTTAATAAAAATTATAATTTTTAGTGTTCTGAATTGTCTTTCTGTGTTTATCACATTGCTATTTCAATAAAGATAAATTTCAAAAACTGTAACTATTTTAATTTCATATGAGAGTTCTATACTTTTTTGGTAGGCCCTGAATTGCAAAGTTCCAACCTTTGCAAGTGAGAATGCCGTACTAAAAGTTATAAATGACTTTTAATTTTCCTCTTACGTAATATCCCTAGTTTACAGCCTTATCAGTTGTTTTATATTTTGTTTTGCTGAGGAAATGATACTATTTTTTCACCAAGTTAAGGCATTAGGGCAGGACTTTCAGATCACACGGTAGTTCAGGCCCAGCATCAGCACATACACATGTGTACAGTTGATTTTTATAAATTCAAGGTCTGATTAGAGTATTCAGTTTTGCAGTCATGCATCTCCATTGCAGTCCATAAGACCACACTTGATTTTCTTGATTATTCACCTATAAAGCAGACATACAGGTTTTTTCTTTTTTTCCCCACTCCCTTTAAAGATTATTTTTTCCTCTTTACTTTCTGTCTTTAGGCAGTTTGAGGTGTATTTACTTTGAAACTGAGTAACAGTATTGCACACTGTAACTTCTCATGGTCTTGACAGATTTACAATTTGGAACCTCATGTTTTTTAACACCTTCTGAAAATATTTAATAGATTCTTTTCCTCATTTTAATTATTCTGGCATTTTTCTAGTAGAGATTATTGTAGTTTTGCGTACCTCTAATTAGAGCAGATTTAAAATTTTCAGAGAGACAAATCTTGCTTTAACCCTTGAATCTTGAACCTATTTTATTTACCTGTTGGTCTGAAACACTTAAATATTTGTACTCATTCCTCTTCCCTTTTTTCAGTGACATCATCTATGCACCTGGATATAGTAAAGAACAGTTTTGAAGCTGCCATGTCTTTTGGCATAAGCCAACACCTACTGATCTCATTTTTCCAGATTTCTTCTATATTTGTATCCTCCCAAACAGAACTTTTCTAGCTCTGCAGTAAAACTGAAAAACTTCCCAGCTAATTATTATCATTTCAATTATCAACAAACCAAATCCTTTGACAGTCTTCTGAGCAGTGAAAGATCTGCGTTTATAGGCCTTTTTAATAATATACTAGACTTTGCATTTATTTTCACTTTGCATGGAAGGCATGTGAAAATGGATGTCAAAAATGACAAGCCTGCATTTGAGCAGGCTATATCTCTTATGCTTGAGGTGGTTGACGATAATTTAACAGACCATAGTGATTCCTAAAGGTAAGAGTTAATTATGGTCAGTCCTGTGTTTGAGGATGTTTGATATCATTACTTTTCCCTTTCCAATTCCTTGCTTATATTGAGCTGGAGGGGAAAAGGGTAGCTGAATAATGATTATGGCACTATACTACCTATTTACATTTTTGCCACTCTGTTAAAAAATAAATGCTAAATTAAAAAGCAACAACAGCAACAAAAGTGAATTTTCTATCTTTAAAATTCAAGTGACTATTGTAAGATGTTAAATTATTTAATGACATATTTTACAGTGGACTGAAATAGATTTTTCATTACCTTCAAGATCTGTTTATTATCTCTGATTGTCCAGCTCTTTGCTTGTTTAAAATGGAGAGGAAAGAGTTAGGGAAATGACAAAAGTAGAACGAGAATGTTATAGTAAGCTGGAAAAAATCAAGGAAATGTTAACACAAAAACTTAAATTTTTATTTCTGTCTTCCTCTGCCAGTTTATGCTATTCCACATTATCTCTACAGTAAATTTGTAACATAAATATTAATTCTGTTTCGCATTTTAATAAGACTTTTTTAGATTGCCTGTAAATGTCAATATTCTTCTTCCCAAAGTGATAAAACATAATTTATTTGCATTGCAAGCTCTATATACTATTACTGAAGTTCCAATCAGATAGTTAATTTCATTTTTATCCTATTCTGATACTTTCATTGCTTGATTTTTGTTTTTTTTTTTCACCATCCATGCCTACCAGATTCTTTCCTCTCTTCTCCCTACCTGTTCTTAGATATTCTCTCCCCAGCATGTCATGTAATTGAAATATTTTTGGGAAATAAGTAATTAATATGACATGATGTACATTAGCAACAGTATGATTTAATTATTATTGGCTAAAAATGTTATTCAGTTAAATTTATAAGTTGGTTCTATTGAAATCCAAAGCGATACTCCCTTTTACTGTACTGGGGCTTGGATTTCACAATTATATTTTCATAAAGGTGGGCAAAACTGCACAAATATTTATATTATTCTGCATTCAACTAGAACTTTTAGGCTAGAGTTCAAAAAGTATGAATTAGCTCTGTAGTGAAGAGTCTAATCTGTGTTTATGAATAGCAGCATCAGAGGAAAATACAAATAATAGTATTAAAAGGTATGCCCTGTATGTATGTCGGGTACTTCACATAATGCAGCGTGCAGTATCTGGGCAAGCCAATGTGCATTAATGAAAACCAGTATATTGATTTTAAATGTGGTTTGGATTTCGTGAGTAGCCTCTATTTAAGAGGAATACTCTTTTCTTGAAAATTTTACGAAAACAAGTCACACACAAGCACATCCCAGTATGCTACATGCAGTTACAATCTGGCATTTAACCAACAAAGAAAAATTAATTGAAAAACAGTCCTCCTCTTCTTCACAAAGGCATGCATTTTTTAACTGTATGAGGCTATGCACTGAGCAAAGGTTCATCCTCTGCCTTGTCAACCTGCGGCAGAATGAGAGCAGCAGTGGAAGTGCCATCAGTCCTGGCGCAGAGCTCTGAGCATTCAAAGGTGGCTGCTGTTCCGCACGTTCTCACTGAGCCGGTAAAACGCCCTCTGAGGAATTTTCACACCTCCCAACCAAATCCGAGCACACAGTTACGTTAAAGACTTGGGGAATAAACAAACAATAGAAGATTCCCAGAGGTATTACCAAGCAAACAAGTAATTCCAAAATGCAGTCTTTCTTATCCAATGAAGGTCAGATGTATTCTGCTGTGAAGTAACTTCTGTGCTGCTTCAGGGCTGTTTAGGGCAGCAGAAAACTACGAATTTAGCAATGCTCATAATGACTCCCTGCTTACATCACAAACATCTTGGATTTTTCACTAGTGTGAGGATTCCAATGATGGTATGGGCCTCTTCAAATGTGGAAAAATAACTCATGGGGTATACTGTGCATTATACAGAAATAAGGAAGGTTGTGTTTATAGAGAAAATACTGGTGCATTTTAAATACTGCTTTTTCTAGTAGGAAAGGTTACTTCCAAAATGTAGAGCATGTCACTGCTAAAGAGACAACACGATTCAAGGAAATATGGAAACTAAGGTCCAAACCTGGACAGTTCTGCATGTTCAACACTTTCTCATTGCAGCATTAGAAGCAGACTTGCCAGATCCATTGGGATCTGAATGTGGGCATCACCATGCACTTCCAGGCAAGTTGCTGTCTGTGGTAGAAGCCTGGCTCCTGCCAAGTCCTTAGCAGGGGTATATAATTTTTTTTTTGTCTGTAGAAGGCTGAGCTCCAAGTGCTTATGGATGTAGCATGACGCACTGAGATGTGCTACAGCTAGTGCAGGTTGAGCATACCTGAGCACTTAGTGGTCTGGGTTGCACACCTCATTCGAAAATCTGACAGCCTGAAATTAGGACGGTATGGTCAATCCAGGGTGTCTGGCAAAGCTACAGAGAAATCAAGAAGACAGGAATTTGAATTTAAACGGTGGAATAAAAAAAAAAAGGTCCCACAAAATTGCACCAATATAATCATATTGATTTAGAAACAATATGATACCATTCAGTTAAAATGGTATCCTCTTTTTTAATTAGATGAGGTTTTACTCTTATATAAATGTATGCTATGCTGCCTGGGTACTTGGATACCACAGCGTAGCTAACACCAGTTAGCTACAACACGAATTACAACAGCAAGAACTTGCTGTTCAGTGGTTTCTCTGCCGCCAGACATTGAGGGAAATCTCTGTTTGTCTGGAAGAAATAGTGACTTGTTTCCCCTAGACATGATACACACCAGATATGGTACCTGAGTAGACAGTGGAGGAAAATTTATTTTGAAAATTATATGTAGACCCTACTCTGAGAGTTCACTGACTACAGAATTCTGGCTGTGGACAATGGACATTCATCAAGTAAGTTCAGTGTAGATCTGTTATGAGTGTTCTACAGTTACTACTTAACCTTATGTGAAGACATCAAAAGCCACTTTAAAATCTGAGAAATGTAGTATATAATTTAGAAATTAACTTAATAAACGGCTGAAACCACTAGAAGACCTAAACCATAAATCTGGTGAGAATATTGTCAGAGTCAGGACACGGTAGTTTTTAGAGATCCTTAATTGGGGTTTTTCACTCGTTATTAAGAAAAAACCATAAACTTAAGTTTGAATTCCATGGATTTGTAAGAGTTCTTATGCAGTAGTTGCCAGACCTTGTCATGGTTACATTTAGGTGAATTTTGAGTCAATATAAATTTGAGAGTAAAGCAGAATTAAAGTACATTTGAAAAGAGGTAACCACAGTTTATTTGCATCTGTGATTCCTGTTTAAAGTAATGAAACTATTTTGTAATGCACCTTCACATGGAAATGATTTAAGGTGAATCGCTGGTAGTAGCAACATGCCTGTTCATCTACGGCATGCTAAATAAACTGCTACCTACTAAACTTATAGTCGATTTTTGATAATGCCTGAGTGAAAAAACATACACAAATGTATAACATCAGCTTTCTCTTTCCAGTCTGGTGTTGGAATTCACTAATCACAGCAACTAATGTATAAACTAATATAAACATGAAAGAGTCAAACCTGTTTTACAAATATTATTGTATGTTTATCACTGTAAATTTGACATTCATTCACTGACGAAATGTGGTCATCCTAGATGAAAGAAACAATAAACACATTATAGAATCTTGCAACATATCAAATAGGCTATAGAGAGCTTAGACAGTATTAAGAATGTTTGGAGGGATTTACGGATTTTTTTTTTTAAATAATAGAGTTTCTTTCTTTTCCCATTTCAGAAGTCATGAGAAATTAATTACATGAGAAAATGCAGATAGCTTTTAGGAGTCCTTACTACATGCAGAAGACCAAAAATAACTCTTCTTTAGCTAAACTTATAATTTATATCTAAAGACCTGCAAAGAATTAAAGTAAATTTTGTGCCCAATAATAAAGGAAAAAACTGCTTTGTACTATATAATTGTCACATTTCTAGTCTTGCAATCATGAGATTTGAGCTTTAAATAGTGAAGCTCACTCTTATTTAAGCATTCATATTCAGTTTCAATTTCAAACTGATATTCATAATTTGAATCAGAAAGTTCAATATCAAGAATTACTCTCTATTTCTGTCCTTTGTTGTGCAAAATGGTATGTGTGCTTATTCTGCTTATTTTCAGATTCTTCATCATTAGGGTTTGATAAAGATTTCACTCTTGCTTTTTCTTTCCCTCCCTCTCTCCCTCCTTCCCTCTCATTCTTACTGCTATATTCTGCTGATTCTGCCTTCTGAGGACCTTTTTTGACAATGTGACTGATAGGTCTTTTTAGAAATACAATCTAAAACTGATGATGTCTTTAGTTTCATTTTCCTCCATTTTGATTGAGGAAATTTTTTTCCAGAAGAGTAATAACTTAGCATGAGCTTCCTTTTAAAATATCAAAGCATCTGGAATTTTGCCTGTATTTTTGCAGCCCTTGCTCTGGGCTTTTTTTTTCTTAATCGGTGACTATAGAGTGTCTCCCTTTTCTTAGACAGGTCTTTTTATGTATATAGATACTATTTTTTTACCTTTCTTAAAACTTAGGGTTATTTCATTTTTCAGTCTGGGAGAATTTCTAGCACTCTGCTATGTAATTCTACTACTACTCATCTCTGTTTTGCAAAAAACCACTTTATTGTTCTCTTCCTCTGTATATTAAACAATTCTGAAATACTAGCACACGTCTTGAACAATTCTGTGTATTTTTACAAGCTTTTCTTATCATTTTTCTACAGCATTTCATGCTAAACAACTTTTCTACTGTCTTATTAGGCTTTTCTGTAATGTTGGTCCCTTTATTTTTCCCCTCAAAGGCAGCTAGTTTTCAGTTTGAAGTAGGAAGGCTTTCTTCTTAGTAGCATGAGTGCAGAGCAGAAGTACACAGTACTTGTACTGCTATGCCATCTGCATGATTTTACTGAAATAAGTACCGGTCACAGATAAACCCCAGAAAACGTGAACTGGTGTGCCACTAAAGTAACAAGTCTCGTAATGTCTTTTGTATGATTTTTCTCTTTTTTTTTTTTTTAGCATCTGTTAGATCTTTGTGAGTGACTTTTCTTATCACTTTAAATTCAAGGACTGTCTTCTTTCAGAAATTTGGCAAACTCATAGGTAGCGCTTTTGCCTTTTTTTTTTTTAATAACCATTGATTGATTACTCTGCTTGTCCCTTCTTAACAATGATAAGAAGCAAAATCTCATTAAAGATTTAAGTCATATTGATTGACTTCTGTCTTGCAACACTAACGACTGTGGCCAAATAAGTAACTATTTCGAATTCCAAAGACTGATGTGTGTAATTCTTAAATGTTAGCGAGTTTCTAGCCACACAAATGCCTGATGATAGCGTTATTCTTTCACCAAAATAAAGGCTGGTGAACTGCAGTCTCATAAATTCCTCTGTAAGCACTGTGTCCCAACTGCCATCATATACTGTTGTAAGCATCAGTTAATATAATATGCCTTGACATTTTTCCTATTACTTACAGAAACCAGGTTTGTTATAATTTGTGTTGTGTGTTACGCTCCTGTAAGTTAATACAGCAAACCCAATTATTTGGAAAGGTTCACAAAACTTCATTTCCAAACTGTCCATTTTTCACGGTAGTCTAAGTCAGTTATTTTAGGGTGGAAAATATGTATACTTATTAAAGCTTTTCATGTCATGATTTTTAAAAGCCAAAAGTATATACTGTCATTTCAAGTGGACTGTGTATGTTATGTCTAATTGATTGTGTTGTTTAAA
This sequence comes from Tetrax tetrax, assembly GCA_009806455.1. Taxonomy (NCBI): domain Eukaryota; kingdom Metazoa; phylum Chordata; class Aves; order Otidiformes; family Otididae; genus Tetrax; species Tetrax tetrax. Next base: position 177,015 of record WHYT01016234.1, read on the forward strand.
TGCATTATAAATTATTCTTGTAATGATTGCTCTCATATTCTAATAGAACATGCAGAACTATTGTTGATGTGGGGCGCTACAGACTCTTCTGTGTACATCCTGTAGGAGATGTTAATGTACAGTATCTTTTCTAAACAGGCCTCTTTTTGTCTCTGTTAGAAGAAGGAGCCGACTCAAAGAATCTGATAGTCTTCCAAAGAAAACATCTGTTTTAAATATATTTGTTTGGATTCCAGTCAGCACACCTAGGACTTGCATAATTAGCTTAGACTACAGAGTTCCCTTTTCAGAAGATATTTTTGTATAAATAAGCCATGCATTTTTCATTAAGCAAATACTCCTCACTTTTTTTTTTTTAATTAGAAATTCAGGCTTGTATTTTAACATATACTTTTGCAAAGCAAAGATTAATTGAGAAACTTTTTCAGCAACTTTTTTTATATGACATTCATTTTACTGTATTTTGTAGTGTGGAGACATGTCTCTCAACCATCTTATCAGTATTTCAGTAAATAAGTGCATACATTTATAAAGATGCTTTTGATACCAGTGATCGATAATTTACTAAATAAAATGCAAATTTTGTACCTTTTACTACTTTTGATACTACATATTCCTTTAAATGTACACAGTAGACTTTTTAAAAAATGAATTATGGTAGTAGTTGTCTTAGGTTCACCCTTCCTAAAGATCTGATTAACTAAAACTACATAAAATACAGAGTTTATTTCATCTTAAGTAGCTCCTTAGAAGAGACAAGAAGAAATGGAAGCTCAGTTAGTGGTCCTTTCTCCATTCATCTCATGCCATGCCACACCGCATGATTCCACTGAACCCGAATCTCTTATCATACAGCTGTGTGGCATTAAAGGAGTTATTTAATTAAATTGGATTAATGATTATGCATAGCTTTGTTATTAACATCAAACCTCTCAAATGTTCAGACATTCACAGTTGGGAATGAAATCTTTTACTCTGGGACAAATTCAGCCTGGAGTGACAATTTCATAATATATATTGCAGGAATGCCTTATTACAGAAGGAGCTTTTAGGCCTTTTTTTTTTTTTTTTTTTTTTT
>WHYT01016234.1:178112-189737 GCA_009806455.1 Tetrax tetrax
GTACAATCCAGATGAAACTGTTCTTAATCTGATCTGGTATTCTTTATATCACGTCTGATTTCACGTCAGTTCTAGACCTGCAGAAACAAGAGTTACACCTGTGTTGAGCGTTTTCATCTGGGGCAACATCAGTTGGTTCTAAATGATCTTGAAGCCCCACTTATGCTCTCATTGTACACAGAGTGATGTCCTGTGTGAGAAGTGCAGTTGCACATTTGGTTGGAGCTTTTGCTTTTTCTAGCCATTTTCAGAAGTCCTCAAGCATAGGCTGGGTGAAGAATGCTATCAATGATTCAATATGTTCCTTCTATCTGTGCATACGATTGACTGAGAGAAGTTGGCTAAGTGTCCCTGTCTCTGGTTGTGGGGAGTTTAAGTCTGAAATTAATTCATATGAATTATTTATTGGCCCCTCACTACAAAAAAGACATTGAGGTGTATATCCAAAGAAGAGCAGGGAAGCTGGTGAAGGATCTAGAGAACAAGTCTTATGAGGAGCGGCTGAGGGAACTGGGGTTGTTTAGTCTGGAGAAGAGGAGGCTTAGGAGAGATCTCCACAACTACCTGAGAGGAGGCTGTAGCGAGGTGCGTGTCGGTCTCTTTTTCCCAAGTGAGAAGAGATAGAATGAGAAGCAAAGGCCTCAGGTTGTGCCAGGAAGGGTTAGATTGTATATTAACAAAAGTTTCTTCCCTGAGAAGGTTGTCAAGCATTGGAACAGGCTACCCAGGGAACTGGTTGAGTCACCATCCCTGGAGGTATTTAAAAGATGTGTAGATGTGGTGCTTAGGGACATGGTTTAGTGGTGGACTTGGCAGTGTTAGGTTTGTGGTTGGACTTTGTGATCTTAAAGGTTTTTTCCAACCTAAATGATTCTAGGATTCTATATTTTTCAAAAGCAGTTGTATACGGTAGTGCTAAATACTAAGGAAACAAGAATGTTGGCTGTTGACTTCCTTTCAATAGAATTTATGTGATAATAATACAGATTTTGTTTGTTTGGTGTTCCGTAGGTGTTTACTCTGTTATGGATTGCTGACTGGATGGTGCACCATTTCTGGAAAAAAGGAAAAGATCCTGACAGTTTTTCTATCCCTTATCTTACTGCACTGGGAGATCTCCTTGGAACTGCCTTATTAGCTATAGGTTTTCATTTTCTGTGGCTCATAGGTGACAGAGATGGCGATGTTGGAGACTAATTATTCCAATGGATGCAATGACTTTTCCTGGAATATTGACAAGACCAATCATTCCACTTGAAGGTCCTTAAAGTGATTGTTCCTTTTGGTATAAGTAAATCAAGTTGATACGGATATAAAAGAGCCTTAATGATTTTAGTTTGGTTTGGTTTTTTAAATATAGGATGGAACTAGGAGGATACTTGAGACCTTTACTCTGAAACCAAGGTCGATTGCTGCTAGTTGAAAACATCTGAGTAGACACAACGAAGGGAAGATCAATCCTTTATCAAGTCTTAAATTTTTAAAAGATGTGGTCTTTTAAAATAACAGTTCCTTACCTGTATTGCAAACCAGAACAATCTCCAATTGCTCAATCAGTGGTGATGAAGAAGAAGATAAGGCCCCATCAGTGGCTTGCCTTGCCTTTGCCTCCCAGGAACGAAGTGCGTATATGTATTTTCATCTTACCACAGAAGTGGTTCGTTGACCTCACATGAGTTCAGTTTCATATACATTACCTGATTAGTTGATGATATGTTCTTGCAAGTTCAGTGCTGTAGCTCTCTGACCACTGCAGACTCAATATCAATAATAACTGTTATGGTGATTTGAACCCTGTCTAACCATTTTGTCACAAGCTTTATTTTATGTATACTAATATGACCATCAGCATTTATAAAATTAGACACTTGAAAAGTGTCTGCAGGACTGAGCCCTTTTCCTTTGTGCTAAAAAGAGCAACCTAATTATTTTGCCGTTGTGATTTATTAGAACAAGAGCATAGTAAAGACAAATAACATGCACTGACCTGATCAATAATAATGGATGAATGACTAAAACTCCTTGTGTTGGAAAGTGTATTTTCATTTAGCAACTGAAAAGATGTTTAACTGACTGATATTTATGGTGTTGTGATGGCCAGTATCCTGATTTTAATGAAGTATTTAGAGCTGTTGATTCAAATGTAAATACTGATCCCTGATTAAAACTTGGGTTATAAAAGATTATGTTTCCTTTTTAGGCACTTGGGAAGTTACATAAACTTCTAAAATTCCAGAGCTATCTATGTCATCCATTTCTAAGCAGAAATCTCTGCAAACTGAATTTCTGCTTTCAAACTGTGGAAGTAATACGATCAATAAGGAAAATGACTGCTTCTGAATGATTTCTCTGATTTGTATACCTCAGTATTTCGAATAATACATTGATCAGGAGGACTCTGCTTGCCACTTTGAAAAAACGTACTAATTGTTCTGTTTTAAAATTTAGTGGGAATTCCTCACGGCATATGTTTTTAAAGGCTATGGCATACATCCTAGATGCATATTTAAATAAACAACTCATATTTAAAATGTTATGATTGTAAGTTTTAAATTTTGAGATTTAAATTAGACAACTAAATCCATATATCAGCATATGTCGGAATCCTGTAAACATTAGTCATGTGATTCATGCATATAAATCCTCCCTTTTAATTTGATGGACCTCCTCAGATGAATTAAATTAATTATGTGGATAAGTGTTAATGGGAATTCTGTAGGTGTCGGTCACCTTAAACTCTGTGGAAGTTGAAAGTTTTGCAGTTCTGAAAATTAAACCAGCTATTCAGTGCCTACACATGGATTTAGATGCCTGACTTTTAACTCCCTCATTTAAACACTTTTATTTCAGCTTTTTCTTACCGTTATGGTAATATAATTGTTTGAATGAATCATATGTATTATGTCTTTTATTATGTGAGAGAAAGATGAAATCTTTCTAACTTCAGGTTCTCTGACTTTTCTTAGTTTGTATTAATGTTATTTAAAATAGTTTCTTGTATGTAGCATTGCAGGAAATACTCCTATTAAATTGTTGAAAGTGGATGAGATGTAACTCATTTTGTATTTTTTTTTCAATTTTTTTTTTTTTGTTCAGATGTACATGCAATTTTTTTTTTATTCTGATAGAACTGCCATTTGAATCAACTAAACTGCCATTTCAAGCCCTTTTCTCATTAGAGTTACTGGATGTTAAAGTCCTTTTTTAGTGGATTGCAAGACTATTAAAAATTGGAATTTCTTGAGATACTTGTGATCTGTACTTATCTGATGCGTGAGGGTGTTGTAGTATTTGGTCATGGCAATATTCTTGGTGTGTTAAATATTTTCCCAGTAAATAAGCAACAACGGTTGATCCAGTCTGCTGACAAAGGGGTGAGTGTTTAGATTGCAGAACTGGGGAAGAAGGGTTAAATGGGACAAATTCAGTGAAATTTGAAAAGGGAAACATGTTGACAGACTGGAATAATCTGGGCATGGAAACAGTAAATTATGGAAAAGTGTAATGTGAAAATTTGGTACTTCAAGAAGAAGAAAGTTCATTGCATGGTTGAGAGAGCAGAATCCGTATCGTGGGAAAGAAAGAGGTGCAAACTTTCACACACCATTCGTTATGAGAGATAGGAGCAAACAGAAGGAAGTTATTTGGAGAAAAGAATAAAAAGGCACAGCCAAACTTGGTTTTCATGAAGGGAAGGAAAATATAACTCGTGTTGAAAGGAGTTGGTGAAAGAGTGGAAAAAAAGGTACTTTGGGGAATGGTGGAAGAGAGAAAAAAAACGAATGCTCTCAGTAAGATACGGTTAAAGAGGAGGTTGAGCGGGGAAAGATGTATGACACTGATAAAGCAGAGAAAACCTTGGCATTTGGAAGAGCAAAGAGTAGATAATCTATGATGTGGAAGGGCCGTTTAAAAAAAACCTATAGAGTTTGCTAACTCTGCTACCTAGTGTTATGAAGGTAAAAAGCTCTTACCACCAAGTTTTGGGGGCAATATTACTCCACTACATTAAGGTGATACAAGGAAAGGAGTAAAAGAGTACTTGGTTACCAGAGAATCTATCATACAGTCAAAAGCTGTACTCCCTAAACGAATTTTAGCTATAGTCAAGGCAACCTCTCCACAGTACTCCACCAACTTGATTTTTTAAACACATCCCAGTGATAGTCAATTACTTCACTGTATGTGTGGGTAAGAAATGTTACCAAAAATTCTATTAAAGATAAATTGTGTGCTTTTTGTACTGCTCAAAGCATATAATTGAAAGGAACATCCTGAGATGCTGTTCTGTCTCTTGCTGTCAAAGCAGACATATTTTATAATCTTGCAGATAAAATGATCGCTTTTTGTATTAAAATTCATTAAGTGTTTTCCTCCCCTCCACCTGCTAGAAGATTCTTTCATACCTTCCTGTGTAATTTCTAGCCTAATTAGGGCTAGGGCTGATTCACACCTATTTGCTTTTGTGTCAGCATGTAGCATTTTTTGTTGTTTGACTCTTGCTCATCTTGGCTCATTCACCTCATTTAAGCTGCAGGTCATCTTAAAGCTCCTCCTGCTACTTCTTGTACCATTTTCATTTTGCTGGTGAGCTAGACCAGCCAGAAGCTCCAGTTGCTTTTATGAGTTACTTTCTGTAACGTGATGCTAAGTAACTGTTGGAGTGCTCTTTTTTGGCCATTTGCATCTTGGAATCATAGAATCTTTAATCTTTGAAAAAATCTCCAAGATCATCAAGTCCAGCTGTCAACCTAACACCGCCATGTCCACTAAACTATGTCCTGAAGCGCCATGTCTACACGTTCTTTGAACACCTCCAGAGATGGTGGCTCCACCACTTCCTTGGGCAGCCTGTTCCAGTGCCTGACCATCTTGTTTGTCTTTCATCTCTTGTTTTTTCTGTTCTTCAAAAGTATCTCTAAGGTAAATAGAAGTAGGGACAGGTTATTTGAAATGTATATCATTTGCCATTCTGAAGAACGTTGTGACCATCTCAATTGTTTTATGAGCATGCATGAAAGCAAACAATCGCATTTGTTAAACTACAACTACAACTACAGCTCTAAAATTTGGAGTCAGAAGCATTTCATAGGTGTTTTATTTTCATTTTCTGTATAATACTTTGAAATGATCTTTGCATTCTAGTCACTTACTGAATGACTCCAGCTTATTTTTAGGGTGATTATGTAGCCCGGATAGTTCCACAGGTTTATCATGCTGTTTGATATAGGAGAGTAGTTTTTTTTTAATGTATTTAGATCAATATTTTGAGTTTTATAGCAGCACAGATCTTGCCTTGATCTGTGATGCTTAAATTTGGAATATCCTCTACTAGTCCTGTGTTTAATACCTTAATTTCACTGGGACTTTTAGAATGCTGATGAGAAACTGATGAGCAGCAATTAATTTAACTTCTTTTTACAATTTGTGAAAGGAATTAGACTTTTCTTATAAAAAGATTAAAATGGCATGAGGGTTAAGGCTTTATAAATGCAGAGTAGTTTGCAGAATCAGGACTCAAAATAAGACCTATCATCTTTTTAATGGATTTGCTATTTCACTTCAGTTCTGAGCATCACAAAAAGCTCTCTTAAGTCCAAGAATAACCGAGAATACACATCAGAAAACAGTAGTAATATGGTAAAATGGCTATTGCGAAGGAGATAGTCTCTTTAGAGGTGCAGAAAATGGCAATAGAATATGGTAATTGAATTGTCACCTGCTTTAAAATGTTTGAAAATGGCACTGGAGGCACTGGAAGCAAAATGAAGTCTCTTAGTAGGATTTTTCTTTCATTTTTGGCTAGGTTTTCTGTGGCCCAATACATTGATTTGATTGTGTTCTCTAATCCCTTCCTAATCAAGTCAGTCTGTTGTTCAGTTATCTTTTGGATTGTCATTTTCCCATACATACTTAAAGTTAAAAAAATCAGCTTTCTGCATATAAAGGTGGGGATGAAGAACTAGTGAAGAGGTGTGTTTTGTCATTGAACCCTCATTCTGATAGTCAGAAAGGAAAGTCTTTCCGTTAAGTGCAGTGAAAATTTCATCATCATGCATGCTGTGCATGGATACTCTAGGGAATCTAGTATTAACAAAACATAAATAATTCAGGATTAAAGCTAAGAACCAACATGTTTAGTAAATATACCAGATTGCCATATTCTGAGATGGTACCCAAGAGCAGCAATGTACCCCTCAGTCATTCAGCATTGGCAGGGCTGGAGATGGACTTTACTTTCCCTGCAGCTAAAAATTTAATTTGATTTCAAGTCCTGCTAGTTGTTTATTTAATATGCAGGATAGTTTATAGTATGCTCTAGTTATGCTTTGATTTCTCATTTCAAACTATACTTGAAATTTCATTCTTCCTTTACTTAGCATTCTTCAACTTGCTCTTTTGGGAGATTGTTTCCTCTTCAAGAGTTGCTAAAAGGCTTCAGAGGTCAAGGAAATGCTTTCCTTGAATAATTTGAAATCTGCTTTTTGCAAGTGAAATATGGTCCTGAATGAATTATACGGTAGACATCTTTGGGAATAATTGACTTCTGAATAGTTCATCGAGATGCAATATCTCGAAGTTCTCAGATTTCCATTCTAAGTTGTACTATGAACAGAATCTGAAAAGGATTTTGTCTGTTTATTAATTTTTTCTGTCATCTCCTCGTTTTGATTAATGGAGTTGTTGCCAAATCCTGTCTCCAGTAGAACAGCATTTTAATAAATTTGACATTCTAAATGGTTTCCCAGAAATTACGAGCAATAATACTTGTTTTATACTTGGGAAGCAATCATCCACTACTTTCCTATCAATCCTTATACTGTGATTAGCTTTAGATCATCCGCAGCCCTTTTTTTTGCTGTTTGGTTTTGAAGCAGGTGTTTTTCCCTGTGCTGACACAAGCAATTATTTTGTTCTCTTACAGTATCCAGGATTCTGGCATAACTTTAGAACATGCTTCATCTCAATTGTTTTGAAGACTGAACCAATTTTTAGTCATTACACAGGAAAATTTAGACATATCTCATTAATTCTAGTTCTAGGGAGATGAATGGTAGCTTTCACTTATAGAACCATAGAATCATAGAATGGTTTGGGTTGGAAGGGACCTTCAAAGGTCATCTAGTCCAACCCCTCTTCAAGGAGCAGGGACATCTCCAACCAGATCAGGTTGCTCAGAGCCTCATTGAACCTGGCCTTGAACGTTTCCAGGGATGGGGCATCTGTCACCTCTCTGGGCAACCTGTGTCAGTGTTCTACAACACTCATTGTAAAAATTTTTCCTAGTATCTAATCTAAATCTACCTCCTTCTATTTTGAAACCATTACCCCTAGTCCTGTCACAACAGGACATGCTGAAGAGTCTCTCCCTGTCTTTCCTGTAGGCCCCCTTGAGGTACTGGAAGACCGCTGAGGTCTTCCCTGAGCCTCCTCTTAAAATAGAAGAATATCTCTGGAGTTTGGAGCCTTGCCAAAGGAGAAGTTAGCTCATTAAGCTTGATCACACTGGGTAACTGAGATCAGCTTGGGTACCGAGATCATCTGAATTTGTGGACAACAGCAAAGATGATTTTGAGATGTAAGCAAGCTCTGTATTTATCTAATGCATGAAGACTAGCTGATCACTCCTCTCTGTTTCATTCATTTCATCTTAATGCTTTGAGATTGCTGTTGCTGCTTCTTTAGAGCCAATCCATTAAGGCTACTCTGTACTATGGTAGCATAAGTCTGTCACATATGTATGGAAACTGTGGTCCCCCCGTAACAGAAAACATTAAAGCCTTTGAAAAAAAAAAAAAACCCTTACAAAACTCACGTCATTTATGCAAAATGAAAGATCTAAAATGCTGTGAATTCAGATATAAAAAGATGTGCTCATTCCTAGGTTTCATTTCCAGCTGGCCTTTGCTCTATTCCCACATGAGAAAGCCGATTCATTTTTTTTTTAAGACTTTTTTAAAGCACTGTAAGGTTACCATGCCAAAGAGCACGAAACCTGGCTCTGTTCAATACCATGTCTGGTTATGTGCTCTGTGCATGAGGCTGCCATGAGCTATGACGACATTTGTCCCCTAGAGAGAACGAAGTCACTTGCTGTGAGCAAAGTGTTGGCATTGAACAGAACATGGCACTATAGAGGATTTGCACTGTGCTGAATACGCAGTACTGGCTGGGGCGGGTTCTTCACCTCAGACATCTCTATAGCTGGAGGAGCCATCACTGAGACACCCACTGCGTTGCTGGTACATCGTAAGACTTCACTGAAACTTGGGAAAGAAAAGCTGTTTGTGCAAGAGTTCCTCTTACCCATCCAAAGGTATTTACTGAGCTGCCCCCTCTCTGCTTCATGGGCCTTTGTTCAACCCCATGCAAGGTGTCACAACCATCTGCTGAGGTTCTCCTTTACCTTGTTGACTTCATATGGGATGGGAACTTGCAGATACCTCTGCAATCCGTGTTCTCTGTATTGTCATGTCTTACTAGAGGCCTAGGTTGTCCATCGGTTCAAAGGCAGTTCGGTACTGCCATTTGCTATAAAAATTGCATTTTAAACATTTATTAAGACCTGTGAATATTTTAAAGTCCTTCCAATTTGAGATTATTGCATTACATGAATGTTTAATAGATATAGAAGCTGCACTTAAAGTGTGGATTAATGCATACATACCTCTGGACTATGTATAGCTTTCAGACTGGCACTAAGAGAAACAAACCTGACCATTTTTAGCGCTCATTACAAGAAGCAGAAAAACATCCTATTACCACAGGAAGCCTCACAACATGTATTCATGAGACAAAACCAGTAACTGTTCGCCTTTCTGATTGTTGATGCTCATTCATCTCTAACAATATTGCACCCAGTTTTTTGGCATGTTATGGAAGTGAGGTGTTCAGCGTAAGCTCATTTTTCGTCATCTGATTTTTTTTCAGAGCCACAGCATACCTGCAGATCTCCTGCAACCTCAACCATGTCATGGTTGTATGTATCCCTCCACATATCTTCATGGTCAAGTCTCCTGCTAGGTAAGGACGAAGCCTTGTAATCCATTTCATCCTGTTCATACCTATCTAGAAATCTCCTGCCACACATAACAGAAGATTTTATTTTTTTTTCTGTATTTCTCCTGCTTTTAGGAGGGTATGGCTTACAGCCCTGTGGACTAGGCAAGATCCGTGCATCCTCTGTGTGCTCTGAGGGCAGCAGTCCCCTGTTTGCAGGCAGCCTCTGAAAGCCCCTAGATGATCTGGAGACCCTTTTCCAGCACGAGCCCTCACATCAGGAGCAGGAGGGCTTGTTGTGTCAAGCAAGCTCGCTAAGTAGCCTGGTTTGCCATGGAGTTAGGAGGAGGTCTGTGTACTTCCCTCTCAGGTCTACAGAGGGGAGCCAATGGTTGTAGAACTAACTTTGTTCTAGTCCTGACACCAATTTAATTCCTCTCATGAAATGGGAGATATGGCCTGGAATCCATAGTCAACAACCCAAAACAGATTTAATGGTCTTCATATAAAATTTTCAAGTTCAGGCCAAAAACTACAGGGAGTCTGTAGTCTGCATGGCAGACTGATGGTCACTTGATAGAAATCAACCACTGTGAGTGACAGGGGGGTAGGATGCCCAGGTTTAGGATGTTTCTCATCTGTCTGACAGCCTCCAAGAAGAGGGGAAGTGTCTGGCAGTACAGCATGCAGCAGCATTCAGGTCATGTCTATCATGACATATATCCAGATCCCATCAGCAAGATCTCTGATGCAGAAGGAAAGCATTAGCTATCACCATCATCTCTTCAGCTAATTATCCCGAGGCTTTTTATTTGATCAAAGGAAAAATGTGAGTGCGTTGTTTTACTCAGAAGCAGGAGCACACCTGGTTGAATACATCTACTGAAATGTCCTGCTAGAGGGAACGCTATCATCTCTGTCTTCAGCTGGAACTCTCTGTGCACCTCAAAAGCTCACTTTGCATGGTAGTTTGATGATAAAGGAGGAGTAACAGTAACACCCATCACAGGGACTATGACAACACCTGTGAGCAAACGGCTGATTACAGCCTTATCCTGCTTTAAGGTATAGGATCATAGAATCCTAGAATGGTTTGGATTGGAAGGGACCTTCAAAGGTCATCTAGTCCAACCCCCCTGCAAGGAGCAGGGACATCTCCAACCAGATCAGGTTGCTCAGAGCCCCATCCAACCTGGCCTTGAATGTTTCCAGGGATGTGGCATCCACCACCTCTCTGGGCAACCTGTTCCAGTGTTTCACCACCCTCAGTGTAAAAACTTTTTCCTTATGTCCAGTCTGAATCTACCTCCTTCTATTTTAAAACCATTACCCCTTGTCCCATCACAACAGGCTCTGCTAAAGAGTTTCTCCCCATCTTTCCTGTAGGCCCCCTTTAGGTATTGGAAGGCTGCTATGAGGTCTCCCCAGAGCCTCCTCTTCTCCAGGCTGAACAGCCCCAACTCTCTCAGCCTGGCCTCATAGGAGGGGTGCTCCAGCCCTCTTGTCATCTTTGTGGACTCCTCTGGACTTGCTCTAGTGTGGAGGGCACACCATTCCTAAGGGCTTCAGGTGGAGCCTCTGCCGTTCAAAATCAAGCACAAAATGTCTGAAACCAGTTAATTATTTTAGAGGTGTTCACTAAAATGCTTTCCATTTGACATCTTTACATTTGTGAAAAATGCAATTGGAATCCAGACACTGCAAACTGTGTAACTCCTTGCTTCGGAACTGGGACGGAGCCTATGTCCTCTCCTCTGGCTCCGTTTCCCAGCATGGAAATCCTCATTAACATCGTATGCAAGTCATTCATAGTTTTTAATTAGCTTCCCATACCCCTGGCAAAGATTTGCCAGGTAACCTGAAACATACTACATCACAGGCAAAGCAAGATCACTCACCTCACTGTGTTCTTAAATGCTTTCCTTGAATTTAATTCTCAGTATCTTGGACTCAATGATCATAAAGGTCTTTTTCAACCTAAATGATGCTAGACTTCTATAAGGAGACTCCCCAAACTGAGACTTTCCATCTTAGATTTCCTCCCATCTTGCATTCTTTTTTGTAGTTATACAGATTTAATTTCTCACCTGAATTGCACTCAGCTGTTCTAATTCTTGCACTGTTGGCTTCAAGGGTTGTTTTTTTTTTCCAAAAAATAATTGTGGATTTAATTGTTGAAATTTCCAAAGTGACAAAGGGAGGCTGAAAAGCATCTGCTGTAGGAATGATACATTTTGTGCTTAAAATTGTATTGCACACACAGCAGTAATTTTCATTATAAAAGAGCAAGAGACATTATAAAATTAATACAAAATAGGCGAATTCTTATGTCTTTCCATATATTTGAAGGCCAATTTCTTCATAAATCACATATAGCTATAATTCCAGGACGGGAAATATTTTGTTTTTCTTGAGTGAATGTCTTGGCATTTACTCAGCCACTTCTGCAAACAGTGCTTGCCACTCCATAGCATAGATGCTTGAGCTGATGTTACCTTTTTTTCCCACATCCATCTCTTTCAAGTCCAAAAAAAATGATTAAAAAAAAAAAATACTCAGTGATTGATTGCATAAATGAAGCAAGCAATCACTAAAAAAAAAAAAAAAAAAAAACAAAACACCTCT
>WHYT01016234.1:190951-244634 GCA_009806455.1 Tetrax tetrax
AGGATTTCTCCTGGCCCTCATTTCTGCATGACACTGTGGTTCATCTTTGTGAGCACAGGTGTTACTGAAGCCGATGGACTCTCTCAGGGTGGTGTAGTGGCTTGCTTAGATCCAGGTCCTGCCAGAAGAGGACCACATCGCTTTGAAGCATCTGTAATCCTGGCCCTGCCAAGCTGCCGAGGGAGTCGGAGCAATCAGCGCAGTGGCTGGAGCCAGGCTAATTGCTCACTTAGATCAAATCTTTCTTAGGACCTTCTAAATTATCTCCCTCTCTGACTGAGATTGTAGAGGAAACAAGTCACCGATATTGTGCAATGTCAAGGTTGTTGTCTTCATGCCACACAGCCAGGCTGTGATTTCAGGAAGCTGTGCTGCAACTCTGCCCGTTAATTAGGGAGTGCAGGGTGGGGGGGTGTTTGAGGTGGGAACGGGCTTGGGCTCTACAGAAGCCAGTGCCCCACCATGTGCTATGACACCTACTCAGCAGATTTCCTATTTTCTGTTTGTTTCTGCTCTCACTGTGAATAATGGTTGCCTTGGAAAGAGTGCGGCTGGCAGATTAAACGACCTGTTTGCCACTGGCTGTGCTGCACCCAAAATATGGCATCCACTTTGGGGGCCCTCCTCAATTCAAGAGGGATGTTAAGAAGCTGGAGACGTTACAGCGATGGAATAGCAAGATGTTCAGGGACCTAAAGTGCAACACCTACAAGGAGATGTCGAGGGATCTGGCCTTATTTAGTCTGGTGACGGCATGGCTAACTAGGAATCTACTAGCAGTCTACAACTGACTGACTGACTCTTAAAATACCCTTGCTTGAGCTGGGACAATGTTTCTGGGCACGCAGCAGGTCTTAAATTGACAGCCCTCATCCTTGCTGGCTGGAAACTTGGGAAGGAAGGGAGCAAGAGGGATGTTGTCAGATGACTTCAGCTTTCCTGCTTTGTAGCAGTAGATAATTTTGAGTCTTCTGCTTGGCCTGCCACAATAACCCTTGGGAGAAAGCAAAGCTATGCAGACGAAAATTCTACCCTCAGCCCTGAAAGCATGAACCAGAAATAAAGCACACAGAGACCAACTTTCTTTCTTCAATTTAATTGAAGTTACTTAGAAAAATAATCAGGCTTGAATGGCTTTTTTTAAGGAAAGATTCATGAGCAGTTCACACTTGTGTTGGCAATGTATAATTTATCTTTTTTCTTTATTAACAGTATATTTAGGTATGAGGAGATACTTTTCTACAACAAGCCTTCTACTGCATACAAATAGGTTAAAAAAAAAAATCCAACCCCACATCGATGTTAAATTATTCGTACACATTGTATTGTGCATGCATGTAAGAAAATAACACTCTCTGTAACAAGAGTAATAGTAAGGACAGTCCCTTTTTGTACCTGAAAAGTGCAGCAGACTACAGTGAAACCCTAAAACATCTGGGGTCAACTTACTTCTAAAAGCACTTCTGCTTGTGGATTATTTATTTCATTTGTCTTACGCAGCGCATGGCTCAGGCAGTTTGCACGCTTCTGTGATAATGGACATGGTTTACAAGGAGGCTGAAGCATGGACCAAGTCAGGTTTGGGTGGGGAGCCCACTGCCCAGGAGTCACCACCACGTTCAGATGGGTCAAATCCAGCCTGGGCTCCAGGTGAAGGTGCTCAGGGCCATCTGCAGGGAATGGACCCCTGGCTGTGGGTATCGCGCCAGGTAAGGAGCTGTGGGTGCTGTTGGGCTCTGTGCTGGCCCTGCCAAACGATGGGGAGGCACTGGCTGCTCAGAGACAGGGGTCACCGCTCTTCGAGCCCAGTGGCTTTCAGGGGGCTGGGGACAGAAGTGGGGAGCAGGACCTTCCCTGCTGGGTCATCGCTTCGCACACCGCTGCTTGACGGTAACTCATGCACATCCTCCTACACCAGCAGCTCCCTGGGTGGCCCTTGCAGCCCCACGGGCACATCTGTATTTTGCATTTTGCTGTGGCTGCAGATTTGCCTGTTCACCTCCCAGGACCCACTGTGGCCACAGCAGAAATGACCCCAGGAGGGAAGCAGGGCTTGGGAGCAGACCAGCCTCTCCATTCCGCTGGCTGGGAAACCCAGTGAAGAGGTGAGGGTAAAACCAACCCAGTTCCTCAGCTGCCCCTGCGCTGCAGATAGTGGCTGCCAGCTCGCTAAGATGAGGAGGAACGACCCTGCACACCCTCGTGTGGGTGCAGGGGAAAAAGATATATTTTTTTTTTTTATTTTGGCTCAGTCAAAGCAACACACCCAACAGACAGGAAAAAAAAGCTGTTCCTTAACATTTGTGTTCCTCCTCTGACCTGGTGATGAGGGCTTTGTGCTCACCACACAGGCCGCGATCATATCCAGCATGTCAGCTGTTCCTTTTAAACACAGATGTAGAGCCCGTTTGCAGCACCTCAAAATAGATATCACACGCTAAATGGACAGTTTGTAGTAGTTTGGGGTCAAGGTTTTTAAAAAGCAAGTGACTTTTAAGTATCCGCTTAAGACCACATAAAAGCCATCTCAGTGCTAAGCATCTGCCCGTAGGGCAGCCCTCTGTGAGGAGGCAGAACTTGGGTAATCGAACCCAAAGCTGCTGCCAAAAATCCTGGCTCGAGCAGCGTTCACCCCTCAGATCTCCTGAACATGTTTTTCACCTAAGGCTTTTCTATCATAGCTGTCAAATAGGGTTTTTGGTGTCTCCAAAGCAGTGAAACTAAAGAGAACATTTCAGAACAGATAAAAACGCGGTGATGACAGGGAGAAGTACAAAAAGAAAAGGGGAAGCAGACCCCATTTAAAAAATACTTTCTTTCTGAAGCCACTTTTTTCTTAAATGAAAACATTCACATCACATTCTGTTGGAGTGGATTAACATCTAACTGAAGAAAAAATTGGACCAAAATATTAGCGCTGTCGGATAGAAGACCAAACAAGCACACAAATAGCTTGCAGGAAATACTGGGGGAGGAGAGGGGAGAATCTACCCTCAGCCAGATTCTTTTTTCTTTGAACAAATATATAACCATTGAACCACGAACAAAGGAAAGCCAGGACACACTGTGATAGGCACTTGCAACAGCTCCACATACTCTAAATGAGACAAAACCGCTTTCAAGTAGAACACCAGCCAGCCATCGGCAACCGCTCCGGAATTCAGGCACAGCCAGCCAGCTCCTCACCAGCCACAGGGTCAGCGCTTTGGCTTGTAAGTAGGACCTGGGTTATGAAAACCGTGGCTGTTCCAGAATGGATGAGAGATTTATTTGTAGGGTATGATAGAAAAAAATAATGACCTGAGTCCTGGCTAAGAACAAATCCAATTGTGAAAGGACTTCAGCTGCTGTTTGTTATGTTAATTTGTTGATTTATTCTGAGATTTATTCAGCAACTTATTTTCATACAATAAGACGGAACCTATTTTTCTTCTTTAACCACGTATGTATCCTGGAGACTAATGCAATTCAGGGGATGTAATTTGGCTACTGTACAATACAACATTTTCAGGAGCTGGCTCTGATACTGTTAAAAAAGCTCTGCCTTCAGCTCAGTTTATTTAAATCCTCACTAATTTTTGGAAGTGTTGAGTTTGATCATAAGATTGACAGGCAGGCGAATCAAAACCCCATCTTAACAAACATTCAACTTTAAAGCAGGTTTTAGGTTCCAACAAATGCCTCAACTTTAAGCCTCTGCCTCCTCCTGCCCATCAGCTGGCTGCCGGCGCTGCCGGCCCAGGATGAGATGCTTGAGGTGGCTACAGACCATTCCCCAGGCAGGCACCTGCCGCCCGCTTGGCCGTACATCTCACCTGCATCAAACCAAAGCAAACATTTAGAGAAGCCTATAGTTCTGCTCACTAGCTTGCTAACAGAGCCACACTGAAATCTCATTTTTCACTATTTATTTGCTGTAAGTAGATTACTACTTGCTTGCCCAAAACAACCGCTCGGTGTGCTATGCCTGGTACAACCTGCCATCCCAACAAGCTGTTATGCACCAAGCAACTGCTACTGAGACGTTCACCTTAAGTAAAAAGGTCACGGTCTCACACTAGAGCTGACTTAGATGAAATACTAATTCACCGGAAATCAGAAATGAAATACTAACCAGATGAAATACTAACCCACTGGAAATCAGAAATGCCCCTGTCAATGGTATTTAAGCATCAACTAAAACAAGACTCCCCTTGCCCCCTGGGAAAAAGCCAATAAACCAGCATGTAGGAAGATGAGACCTTTTTTATTGCCTTGCAAGCTCAGAGATTAACACAAAGATGACTTTCTGACTTCTCAAATGATGTGCCCATATCCTTTACAGCAACGTATCACGACCGGTGTCTTTTGAGCCAGTTTTGGTTGTCCATCTTAAGATCAGTTAGGGAGGCATGACTTGCAGGGGCCCTCCAGGGACCCATCCTGGATATGAAGGAAGTGAATGCCAATTGCTTTGGGCATTCAAAAACCTCAACAGTCACTTTCAAAATGCTGATTTTTTTTTTTTTCTGATGGACCATCTGCAAATCTGCATTTATTTAGGCTGGCAGGCTTCAAATTAAAATACAATGGGACTGGTCATATTCTTGATAAACTCATTAAGCTGAGACTTATAAAAAGTTCCTGGTTTCTCTTTCCAAGGAATACATTCACATTTCTTTGAGTCATGGGTTTTAGATATCACGAATCTATCAAAATCTTTTTTACTTTTCCTGTTCAGGGTTAAGAAGATAGATTTTTTTTTTAGTATGCTTAAGTACAATATCACTTTCTGAAGAAATTATTTCCACCACTCTTCTCAAAGCCTATAGTATCAAGAACCACTCTGGTATTTACCTGCATCAACGGCTAACGGAAGAGTATTATTACCCAGAGACAAGCTCAACGGAGGAAAGCACAAAACCAGATTCCTGTTGTCCAAATATTACCTTATCTCTGCTGCTGAAGTGACACCTACCAAGAGACCATGTTTTAAATAAGTATAAATAACATTAATTAGAATTGGAGGAATGCAAGATCAATGAAATTCACCAGAACACAATTATTAACACTTTTTTAAACAGTGTAGCAGTATTACTCATTTCTACAGCTAGATCGTCACAATCCTGTTACCCTGCAAAGAGAGCTGTCCTTTCTTACAGTTGATTTAAATAATTTTGACTGTGCTGCTCGCAGCATCATTCAAAAAAAGAAAATATTAATTTACAAAATAACCCATTCTCCATATTTATTATGACAAATAAAAATCTTAAATAAAACAGGCTTTCTCTCCCCTCTCTCCCCCCAACCCGTCCCTCATTCCAATTTCAGGTAGCTTGGCACTGAGTAATTGAACATTAAAAAATCAAGTTTGTAGACTTCATACAGCTGCGTTTGGTGCTGAGAGGTGATGTTCTGGAAGAACTCTGTGGTCATTTCGTCAGTAGTTCTCGTAGACTTTGCATAGGTGGGGAACTTCAGGTAGTTGCCTACTCCTGCCAGCTGGAGAATGTAATTCGAATCTTCTTCGAGCGTTTCGTATTTTCCTATGAGGTCGTAGTGGATGTGGCAAGGGTGGCAGAGGGAGTACACAGTCTGCCAGTGCTCGTTGAAGGGCTCTTCTCTTTGGGTGTGCGGGTCGATGAGATAGGCCACAAACTCTTCAAATTTCACGTCATCGCCTTTACGCAGAGCTTCCTGGGTTGCGTTTTTCCTCTGGCGCCTCACGATTTTGGTGCCATATCGCTTGTGGAAGGAAGTGTTGTACTTCTGGGTGAACTTGTTCCTGTAGGCTGATACCAGTCTCTCGAAAGGCTCGCGAACAAAGAGGAACTTCATGTAGTTTTTCAAGCGGTGGTTGATCTCTGGGATGCTGTACTGGTTCAGGGTCTTCAGGTTCGAAGACACATGGGCTTCATTGGCTGGGATTTCCATCGGATCGCTGTACTTGCCTCTTCCCGTCAAAACCATCATGACTCTCTTCCAGTTTGTGCAGGCCACTTTGGGAACATAGCAATAGATCATTTCATGATCTTCATCCACGACCAGGTGTTTGAGATCGTTGGGTGTCAGCACGCGGCGCTTCCTGCTAGAGATGCTGTTTGCTCGGCAGGTGTCTGTCACTTGGTCTCGTCTAATCTGATGGAGAATTGCTGTGTTGGACAACTGCAAAGAAAGCACAGGGACCAGTAAGTCAAGCAGCTGGGAAACTCTTAATACCTTTTTGCTTATTATACACATTTATAGAAAAGTGGATTACTGTCTAAATAGAACAGTTCATTAGCTGGCTGAATAAAATTGTTCCTATGCTAGAAGAGAAACCTTTTTTGTCTCCAAACATCTTGATAAGTGCTGCTTAAAAGCTCTTCACAAAGGGTCCAGGGCTTTGCTTTGAAGCCAACGCAACGGAGCACAAGCGCTCATACAGTCTGGTGTTAAGTGTATTTACAGCATCCCTCATCCTTTTGCTGCTGAGATGGGGTAGGAAGGCACCAGAGTTGGAAAACGTCAAAATGAAAACAGTGTGTCCTCTTGTTGCTGATGTCTTTTATGCCAGGGAATTAACAACCATGGTTTGTTTCTTGGATATGACCTTGGCAGAAGAAATGAAGCCCATGGAGATTCCTGCTACTCCCCAAGGGGAACATTCACTCAGATGTTATTTCTTGAGGAGCAGGGACAATATTAGCTATAAATTTGCCTCTCTGCCAAAACCATGTTGACAGAGAAGGAAAGAGTGTGTGGCCTTGTAACACACACAGCACTATATTCACCCATAGCCTTTTATTATTTTGTTAATAGCACCCTAACTTTCTACTATTACTGTTACTGGATGCTTTGCAGGGCCATTTGTAATCCGTCTTGGGGAGGCCCATAGGGCAGCTGCACAGAGATGGCCATGGTCTCACCACCAGCCACCTCCTGCCCAGATTGTGCCCAGCGACAACAGCGAGAGCTTCTGCTAAGGCAGGGAGTGAGCTCCTTTGGGAAACAGGGAATACCAGCCCAAGTAAAGGACCACGCCGACACAGGGCTCCTGTGCTTGGTCACCGACAGCCACCCGAGGTGTCTCTGCATGGCTGCTGTGCAGCCTCACCGCTACAAATGCCTCTTTCCATATTCTGAATAAATTACATCAAAGCAACAGGGGGAAGGTTTCGGTAATGTTATTTACATTTGCTTAACACCGCTTACCTGTGAATTTCAGAGCGCCTTACGCTCAGTAATTAGTTTGGCCTCAAAGCCAAGTATTCAAGCAAAGTCTTGACCTTCCTGTTTGATAGGCAAGGAGGTCTGAGATTCCTTCTTGAACACTGAGTCTTTCAAAAGTGTTTATCTGACACCTGTTCAGGTTATCACAAACCACAGGACACTGCAGTGAAGCAGCTGAGGCAATGTAGTCTGTATACATCTGCTACGGGAGTGCCTTTGGTTACAGGGGTCTCCCTCCTCGTCAGTATAATGCCCTTGGCACCAGCCTGGGGAGATCATACTGAACTTCCAGTTCCTGCAGTCATGGGTGAAAGCTCTGCTTTCAATACCAGTAGTTAGCCCTGATTCTTATTAAAAGAAATCCTCAAAGAACAGGATCTGAATGCACCTCATAGGCAAAACCTAAAGCAAACAAGAGGGAACCGAGACAAATGAAGGACTTCCAAGATTTAGAAGAAAAGGAGGTAGGAACTGTATTGTCATGGACAAACCCTAAGAATCCAGGTCTCACCCACCCAAAAGGCAGCAAAGGCTCCTGCAACACATGAGCAGTAGAGACTTTCCCTCCCTCTGAGCTGCGGTGGGTTGCAGAGGAATGTCCTCGTGGGATGGGCAACACCAAGGGACTCGTGCACCTCAAACTTGGGCAGGAGGATTTTTTTTTTTGCCAAGAAAGCATTTATGTGCCAAGCCTGGGACCTCTGCATTTTGTACAGTGCCACCCACCACTTCTCCTCTGAATTCCTTGGTACTTTCCTCATCTCATCTCTTTAGCCCCTTTGTTCAGTAAAATGTTGGCTAATGGCTAAAACATGCAATAGCCCACTGCAGCTCCTTTAGACAGCCTGGCTCGTCTTTTGTGTGTGTGTGGCATCCCCCTGAATACCTCCCAGGTGCATTTCAAGGGCAGTTTTGTGTTATAGCCCAGGAGATGAGAACCCAGATGTGAAATGTGCTTTGTGTTTCCTAAGAAAACTGACTGGGAGGGAGTTTCCAAAATATGATGTTAGAAAGCAGTTGTCAAGGTCCACATAGAATTTTAAGAAAATTATTTTTTCTGTTTAAAAAAAAAAAATCCGTATTTCAATTTATGCTGTTCTCAGAGAGAAATAGAACTAATGGTCAACTCTACACTGGTTAGAATTACCAGTGAATAATTTTCAAAGAACTAACAAAACCCTATGCAAACACACAGACACACAAATTCTCTGCAGACAGATAAAATGCTGAAATCTCTCCTCCTGTAAATTATCATCAATATCATACAGCACAGTACTGCTGTTTGCCTCCAGTTTTAGAGTTACAAAAATAAGAAATGCCTGAATACACTGCTACATTACAACATTTTAACGCATTGTATTCACTTTTTTGATGCTGTTTTTGGGATAAATACAGAATTAAGTGGATGAGATTCTACGGTCTGTACTAGATAGAAGGTCAGATCTGACAATCTAATGGTTGCTTCAGACCCTAATCTGCAGGTGAATCTTTGTAGAGCTAGGCTTTGCTCCTGATTTCATTCCTACATCAGTAGGCAAAGCACTTCTTCCTCATACATTAACATTAATAAAATTTCCAGGCATTCAGAGTAAGGGAAAAAATGCAGCCTTAGTACTTGCAATTGCAAATGAGGTTATACATTAAATCCACTTAAAAGATGATACTTGTGCATTCTGAAGTGGTACTTGTCTCCCACTTGCTTTAATGTGGAAAAAATATGAAGAAATGACATACAAGTCTGGTCAGCTACACTTACTAAGTATACACCAACATCCCAGGGTCTGCTCCGCACGTGCTCTGGCCTGTCTGGTGCCACTCAGGACACATATCAAATATCAACGTCCCACTAAAAGGGTGTTGCCCTACTCTCATAAATTACAGTACCATTTGGTATGGCTGATGGATAAAGGACCGTGTAGGAAATACAGTTTTGAAAGCTCTACTTCCTTTTTTTTTTTTTTTTTTATCTATTGACTTCAGCCTATTTGAAATAAAAGACCAATTTAGTGACTGTCCTAGAACGATGCCAACTGTATCAAACCCCATTGCCTTCTGCAGCTGACTAACACACCTACGCACCCTGGAAGAGCTGACCTCCCTGCTTTCCCCAAAAAAGCAAAGAGTCCAGCTGGCTCTCCTTGATGTTTAATGGTAACAGCCCTCTCGCTGAAGGAGTGGGTGAGATGAAACCCACACTTGCACTGCACTAGTGAGGAAATGGGAGGTTGGATATTAGGAAACACTTCTTTACTGAAAGAGTGGTCAGGCACTGGAACAGGCTGCCCAGGGAAGTGGTGGAGTCACCATCCCTGGAGGTGTTCAAAGAACCTGTAGATGTGGCACTCCAGGAGATGGTATAGTGGACATGGTGGTGTTAGGTTGACGGCTGATGGACTGAGGTCTTTTCCACCCTTAAAGATTCTATGATTCTGTGATTCTAAGTTGAGTAGGGCACCGGAGAGGCTTTAACAGAGCTCCTGCAGAAACATCAAACTCTTCCCTGTAAGCTGCAAACTCCAGAGGACATGCTCCGTGGTCTCCAGAGCCTACAGCACCATGCAAAATAATTGTAACAGCATGTTTCAATTTGGTATTTTGAAAGTAGATATTAACACTGAGTTATCTGATGCTAATATGGTTTGTCCTCATTTTACATTACAGGCAAGGCTTTTAAGCCACATAATAATTTCACTCTTGAAGCTGGCGAGGGGAACTGGGAACAGAATAAGATTACATGAGACCTGAATTACATTTATTTAAACTAGAGATCCACTTGGCCAGTGAAAATGTGCTCACAACTGAAGGGGAAAATACACCTCGCAGATTTAAGCAGCCAGAGAGAGAAGATCTAAGTGACAGATATCTTTAAACCCAAGGATGGTGAAGAGAAAGTCAAAACAATTAGGATCATGGACTGTCATCCCCTAAAGCTGTTACAGACGTGGCTACGGTGGAGTTGAGAGAGTGTAGCCGCTGCCTGGACACCAACTGCTGCATCTATGGTCATTGCTGGAGGTCCCCGCTGATCCTCCCGTTCAAGAAGCCACGCACGATAAGTAATGGCCTAAATCCCCCCCACTGTGGGAGAGGGCACTTTTAAGGATGTGGTGCAGGTCACCCTGAGGTCAGTGTGGGGATGGTGATAAAGCCAGTGCTCGAGTCTGTCCTTTGCAAGTTCAACTTGGACTTCAGTTGGGCATTAAAAGGTTTTGGGAAGACATCTGATAAAAGCCTTCCCTGAAAGGACTGACACCACCATAGATGCACTTTATCATAGTTTTTTTTTCCTGCAGAAGTTGTAACAGAGGACAGAGAAGAAGGGCATGTCAAGATCAAAGTTTTTCTTCCTTTTCTGATGCAGCAACCAAATTGAAAAGGAGGCAACATGAGCAGGAGACTCCCAAGCTCAGTGACATTTAAAAGAAGAAAAAAAAAATAGTAGTCTGAGCACACTCTGATCGCAGAAGCTTTTCATCTCCATCAGTCCCAAACTAACAACGAAGGAGGAAAGCTGTCTCCAGCACACTCTGCTCATGTGGATGTCTTCTGTGCAGTGGAGGGTGGATGGGCTTTGAGCGCGGTGCAGTAGAGAATATACTGACCAGAAATACATACGCTGCCTAACTGACAATCACCAACCCATGGACACGCAAAGGTTATTCAAGGTAACCACAGTAATGAGGTGGGAGGTATTCTCCCCTGGTTACTTAGGCACAGCAGGACAAAACAATCTTTGAGGGCCTTTCCAAGCTTGACGGCCAAACAGCAAGTTCAGATTTAAACACGGGACACTTTTCATTAATGTTTTTTTTTCTGAATCTAGTAGTGTACTGCAAAATCAGAGCAGAGATCAATCCAATTCACAAGGACCTGTTCTTAAAGCACTTTTTAAGTAGAAGGCTGGAAATACCTAAGCGTCACTCAAAAAACCTATTAATTATATTTTGTCTCGCTATAAAAAGTTAGTGTGCAAAGAAGTATCCCCCACACCTATAAGGCAAGGTTTTATTTATTTCTATTGCACTGCCTGCAGCTGCTGCTAGTTCTGCACATTACTGTAACCAGGCTCACAACCAACCCGTGTTGGGAGTGCTAACGCGACATTTGGGCACGGCGGACTCAAGGGCAAAGTTATCTGGATTAGTTTATAGCGGAATAAGGAGGATAAATACTGTCAATGGGGTTTGCAGTCTCATGCCCTGCTAAGCTGCTTTTTCTCTTCAGTTTTGCATTAAGAAAGACTTTGCATCTGCCTTTAATTCTTCAGTTACACTTGTGTTTGGAGGTTTGGTTTCTGTCCTGTGCTAGAACTGTGCAAGCCACTGTGGCATTCCTCTCACCCGTGATCCAAGCAGCTATCAATCAAAATCAGTTGCATCTCTACCAGACACCCAGTTGGGTCTATCCAGTAGCACCGTTAAGCTTAGCATAAACCACAGCTTGTCTCCACCAAATTCCTCTTCATGGTGTTTGTTTAGAAGGTGTGTGCAGCAGGCTCGTAATCCATTGAAAAGAACATCTTAAAGTGAGAAGTGTCAGCTAGACTAACTATAGGTGGCACTAGTGGTCCTAGTTATGTGACATCGACAGCCACTAGTATTTCAGTTGACTAAAATCTTTCAGATATTATCAGCTCTCCTTCCCCCAGCCCACCAACCACACCATCTGAGTTCTAGGAGGTGTTTGTTATTTAATAAATAAAAAGTTTCTCGGTATTATTTATATTTTCCCAAATGCTTAAAGGTTTTTCTTTCTTTTGAGCATGAGGTTACATGCAAGCATGTTTCCAATCCTGTTTTCACATAAAAAGCACGAATAAGATTATTGCAACCTTGATGGACAGCTTTGAAGTTACAATCACATTCTAGACTATGTTAGTACTTAGCTTTTACGATTTGGATCCATAACTACCCTACTTGGCGTATATATATATATTCTATACCCCATATTCCAGGTTGTTTTCTTAAAAACGTTCAGCATTAGACAATAAAGGGGAACTAGCAATTTTTCATACTTGACAGTCCAAGTATAAGAATTTTTCAAAACATCACAAATAATTATTACTCTTTGCAGATTTCCACAGATGACAGTCAGACAATTACAGTTATGTGAATCAAAACACTGAACCTAAAAGAACAACTGCATTTTAGAGAAAAGGATTTTATTAAACTGACCTGGATTGCAATTTTTTTTAAAAAGTTTTAGAACGTTTTATACTTTGATTATTTTGACATTTCACAGAATATTATTCTTGACTTAACTTTTTCAAAAAATTCCCAGCACTCAAATGAGAACCCCACTAAAACCTCAATCAGCATTTGTTCGGAGTTCAATAAAGCAGACTAGAAAGCACATTGTGTATACTGGAGATGGAAATGCTTAACATCTTCCCTGACATCTTGCAGACAGACAAACTGGAATGCAAACTTGCTATGAAAATGTCTCTACAGAATGGCTGGATAATATAAGATAATAAAACTAATATTAACTTAGGAGCATTTTTACTAAGTGAGAAAATTTTAAAGACAAATTATATGCTCTGAAGGAAACTCTTGAAATACTACAAAGCTGCTTTCTTTTCTCCATTTGATACATTGAGCTTATTGCCCCACAGAGAAGATAAGGCCAAATCTGCATTTTTTTCCAAACAATTCTCTGTATTGCAACCCAAGATAACCGCACCATTTTCAGTTCCCGCTGTATAGAATGCACTGGGGCTGTGAAAAAAAGGATCAAAGCTGTTGAGAGTAAAGCACTCAGAGAGCAGCTGCTAGCACTGTATTGTCAAAAATCCTAAATTGTTTCACACATTCCCCCTTTTCCCATGCACATCCCCAACTTGTCTGTGTGCATCCACGTGCATGCATGTAGAAGAGAAGGGCGAAATAATCCTGCAGTTGCATTGCTATGGCTCCAGAGGCTACAACTATTTGAATAAGTTCATACCCCAAGCCTGTATCAACTTTAGCATTCACTCTTCTTTGTTCAGGTACATGATTTGGGTGCTAGAAAAGAAACAACACTAAGCCAGTCAAAATCTGGCAGCAGATGCACATGCAGCCACAGATGTTGATGATTTCCTGAGAAAATTTCACAACCAGATATTAAGTATTGGCCTTTTTGTCTTGGAGAGAAAGTAAAGTACCACAGTGAGCCTAAATGATGCAAAAATCTCCTCAAAAAGTCACAGACTGGCACCAAGTGACACCAGCTGTATGTTAAAAGCAACTTTTTAATCAGCCTAAGCCTTCATTGCACAATAAGGAAGAAAAGATTCAGGAAGAAAAGAGCGAGCCCCTTTCTAAATGCCACCTTCTCCTGTACAATCCCAAATGTCTTTGGAAGCCTGCCCATTCCCGTTCTCCCCGTGAGAAACTATTTGGTGTCGGGATTCGCAAAATAAGTAGGGTTTGGGGCTAACAAGATGAATGTAAAATGTCTCCTCTGAACAAGGAGATGGAAAAGTTGAAAGTGCTCAGGAAGACCAGGCAGAAAGACCCATGGCTTGGCCACAGAGGAGGTGAAGGATGTGCCGCCGTGCGCGTCGCTGTTCTGAAGCTCTGGGGGAATCATACAAACACAGGGCAGGCAAAATCGAAGTGACCGAGTTCAAGTGCAATACACACAAGAGGTAAGAAATCATCAGGAAGGCCGGAGGAGCCTGGAGCTGGGAATAATTAAAGCAAAAAATCTTTATGTCAGTAGGTTTCTTGGGAGTTAATTTACAGAAGATGAGCTTGGAGGCTTGTGTTGCGTGTACAAAGAGCACTTTGCATTGTCTCTCCAGCGGCTGACGTCGGCTGTTGGAGGGGAGGAGGAGAAGGGGAATTTGGCATAGGCCCAATCCTTTTTATTCTCACAGCAAAAAGAAGCAGATGAAACGCCGGGCCGGGACCTCAGCTGCGGTGGTGGGGTGAGCGTGACAGACCTGCGGTACCTTCCCGCAGTGGAAGCTCTGCTCCCGGGAACCCAACCTCCCTGTGCCGCTGCTGAAGTGGCTTGCCACCGCCTTGACGGGAAAGGACGGTGCGTGATGAATTTGTCCACTCCTGGCTCATTCTTTAAGTGCAGCCATAAATCACCATTTGTATTAAAAAGCTGAAAAGTCTGACTATCCTATGAATTTCATTTTAAAATGAAAACTTTCTGGCCTTTCCCCTCCAACACACACACAGATGTGTACACGTGATGGCTGGAGCTGAGCTCACGCTCTCCATACCTGTGCGTGTAACCTGTAACACACAGGGACACAAGTGCAGTCTTTCTAACCCTTCCTCGTCCCCAGGCATGGATATTTCACCTTCACGCTACAACAACTGGCCACTAAAAGTTGCCTCAAGTTGCCCTTAGAAGGCCCTACATATCATCACCTTCGATGGCCTTAACTGCACTAACGGGTCATTGACAAACATACAGCTGCAAGGAGTGAATTTGCCCTCCTGGAGGTGTGGGACACCGAACTGGGGACCTCGTGGTGGGACACAACAGCATGTCACATCCAAGAGTATGGGGTTACACTTGATCTTCATGTCTGAGGGGGAGCCAATTGCATCTGGCCTCATCTGGGAAAGCCCCTTCCGGAGGATACACTACTGCTGGCTGCAGCTCCTTGGCAAAGGGCCGGGCTTGCAGAACTACCTCCAAGTCCCAGGGTTTGTAGATTGGGTCAAAGGGACTTTGACTGTTTATCTCACGATTTCCAAGTTGCAATCAAGGCAGAGATGAATCACAAACTGGGACAACCCAAGCCTAGGGACAAGCACATGCGTTTGGAAGCTTGAAGCCAAGGGATTGACCTGCAGCTGCTGCACTCTATTACATTTCAACTGTGGGAGATGTAGATGTGGTTTTCAAGGAGAGGCTTGATGACTGGTTAGCAAAAGGCATGCCATGGATATCTGCACATGGTGCACCAGGAGGAGCACTGGGCTGGGAATGCATGGAGTCAGCCAGGGTGGAGCTGGGAGTAACCCTTAAAAAACAGAATAAGAAACAGCATTTTAACGTAGCTGGTATCTAGGAGACAACAAAAAAGCTGACATTTATTTTTCTGCTGCAAGAAGTTGTGGTAGTAAGGGTGAGATAAACTGGGTGGAGGGAGGAAACAGGATGAAGTAGATATGTAAATACAAAACTACATAAGAAATTCCACAAGGAGGAAGGGAATATTCTTCTGTCTGGACTCGCTGTGATTAGGACAAGTAGCAATAAAGCTAAACAAGAGAGACTCAGTTTAGATGTAGGAAAAATCCCTACAGAAAGGGTAAGATACGTCTGTGCTGAAGCAGAGTGAGGAATCTCCAGCATTGGGAACCTCCAAGAACCTGCCCGAGAAGGTGTCAGAGGGATCCAAATGATCCTACTACATGGGCAGGTGTCTCCTTGCAGGTTCTTAGTCTTCATGAACCTGGGACAGTGGCTTCTGGAAGCCATGCTCACTGTTGCAAACCTAGGTATTTTACACGCTTCAGGAATGAGGCTTTCACCAAATGCTGCAGAGCCACACAGGCAGAGACCTCCCTCAGAAAAAGTCAACATCAAACCACAGAGCGGGCAGAGCCCAGACAGGAACTCAGACACCACCATGACAGACGCCATGTGAGACCCTGCACAGGACATGGCAGAGGAGATGCAGGAAGCCCAAACGCCTGGAGCTGCCTGGGACACACATGCCCTGCTCACCTCGGCAGCTCTGACCTGTCAGCCGATGTTAACGGATCCTGTACCTATGGGTTGCAGCTTAGGTGTCACACACAGTCAAGCAGAAATACTTATTTTCTTCTCAGCAGGACCTCTGCTATTTTAACTGAATACAATTTAGTCAGTCCCATGCTAAATCAGAGTAATACGTTTCCAATTTTTAACTCAGCGTGTAACACACCAATATTGCTCCAAAGCTTTTGAAACCCAAATAGGAAAAAAAGAAGATAGTTGCTGCCTAGCTGGTTTCTTTATATATAATTCAGGGGCTTTAGCAACCCGCTGGAGGAGAGGGGAACCCCATAATTATGTGTTTAGCTGCGCTGAGTCCCCATCCCCCACGACTGGGGCAGGCACGCTGTGTGGGGCACTGTGAGACATCCTCCTTCTAACATCTCCTCCCTCCCACAAACCAGATACAGGCTCAGGCCCTCACCAAGGAACACAGTGCTGGTTTATTGAAGTAAGACACTGGAAGTAGGAGTGATGACACCCGATGGGGTATAACCCTGCTGTAAGCTCTCCACCGCGAGGCTCACTTGCTGTCTAACTGGATGGTGCAAAGAATCGGAGAAGATGGAGAAGAAAGAGTTGATGTCACCCCCCAGTAGGCTGGTGGTAGAAACAAGAACAGATTTCATCTCCTATCTCAGTCTGACTTTTTTTTTTTCATATAATAACTTGAATGAATTCACCTGGTCACAGACTGGCAAAATATCTAAACACTTTGGATAATGGATTTTCTTCTCCTCAACTAAACTATTATAAATTAACATTGAATTTCTTTTCCTTCCCCTTGGTGAGGTTATATTTTGCTCAGACTAAACCTTGCTGTTCCAAGGTAACCTCTCCTGGCACATTTATCCACACCACTCACTGATGTTCACAGAAGGCGACTAAGCAGGGTTGCTCATTCTCCACAGCCTTAATTACAGTAAACCGGAAACTTTTCACCTTTCTGCTGCCATACAAAAAGAATTAGATAACCCCCTGCTTGAAAAGACAAAAGGCTATTAAAGTGCTAGCATGCATTTATAATCTTAATTACAACAGGCTTCCCAGGAAACCTTCCTGCCGTGGAATGAGGTAGCACAGAAATAAGATTCTGGATTAAGAAGGAAAGTCTTGGTCTGATTTCTTCTATCTTGAGATAGATCCCAATGACTCTGATCCTGACGGATGCTCAGCCCCAAACAAGCCAGCAGCAGTCCTTTAGTCCAGTGCCTAGCGCTGTAAGGATTAGACCCAAAGAGGGACCAAAGCAAAAGACTGAAGAGGTACCACGACACAGGAGAGGGATTTGTTTCCTTTTGCAGTGTTAGTTCTGATTGTGTTAAAAAACCCAGATGTTTCAGTCTTTGTGCACTGAAAGAAACTCACTGGCAGCAGCCGACCACAAATGGTTCCACCACAGGCTCCTCTGGGAAGCAAAGAGCTTCCCAGCATAAGGCTGCCCTCTCTGTTGGCCACCGACACCTCTTCCCAAATGCCAGCATGCTCCACCCACTGTGCCAGCTCTGCACAGACGACGCATCCAACGCCCTGCGGATCCGACCACCAGGCCCTCGCTGGAAACTTCCCCTCTGCCTCGGTCCCCTCTGAATTGCAGGGGGGGAGACCTCAGCAGAGTAATGAAAGAACAGAAAGCATACCCAGGTCATCTTCTTTAAATCCTGACAAACCTAAAAGTGTCTTAGTTGTATTCTTAAGGTACATTAAGACTTCTTACCTCTTGGTGTGAGGGCAATATTAAAAGTAACTTTCATCAGCGATTTAAGACAACTGGAAGGTACAATTATTAGCATGATGCCTTGTTAATTTTCCTCATCTCTACAGCTGTGTTTATGGTGATTTCTAAGGGTTTTCTGTCTCATCTAACAACAGACTCATTTAGAGACTGCATACTACATGTTAACTTACAGTGGAAGAACAAATTCTTAGTATTTTCTAAATGGCAGCTGTTTTTTTTAAAACTGTTCCCTCAACTACACCCTGAAAGAAATTGCACATCATCTTTTTTTTCCCCTTTTTAAACTGCTCATTCTTTTTTTTAAACTTCCCAGAGAAAACGAGTAGAAAAGGCCACTCTGAGCTCTTGCTTTTGGGATCCTTCTCCGGCTGCAGCCAAGCTCTCTCTCCTTGCACTCTGCGCCTTTCACGGATGCTGAACGCGCGCCAGCCTCTCATCAGTTCCCTCTGTATCTGGCGAAAGGGCTGGCTCCCTTTTCGTCGCTCTCATATCCTTGTCATCCGCCCTGTCCCACCTGCAGCTTGAGCATGCCAGCAAAGATCAGAAGAAAAAGGAGCTCCAGGACCAAGTTTTTAGCTGGCTCTTGCTCTGCGCGTAAAATCCCCCAAAAGTGGGTCCTTGCTGTCCCCAAGCTGACTGCAGCGCTAGGCAGGCGCTCATGGTTTTTGTGAAAATGGAGGACATTGAAAGACTGGGAAGATATCCATTTTCCCCAAGCAGCAGGGCAAGGCGAGTGGCGGAGAGGAGCCAACCCGCAGCCCTGCAGCCCGAAGGGACGCGGTCTGAAAGCCCGGAGTGAGTCGAGGCATTCAGCTGCGCGGGCGAGGGGAGCCAAGAGCCTGCGCTCGATGGAAACGTGCCCTCTCCTGCGCGGTGGGGAACAGGACGGCTCTGTCCCGCACACAGGGCCAGCACTGTTCCTCCTCCCGTGGGGCTGCTGGCACGGCGGAGGGGTGTGCTTTGCCTTAAGCTGCTCGCAGGGGCAGCTTCCCCTCAGCGCAGGTAAAATGCAGGGCCTGGCGGTTTACATCCACCGTGCCGCTTGTTGGTGTTACAGCCTTGGAAACGTACTTACGGGGGAACTGACTGCTTGGCTATCCTTACCTCCAGCTACCTCTGGCTTCTGCTTGCCTACCCACACCAGCTTGTTACTGTTCTCAGGGCTTTTTATTTTTATAAGCTACTGATCTTCTCTTTGATTGACAAATAATGCTAGTAAGCTGGGCAGGAATACATACATCTCCCTATGCACATACGCATGCTTATGCATACACACATCCCTGCCCACATCCTGGTGGTAACCACCCAAATGGCACACCGGCTTACGTCGGTCACAGACCAGAGTACATGGGTGTTCCAGGCAGTACTGAAAGACACTCTCATGCAGAAGTAGGTGGGAGTCAAAAAATTCAGTAGCACAGTGGAGGAAAAGCACGCACTGTTGCTGATCTTGTTTAGGAGAGTGGTCTGAGAAGCACCCATGGTCCCCACAGCCAGTCAGTACTTAGGAACCGCTGTCACCTCTGACGATTTCAATCAAGACAGCAGAGGCACCTGATGGCTTCTGAGAAACACTGGGAGTTGGTGCTGTTCTGGCTTATTGAACAGAGGTTGTCCTCCAGAGCTCCCAGGTGACAGGGACTGAGGAGCTGGGAAAAGTGACAAGTTCACATACTGTTGGAATAGCCAATATTCCTGACAGGAGAAGTAATCCTAAATTACAGTTTCCAAGATAAGAGAGCTGTTATTTTAGAGTCTCTACACAGCAATTTCCACCCACTGGATCCACGAGTGAAGACCTAATGCATTGCCTGCTGCAGGACCCATCTTCGCAAGGCAGAGGGAGCTGCCAAGCACCATCGTGTCCTTCCGCCCCTGGGAGGGCTTCCATGGCACAAATGCCTCCCACAAACATGCTGGTGATTAACAGTGGATTTTGCTCTTTGAATGTATCCTGCCTTTTATGAGATGCAACAGCACAGCTGACCTAGAGATTAACAATGGCATCCAACTGCTCTCAACCCTTCTAGTTTTGCATTTCAAATAGAAAACCATTTTGTGAAAGTCTGCTTATCCTGTTGTTTCTAAATCCTTTCTGGAGATTAATACCAGCTGGAGCAGGTCACCGTGCGAAGGTCCCATTTGCAAGGACCACACTTAAATGCTTCTGATCAGGTGTCTGCAACCCTATATCCATTCCTGTAATCCATCCCCATGTATATTTTCCAACTGCTGTGTACCCCAGCTAGCAGGAGCAGGGGAGTCTCACAAGGCCTCTTCCCAATTCCTCCTACTGTTTTTAGAGACCTTCTCCTCCTGCTCCATGACCTAGCTTTATCTCTGGCTTTGTTTGTTTAAAAATAAGCTTTGTTCACAGGGGAAAGCAGCATGTGGGACTTGCTGCTTTCAGGAACACACTATAATTTCATTCAACTTCTTCTGTCCTCCTGGGTGCTCTCTTCTTCCAGCTCGTCGTCACCTCTTTTTATGTGGGCAAATACAAGCCCCCACCTTCAGTCTCTTTCCTTTCAGCGCTCTTCAGAAGCAGTCAAGGCCTCTCAACACCACTGTGCTCTCTCAGCCCCTGGTTAATGCTACACAGGGTCCAAGGTAATCCTACTTATTTTAGGGTTAGCCTTAACTCTTCATTCTGCTTGAGCTTCTTTTTCACTTGTGCCTCTCGCTGCTCTTTCCTCACTCCTCTCTTCGCCTGCTCTTCATTTAACCCCTCCAGCATCCCTTTTTGCCAGCTGCACTCAATACTGCTAAGAGCTCAAGTCAAACTTTGAAAGCCAAAGAAGGCTGGGAGCAGAGTGAGGAGATGCAAATATTTTCAAAGGAAGCCATGAATGTTGAACAGAATGAGTAAAAGGCTGCTCCAAAACACACACAGTACTTAGGAGATTAAGATAAAGCAGCTACCATACACTACTAGCTTAAACCTGATGCAGAACATCTGCTCCTGTTTCGCTTTTAATGATTCATGTTCTCTTGTCTGCAGCTCCAGAGAGAGAAGGACCACCTGAGCGGAGATAAACCGCATGTTCGCTTATACTGTTTCCAGGAGGAGAAAACAGTTGCCAAGATTAGCTGAGAAAAACTGAACTGCTCAACAGCCAGCTACACTATGCAGAGCCTACACATCAGCTAAGAGTACTTTTTGTTCAGTCTTCATCCACTCCAAAATTGCAGACAGGATCAGGCCCCTCTCATCCTCCCCTCCTCACTTAATTTTTCTGGATCAACAGAGATCAGCGAATCTTAGAAGCCTAAAATTAAAGCTTGTCGGCAGTCCCATGAGATCTCTCTGCTCCTCATGGTGAAGTAGTGGAGCAGTCCTGAGTCCACTAAAATATGGGCACATTTTATCTGTGACCTGCCTCATCAGAGACTGAAGACAACAGATGTACACATTCAATGGGAATAAATGCTGGTTCCCAAATAAACCTCAGATAAACTGCAGAGGGACCTGCAGGTGCTGGCAGGATGGATAATTCCTCCCGAAGCTGCATCTGGAGCTGCTATTGCAGACTGAGGTCTGGGATAAAAATAACACTCAGTACTTCTCAGTACTTCTGGTCTTTTCCCATCTGTAAACTTCAAAGCATAATGCATCATCCTTGCTTTCCAGATGTGAGAAGTAAGCCACAAAGAACGGGCTGAGTGTTGCTGCATTTTTTTATCATCTTCACAAGCTGAACCTTGTCCTCTCCCAAAATCTCTTCCCTGCCCAAGTGCAACTCTGCCGGGTTCAAGCAAGGCAACCCAATGCTATCAGCACTTTCAATTTTCATAGAATCATAGAATGGTTAGAGTTGGACGGGACCTTCAAAGGTCATCTAGTTCAAGCCCCCTGCAAGGAGCAGGGACATCCCTGACTAGATCAGGTTGCTCAGAGCCTCATCCAGCCTGGCCTTGAACGTTTCCAGGGATGGAGCATCCACCACCTCTCTGGGCAACCTGTTCCAGTGCTCTACAACTCTCATTGTAAAAAATTTTTTTTCTAATATCTAATCTAAACCTACCTCCCTCTATTTTAAAACCATTACCCCTCATCCTATCACAACAGGCCCTACTGAACAGCCTGTCCCCATCTTTCTTGTAGGCCCCCTTGAGGTACTGGAAGACCGCTATCAGGTCTCCCCAGAGCCTCCTCTTCTCCAGGCTGAACAGCCCCAACTCTCTCAGCCCGTCCTCATAGGAAAGGTGCTCCAGCCCTCTGATCATCTTCGTGGCCCTCCTCTGGACCCTCTCCAACTGGTCCGTGTATGTCTTATGTTCGGGGTTCCAGAACTGAACACAGCACTCCAGGTGGGGTCTCACCAGGGCAGAGTAGAGGGGGAGAATCACCCTCGACCTGCTGGCCACGCTCCTCTTGATGCAGCCCAGGACACGGTTGGCCTTCTGAGCCGCAAGAGCGCATTGCCCACTCATGTTGAGCCTCTCGTCCACCAGCAATGCTAAGTCCTTCTCCTCAGGGCTGCTCTCAATCCATTCTCTGCCCAGTCTGTATTTGTGCCTGGGATTGCCACGACCCAGGTGCAGGACCTTGCACTTGGCCTGGTTGAACTTCATGAGGTTTGCACGGGCCCATCTCTCCAGCCTGTCAAGGTCCCTCTGGATGGCATCCCTCCCTTCCAGCCTGTCAATGGCACCACACAGCTTGGTGTCATCAGTGAACTTGCTGAGGGTGCACTCTATCCCACTGTCCATGTTGCCGACAAAGATGTTGAACAGAACAGGGCCGGGCCCAACACGGACCCCTGAGGGACGCCACAGGGATGTGAGAAGCATACGGTTTATCTGGAATAGGTGACAATATTGAGCTACACCAGTCCAATTTGGAGAAGTAGCATTAAGAAGTAGCATTAAATGAAGTACTAAACCCTGAACCCTGCCTACCTGCGTTAGCCTACCACATCTTACTCATCTGCATTAAAAACAACTAGAAACACGGTAGAGAAGATGAAGGAAAGCATGAAGGAAGACAAGTTGTTTGAGGGATCCCATGAAAAATAAAAAGGTAACGAAATCACAGGCTGCCTCAGAACAGCTCTCTGGGTTTGAACGGCACCTGGTAGCGCAGCCTGGTACCTCGACCAGATCAATGAATGGTGTAAAATGTCTGCCCATGAAAGACAGGAGAAAAACGTTGGTGAACAGGTTTTTAAAGCATTACAGTTCTCTCCAAGGAAGCAAGTGAAATCAGAGCCTGGCTCTGGCATTAGAAAGTGAAGGGGAAGGAACACAGAGAAGAAAACAAAAATGATATGTAGTAACAACATTGCTCCTACATCTCCGGGCTGAAGAGCGTCCTTTGAGAAGCTCTCGCTTTTGATGGCAGAGGATGACATCTCTCTGAGATGAGAGAGGAAAGGAAAACAGAAAAGCCTGTAATAGATGAAAACTACTAAACAAAGAGACTGGGGAATTAATATTTATGAAATGCAAAAAAAGATTGTAGTAAAATAAGAGATAACACAAACCTCTGCTTTTAGCAGAGTTGTTCTGAATTAAAAAAAAAACCAAGATGCAGAGCCTGCAATCTGCTGCTGTACTATCAAGAAACCAACTGCCCTCTGTCTCAGGCAATGTCAAAACAAATAAAAAAAAAAAAAAACAAACCCTACATACAGGCCTGATCCAAAAGCCAGTGAGGTCAATAAAAAATTTGCTCTTGATTTCCAAAAGCTTTTGATTTGACTTTTTGGGAACTTTTGATGCTGTTAAGAGCTGCATATCACCACTATCACCCTCTAAAGAAAATGTTTCCCCTAAGGAAAATATTTTACAGTCCTAGTGGATCTCTCTGTTGAGTACCATTTCTTCTGACATCCTGCTAAAGTTTATGTTTGCCTTTTTGGTTGTTTGATGGTTTTTTTTTTCATTAAATATACCCATGGCCAGAAGATCATGAATGTGGAAATAGATCAGTTAAAAAAGATTGAATGAAAACTACTGTGACAACCTCAATTCTCAGTTTGTTTCTCCATGGGTTCATTTCTTGGATGGAGTTTTCATTTTAGGTAGGGTTGTTTTTCATTTCCAAGCACAGTTTGCTCTGGTTTATGCCCAAGGACTTGCACTAACAAAGTCCTATGGTTCTGCAAAAGGAGTATAAACAGATGCTAATAATCTGAAAATCTTACCTTCTGAACTATTTATTTTCTTTAAAAGCACTTTCCAGATCAAGGTCTTTAGATGATGTAACTGCAGGCTGGGTCCCCAGGCTCAGAGTTACAGGTGCCACATAAACTGTAGCATCCCTTCCTCACAAGCAATTATGTTGAAAGAGTGTTTGCGAGCATGTCCTCACCCCAGGGTACTCATGGTGCACAGAGAGTCAAACTGTGATGACCATCTGCTCAGACCTTCTTCACAGGAGCAGCCCTGACATAAAGAGGACTGATTACCCAGAGCCAATGCAACATTGAGTCAAGACTGTGTGGGGTACCATAAGGTCCTTCTTCCCACTCAGCGCAGATAGGGAGGGGGCACAGTGTCCCACACGATGGTGGAGTGAGGGTGACGCTCATCCACCTTCACCCTTTCAGTTTGCCCCCATGATGGGTGTGTTTTTGGCAGTGGGGATGCCACCTCACCTGATCCCACTGTGAGCCTTCAGATATCCAGGTGACAAATCTGTACAGGCAACTGCTCCTGGAAATACTGGCTTCTTCCTGGGGAAGAAGGAGTGAGACTCTAGAGGGAAATGCCAGGTCACAGGGCATATGAGGCCTATTAATATAATTTAGAAAGAAAAAGAAAATCCATGCCGGGCAATTAGCTAAAATCAGGTGTTAGAGTGCAGGGAAGACACATAAAACACTACATTAAACTACAGCAGTTTTGCTCTACCTTAGAACATAAAGTTTGTTGAATGGCTCCCAGAAGAGGGGAAAATGGATTTAGCACTTGGCAAGAAAGTCTATAATTATTTTTTCATAGAAATTTCACGAACTGTGCTCAAGTCCTGACAGTTTTTTGTGGTGTTGGCTTGTGAACGCCCTTGTCCACTGCCACTATCGGTGGGAGCAGGACGTATAGCTGTAGGAGGCCTCTGGGCTGTCCCTTATCCCTCATAAGGAGTTGAAGTAGATCAGGAGCCCATGAAGGAGCCCAATTCTCCCTGTTGTGCCATTGCAAAGGAAGAGCGATGGGTCCCTTCACCCACCCAAGGCCACTCCAACCACCTGGACAGCCAGTGGGCAGGGTGAAAACTGTGGCTGACCTGGCCTCCAGGGAGCCCCGAAGCTGGAGGAGGCAGCAGCAGTCTGTCCTCTGAGCTCAGCCACGCTGGAAGAGCCAAACTCCTGAATGTGTTGATGGCAAACCAGGCCTGGCGTTTTGTGACTCACAGACCCTTGAGCATTTCTAACAATCTGGTTTTCCAGAACTGGCCAATCTACTGGGTTTGCTGCCAAATTAACAAAATAAACGAAATGCATGGATATGTGAAAACGTGGGAGGGCAGCTAGGGATGGACGTAACATATAACTTCATGGAGATTTAAAAAGCTCTGCGTCTGAGATCAGATGGGGTCTGTAGAGATGGGATAATTAAAAAGATTCACTAGCACCATAAGAAAACACTTTCTGAAATTATTCACGCAACAAAATTCAAGGACACTACAGTCATTCAGTAGGCAGCTCACAGCTATACAGCTACTGCAAAGAATAACAAATACAATTTTGGATGGAAAATTTATAGATGTGTTTTTAAAATGCACATGTCTATATCCTCATTTTGCTTTTTTTTTTTAATAGCCCTGCCTTGTCTGCATTCATGGCCTTCCTGAACCTTATGCGAAGTTTGAGAGCACTTGTAAATCAGTTCCTCTCCTGGACCTTTAAGTAGCAAGTGATTAAAACTAAAATCAAGCTCTAATTATATCAAAGAAACCACTCAACTAGTTCTGGCAGAGGCCATCAAAAATGATGCAAGCTTGCTTCCTCTACGGCTCAACAAAGTCAAGAAACCACAGACTATTCCCAGACTCAATTCTTAAGAGTCTAAATCTAGACGACAGTAATTTACACCATGGTTAGTCACACTAACCTATCTTTTATATCTAACCTAGCAAGACCTGCAGATAGAGAAAACATGTGTTTTACTTAGAGGTTAAAGAAGAGCACTCAGCAGTGCTCTCACTGCTGAACACAGAATAGGTGAACACCAACAAAAACATGACTAGACCAGACCCATCTGTCATCCGCACACAGAGTAGCAGCCTTCCATCTGGGATATTTGTGAAGAAGCAGACAGCTTATGTCTGTATAGGAGCATGTGTGGTCTCCACAATGAGAAACTCTCAGTCCCACTGTGAAGCAAGTAAATACTATTGCCATTCAATTCATGTGAAACTTGGTCACGCTGACATGCTGAACGTGTGGCAGAGTCAACTTGACACTCAACAGTGTCCCAGTCTCCTGTCATTAACATCAGCTTCAGCTGATCAGCAAACAGTAAATCTACCAAAGTAACAAGACAACAAAAATAAAAGTTTCCCACTTTCTAGGCCAGTGTTTCCCTTTCTGCATCACACTTCTCAATCTTCTCATTGAGCTCAGTGCTCAATGAAAAATGTCTTTTCCATTGACAAGGCTGGAATGAAGCACGTTACAATTTTTTACCATGTCCACATTTCACTGCAAGAATACTACGGTTTGGATCACGGGCCTTATGAAAATTAATGTCAAGCTTGCCAGTGACTTTAAGGAATTCAGAATTTCTTCCACTGTTTGTGTGATGTCCAGAGCCGTGAAGGGCTGATTGCTGTCTGAGAGCAGCAAATGCTCTTCCAATAATTAATAAAAGTAATGGAGAAACTGAGCAGACCCAAATTAAAAGGCAAAGAAAATGAGCAACAGTTGAGAATACAGACAAATAACATTAACATGCTTTGCCTCCTCACGGTAATGTTCTTTTCATTGCGAAGCCAAGTATGAAAGGTTTTCTTTCAAACGCCTTAGGGCTAGTGCATCAACAGCAGTTTCAGAGAAAAGCAACACTTTTTGTAAAGAGGGAATGCACAGCAGACTTTTGCGAAAAACAAACAAACAAACAAACAAACAAATCTACAAATGTTTCCAATCTCTATGCCTCTATGGGGCTGCTCTGTTTCATCAGTCTCAAATGACAGGAATTGTCCAGTAGCTATCATGAGAATACCCACCTGAGAAAGTTATGAGAATTTGTGCAGGATGCAGCACACCCCGCTGAGGGCTGAGCAGATGACCCGCTAACATGAGTGAGATCTATATTATTAGGAGAGCTGCCCACTGATTTTATTATTAAGTTTTACATCAGAGTTTTCACACAGGAGGAATTAAAAAATGACAAGGGCAAGGATTTTTATATCCCAAGCATGAGTCCAGTCCAGAAAGTTTAGGTGGTGACGTGACTGAGGACTGGAAACAGATGAGAAGAATTTGATGTCCAGATCAAGAGATTGACACTGCTCTGCAGGTGCCTCCCGTGGTGCTGGTGTTTGTTTTAGCCTCTCTCGCTTCGAGGAACATACCAGAGACATTCAGGTTTGTTAAGTTCTGACCTGAAGACATTTTCCCAACCTTGCAGGTCATGTTTGCTGCCTCTTCAGTTACAAGGAGCCAAGGGGAAGTTCATGCCAAGGCCCTATTTCATGCTCTCCGTAACAATTCAATTTCTGTAACCATATAAGTTCTTATATTGGGCAAATCCCATGTGAAGGACATGCCTTGGTAGACAGATGGATACTTTCAACTTACTGAGATAGCTCATGGAGTCTATTATTAGACAGACAGACAGCTACTGCCGTGTCGCATTTCATATGTTAAAAACTATTTAGTGTAATGCATGATCTTGTTAATGCAATCCAGAAATACACATATTATAAGTGAAAGTGAAAAGGCTCTTATTGCGATATTCTAATTTGGACCTTGATGAAAAAAATCACCCGCTTTGCACTTCGTGGTTCAGATGAACTACAGCATGTCGGTACAACAGTAGGCCTAGGGATCCACAAGGATGCTGGAACCTTCAGAATGGTGTTTAAGGGGCTGATCTGTGGAGACCCAGAACAAAAACCCCACTGCTTCTACCAGAGGTTTGTACAAGGTTGAAGCAGGTTGTCATTTTTTGGTGTCTACATAGAATGTGGCAATCTGAGCACAAAATTTCTGCTTTCAGATCCATAATGCACTGAGGATCAGTTAATGTCAATGGAAATCCCTCCTGGGGACTGACTACAACATGAGAGAGAAAGATGGGTACGGAGATCTGAGCGGGAAATTTTCGCCCTGCAGTTGGAAAGGCTGTTTTCTGGAAGTTGCTCAGGAAAATGCCTGGCCTGTGCCACTGTCAGTCTTTCTGCACAACACTGCATAGCGAAGCGGCACTGGTTTTCCACGACCTTGGATCCTTTTCCAGCTGAATCTGCAAAGAGGGTCCGATAAAAATTGCCAGCCTTTCAGGCAGGCAGGCCAGTACGCAACTGGGCCTCACACCAGAGACATGACTGGCAACCTGTGTTACAGAAGGTGGTGTGGAGGTATTTGGTGTACATGCCACAGACCTGATGTGTAGTCAGGTCCACCAGATGGGGAATCACCTAACCAAATTTCTCTGCAATGCGATACCAGCTTGTCCCTTTCAATCAGGAATCACAGGATGGATGGAAGAGGCAGAAGGATCAAGGTGGTACAAAATGAAGTCTCCTAGCCCCTCGGCATCCAGACTTTGACTCTGGTTCACCCATGCAAGAGCTGAAGAGCCCATGGTTGCTACACTTTCGGTGTCACACCCTCACCACCAGACCCAGGTCAATCATGGCAAATCGGGTTTCTGTCTGGGACCCATGCAAAGACGCCAACGAATGCCTGGGTTTGGGTGGACTCTCAGCCGCAGCACAGAAGGTACATGTATTGCCCTAAATATGTATTGAAACCAAAAGAAACCATGTTCACCAGGCTTTTCCTCCCAAGCTAAATGGAGTCCATGGAAATTCTGTGAGTGATTTTAGTTGAAAACAACAGGCCTGGTCCAAATGTCTTACCTTGGTCAAATTCCCAGAGCCTGGATGTACTGTCAGGCAGTGCAAACTTTACAACACGTTGCAGCTCTGTGTGCTTAAAAGTGCTGAGTATTGGCCTGAAATCTGCTCACCAAAGTCAGGTCAATGGGATTAGCTCCCCACTTCAGTGGGAAATTAATTAATATAATGGCAAGCACTTTTTGAAAGTCCCTCTTGTTTTGCAAGTTGGTTTTGGTGTTTTTTTTTTTTAAATTATTAGATCTCAATTGAGAAAGGCAAAGCTGGTAGAAACACAGAAATAATAGCAAAGAAATACTGGAGTCATCCCACGATACCTAACTGAGTAACTGGTATGGCTCATCTGACCACTTACTCTACTCCCCATGTAAATGGGGTCTGTAAATAAGCATTAAGCAGACATATAACCCATGTGCTGCATTTTATTTTTGCTATAATAATAAAAGCCACAGAGAGAGATTCATGATAACAGGAATCCTCACTCGACTGTGCACAAGCAGCGGCATTCATTACATTCTGATGATTCATTTAGCCCTCTGAGTACAAAGAGAGTTTTACCTTTTTTTTTTTTTGTTGTTTGGTTTTTTGGCAATCTGCATGAGAAGTACAGAGCATTTAGTCTTTGAATTAATCAAAATATCTCTGCCTTCACTGAATAAATATATTTGAATGCATGAATAAATAATATATTGAGTAAAATAATGAAACTAATTTAAAATAAGGCTGAGAATGAAGTCACAGTTTTTATTAAATGTGACATTTTCCACAGTGTTTACACTGCAAGAGATAATGGCCCATATATTTTAAAGTGGATAACAAACCATCAAAAATCAACTTTAGCTAAATTAAAGTAGCTTAATTTTCAGCAAGCACTGGGCTTTTAACTTGACTTCCTGAAAGTCAGGTTAAGATGATTCAAGATGAAACTTGGGCTTATGTGCCTAGGATGAAAATCTTAATTTAAAACCAAAGCAACCACTTAATTGACAGTTAATCCTAAGGACTAGGGATCCAATTGAAAGGTCAATCTTGCCGAAGCTCTGAGGCGCCTATCCTCAGAATTAAATAGAAATATTTAATCCAGTACTTGCATTTCATCTGTAGATATACCATAAATACAATATACTGATTATCTTAAACATAAATGTTAAGCTTGCACAAAATCCTGTCCTTGGAAGCAAGCAGAGGACTCCTATAGACAAAAACAGGAATTAAGCTTGAAAAATTCTCAGGAAAACCCACCAAGCCAGATACAAAATCTATTCACCAACAGTTGACTTGAGGACAACTCTATTTTACTTGGCTGCCTAAAACCATTGCTTGCCCAGACAAGTCAGCAAACAAAAATGTAAGTGAAGCAGGTATTAGAAATTAGCTCGATTAATTTGCAAAAAGAAGAGAAAGAAAGGAAAAAGATGACAGATACCTTCAATAGTGAAATCCATGGAACACACCCTGCAATATCGTCACCACTTCTCTTCATTCGTGGTGTCCCACCAGCCTGCATTCGATGAGCAGTAAGGAAAGACTGGACGCATCAATGCATGGCAGCAGCCAGCTGCCAGATTCTTTTTATTCGCTTCTGTCTGCTCAGGGCTCATGTCAATTCGCACAGGGTAATCAGTATTTCATTAAAAACGTAATGAGAAAACCTAACTCTAAGAGAGATTTAGAATGTTGCCCATTATCACCATATTTGAGTGCTGAAATTAAAACAGACCTTCACCACGCTTCCCCTCTTGTAACTGTGACTCCACGTTAGGTTTTATCCCCTTAGCAGCTAC
Source organism: Tetrax tetrax (assembly GCA_009806455.1). Taxonomy (NCBI): domain Eukaryota; kingdom Metazoa; phylum Chordata; class Aves; order Otidiformes; family Otididae; genus Tetrax; species Tetrax tetrax. Next base: position 221,409 of record WHYT01016234.1, read on the forward strand.
CTTGAACATCCCTTCCTGGTCTTCTTGTTGCTCTCAGTTGGCTGACAGGATGAGTTTCATAGATTAAAATGATCCAACACCTTAGCAAGGATTGGGGTAATTGAAAAGGTTTCTCCTGCTCTGTTCTTTCTTCCAAGACAGTGGTGAAAAGGTTACTTTGCCACTATTATTTCATATACTGTGCAGTCATACTAAAATGGGTTAAATACCAAAACCACTGAAGCTACCTAATTGATGAAGCTGCCTAATTGATGAAGCTGCCTAATTCAGTACATTGATATGCCAGCCCTTTTTTAGCTGAAAGCGATTCATGCCCAAAGTTACTCTCTAGACCGATCAAGCTGGACAAACTCGTCCCTGCACCTCAGCACCGGTCTGCCTTGCCCATCCCGGTGGTCAGCGCTCTGCCAGGCGCCACGCAGCCCGCTCCCAGTCAGTCCCTGAGCACAGTTCAAGGGTTTGCCCCGACCTGGGCCACCTGGACAGTTTGGCTACAGCCAACCTGGGCTGGAGGTGAGAGCGATGAGTTGCTGGGAAGCAATGTGTGCCACGGCAGTTCATCTCAGGGCCAGAAAGAGAAGCCCTGCTCTTTGTTCACTGTTACATCCCAAACTTTGTGTTCGCTCTGCTCTAAAAAGCAAAACGTTTTGGTTTATACTCTGATATGCTTTTGAGTTTAAAAGCTTTTGTGGTCTTTGGGTTTTCAGTACAGAAAATAGTTGATGTTGCCCATCATTTTAACCTTTTCATCAAAGCCTTTATAAATCTCATGCATTCTAATGCACTAAATTCTCTGGTATGGTGGAGTTATTTGCCCAAAGCATAGAGCAAGTAGTGCTCTCAGCAAGTCATCAGCATTAGTGATGAAACGATCTGCAGCATGGCTGGTCCACAGAACCTGCAGAGAAAGAGCTCAAAGACTTTAGCTGACTACAAATAAACCTTCCTCACGTACCAAAAAAAAAAAAAAATAAATCCATTTAGTCTCACAATAACTCAAGTTGAAGGCTGCCTTTAGGCTCTGATAACCTCTCTCCATCTAACAAGGCTCCCCAGCAGTCCTGTGAGGAACTTTTCTGTGTCAGGAATGCATGAGTGCTTTCCACTGCTATGCCCAGGTATTTCATCAGCTGAGGACACCGGTGGAGGAGGAGGAGTTTGGGAGATATTCTTGGATGACTGGTGAGGAATTGAGGATAGGAACAGCACGATTTATAGACCCACATGAGTAATGCAGGTTGTAAGTCAGTGCCAATCACGCTGCTGTAAATGATGTCAGGGAAGCTGCAGAAGCAGGATGGAGATACTTCCCAGTTCCAGCCAGTCAACCCTGGCATACCATAGATTAGACATCCCAGTGATTTATTATCCAAAGTCAATTCACCAAGTCTTTGCCTTTAAGAGTACTTAGGTAAATGAGGTGAACAAAATAAAACCTCCAATGGAAAAATCAATGATTTTGGATACATTTCACATAGCTGGTATTAGATAAAATAGCATTGCTTTAGAGTCTCCCCTCCATCCCAGTCTTTCCTTTTCATCCTGAAAAATTAGTACCTCATGTCCCTTTTAATTAACTCTCAATTAGCCAACAATGCCAGCGACTTCCATGTCATAACTCTTGTTTATGCAATTAGAAGCAACTTGCTACAAGCACAGACGTCCAGGATATATGTGCAAAACCCTTCCAACAAGCTGTCCTGCTCAGAGGGCACCAGACAACTGAGACCCCACTACTATCATTAGCATCACTAAATAACGCCCAGTTTCATAAACGTCATCCTGTTACCTGGCATTCCTCTTGGATACTCTGGATGCATACTCATTCTAGGGGTGCTTTCGACAACAATACAAATATAATCCTGAATTTTTGTGAGAATGAGGCCTCAGTCATACACCAGGGTTAGTGTGGAGAGTCAGGGTTAAGTCCTCTGCACTGTCTGACATGGTGAGCTTCAGAAGTTTCCATGAAGCTTCTTGAAATAGACCCTCACACAACATTGCCTGGAAGGCAGTTTTCTCCTCCAGGCTGAAGGTACACGGAGCACAACTCAATGTCTGGTAAATATGTCCTGTGACAAGTTAAATGAGAGAAATGAACTTTTTTTTTTTCACCTCCTCACAGGTTTTCAGAGAACCTATGCAGGAATAACTCCCAGGGTAGAGTTCTTCAGCAGGAGATGCCACATGGGATGTTCCAAGGATTAGGTGGCGGGAGCCACCATAATATGGGCAGTTAAAGGCAAATAAACAAATGCATAAAACAAAAGTAAGGGTTACCATGTGAGCACAAAGATAAAGAAACCAAATGAGCAGAACTGACAGCCTAGAGGCACGCTCCCTGTTTACATCCAGGCACTGGGATGGCAAGCACCCCAATGCTATTGGTACAAAAGGAGTCTCCCATCCTGGGTGCCTCCCACCAAGGCCAGAATGTGCATATAGTATGCACATTTCAGGATTTTTAATTTAAAAAGAAAAAAAAAAGCACTTACAAATAATGACACTCTGATCAACTCCTGCAGCTCAGGGGAAGTAATGTTAACCCTTAGCCACAGTTCTCCCCTCCTACAAAATGCAGTTGGCAAATCCTGCTGCTGCTTGACATGGAGAATAATACGCATTTTCCCAGCATTTAGAAGATTAAATACCCCACGCTGTTTGATTTATTTCTGTTGCTCTTAATACAAATGGCACAAAACCGTGATTCGTGTTTTAATATTGATCCTGTAATTAGTTCAGTGCAGGTAAGCCTTCACGCTAGGTACAGTCCCACATTTAATCACTTGGATGCCATTGTAAGATCGAGCTTTAGATGCGAAATCTTTACAAAGAATCCTATTTCATGCCAGTCAAGAACCTGTTTCACACTGTGGTAACAGCCTGCTGTAATGATACCTTATCTGAACTAGACTTCTCATGCGATTTGCATGACCTCCCTCATATACACATCCAGAGAGGACATCAACAGCACCATCCTTGTTACCTAACCCCTGCTCCTGGGGAGGAATTTTTGGGACAGTCGACACGCAGACTAAAGCTCCACAGAAGCCGCCTATCTGGCTCGTGTTCCTCTGTCATCTCTCCCTACTTTTACAACCGTCCCATGTCTTGGAGGCTCATCTCCAGCAGTTCATGACAGCCACGCAGCACCTGCTGATTGTTCTCTGAACGTTCTTTACAGCTTGCCGTTATTATGGCCTGCCACATGGCATGTTCCCTTATCGGGCAGGAAGAAATGCAGGTGCTGGCACGATGTGTTCGAGAAGTTGTGATGTACATCATCCAAAGCACAGTGAATTTCATGATTACCACCAGAACCTTCTATGCACTAGGTCATAGCTTTAAAATCTCCTTAGAGAACGCTAAAAAGGACCTGACCCGTTGCTTCTCTGTCCTTCATTTTAAAGATTTATTCATTGTTTGTGGGTTTGGTGGGTCCCCTGAGGATGAATCACTCATTCTTCCACTGAAGAGTGCCATGGGATTTGCAGGGGGTGGAATCCTGGATCCCATGATGAGCCATCTTATGGACCCCTGCCAAGAGACCTCCACCTCTGGCTGCAAGGCTGCCAGGCCAGCACAGTCAATCCTGGCTGGATGCAGTGCCGGCAGCCTCTGTGAGTATCCTGGGTGGCTGGTGGGGACACATGGAGGGAGAGCAGTACCTTCTGTCTGGCTCCAGAGTAGTGGAGGATATGGCCACCGAACCCAGGAACTCCTTCAAAAACTCCTGCCAGGAGTCTCAAGGAGCTGAGTTCTCTATCAGATGGTGTGAACCTCCTACCCCACCATCTGATCTTCCCTCGCCCATCACCATGTTATGCCTGCATGATGTCCTTCTCTCCCTACAGAGACAGAAGTAGCATTTGCCCTGCACTAAAGCCACTTTGCAGATTCAGAGAAATTCTTCTCATTTTAGTTAACAAAAGAACTAGAAATCCGCTGGGTAAAGCTTAAAAAAAAAGAAAAAAAAAATATCCATGTATATTACTATACTCTGAGTCTGGTACGGTAGTATGTGTAGAAAGTTCCTGATCAAACTGGACTTTTGGCAACAAAAACAATCCCAGAAACAACAACAATAACAAATTCTGCCAAATTTTGCATGGCTATATTTTTTCCTTGCTGGGAAATTATCACTTAGCAGATTACACTAAGTCTAAACATTTTACAAGCTCTTTCACTGCTACCAGTATACCCCCCCCAGTTAAATACTAAACTGTACCCATTTATCCAGACCATTACACGGAGAGATGCAGTCCTGGCTATTTTGGGCTTCCTTTTCAATCTCACTCACAAAGCGCAACTGCAGATTTTCATTTAGTCTTTTTCATAAAGGTAAATTCTCCTCATCACAACAGATTTAGAAGCAAATCAGAGGCCCATGCAGTAACACAGAACCATTTTAGACATTCAGCACTCCAACTGGCATCACCCTGCAAGCTGAAATAAGCTTCTCCTTTCATTCAGGAGCGAGAGAGAAGGGAGCTGTCTGTATGGGTGGACATTACGGGCACTGTCTACTTCAGAGCACGCGTCCAAGAAGTGGCATTCAGCTGATTTAGTTAGCGGCCTGAACAGATCACGTGTTAAAGGTCGTCTTATTTACAGGCATTCTTGAGAAAATATCAGACTCCAGCTTCGCTCATCATCTTGATGCAGCCATGCAACTTCAGTGTATGTTTAACGTTAAGCCTATGCTTAATTGTTGTGAAAATCAAGCAGCCACTTGGGAGAACTGTGTCTTCTGCTTTTTAAGAAACAGCTAAAAAAAGTAATAGAAAAAAATTACTTCATCTCCCACAGTGTGCTAAGAACATTAAAGGCCCTTACAAAACCATCATCATCATCTCTTTATATGACTGCTACAGTTTCTCAACACACAAGAGTGCAATTATCCCCACATTTTGAGGGCAAATATGCAATTTCAGAGAACCCTGCCGTGTAGTACATGCTACTTGATGTCACATAAAAAGCAGTAGCTCCCAGACTACTGTGTTCCTCTATTGCTACTCCCTTCAAAAGCTGAAAAGTCATTGAGGAAAGCTATGTTATCCAAAGTGCCACCACAAACTGGAGATGGAGACCGAGAAACAGTGTTGCACTAGATACGAATTCATAGCTCACATCTTCCCAAACTAGGCAGTGGGGATGGAGAATTACATATTTATGAAGCTTGCACCTTTCTTGAGGAAATTTTGTTGAAACTGGTTGCTGATGTGTTTGAGACGGGCGGGCTTGCTTGAGCCCTTCTTGGTGATAATGTCAGTGGGATTAAATCACTTAAGTCAACAGAAGCTCAGGACAACAACAAATATTCTGGTCTGGTCAGGTTCATCATGGCTTTAGCTTGAGACCCTGGGGTAGGGGATCAGCTTTTCCTGCACTGTGATACGTACAACTGCGTTCACTCCCATGAGAAAACAGAACACAGGATCCTCTGATACTGCAGTGATCACACAGTCAGGCAGCAGTCCATGTATTTTACTGCTCCTTTATGGAGTGTTTTTTGACAGCCAGATGCAAGAGCAAGGACAGCCAGCACCATCTGACTAGCCCCTCTCCTGTGCCAAATGCCCTGCTAGCTACCAACGCTGCCCATCTCCAGCAGCGGATCCGCCGTGAGGCATGGCTGAGAGCAGTCTCATCGCCCACCTCTTCCTCACGCAAGCTCCGTTCCACGCTGGCAAGGTGTGACAACAAAATTTCATCTTCTCATAACTTGTGCAGACCAAGCATTCATGTCCTTAATACGCAAGCATTAGCCTTGAGCAAATAGACATTTCAGAGGGATTGAAGGCTAGCCAGCTTGTCTCCTTCAACTTCTGCTTTAAAGAAAGCCTGTTTCTAGGCCCTGAAAAATAATGCTAAGGATGGATAAGTACGGAGTCATCCTTCAGTTACTGAGATAGTTAGCTACACCTTTCCCAGAACGTTAGGCTTGTGCTGTGCTTTGTTTATGAAAAAATATGCCCTATTGCCTCCATGGTAGACAAGAAAGAATTTATAATGCCGTATGCTACTTTCATTTTCAGCCTAATGTCCGTGAAAGAGCATACTGGGAGGAAACCTCCCCTTATAACCTTCTGGGAACACCACAGGCGTGGTAGCAAATGCTCCCGTGCGCAGAACAGTGGCCAAACAGGGCTCACACCTCTTACACAAAGAAAGGATGCTGGGAGCAACAGGGAAGGAAAGCTGAAGCACATGCCACACTACCTGTCATCCTGAGCTACGCATTAGCTTGGCTCAAGTTAGAAAAGCCCTCGTGCCACATATAGCTACACAATCAAAGTCTGTTTTATAACACCCAGAGGGACTGTGCTAAGGTTACCAGACATCTTTAATCCTACCCTTTTCTAAGTTCTGAGGGACTGATTTTTATTTTTTCATGCAGTCCCATTTAACTTAAAGTTAGTGATGACCATGACTTTTTAGTATCAATGGAACCAAGAGGAGTCAAGGGAGCTTTTGTGTTAAGGAAACAGAAGAGGCTCCAAAGAGAAGTACACACTCATCCTCAGATTTGCTAAGAAAATTTTTGTAAATTACATTATTTTGAAAAAAAAAAAATTGAGAAGTGTCAGTATAAGGTAAATGACAAAGATGAAGGAGACAGTTACTTCCTAGAAATATTTCCTTTAGCCATCTACCCATGATAAAGGATCCTTTGCTAATCCCCTTAAGTGCTCTACCAACATGAACACATGCAAACACACCGAATTCTTACAGAACACAAAGAGGTTTTCTCTCTGCAAGAACAATAATGCAGGCCACAATATGCATAATCTTCAGGATGCTGACTGTGTTGGTCAATTACTTGAGTGGGGACGGCAGGTCTAGTATGACGAGCAACAACAGAGCTCTTATTCTTGGAACTAAAAGCAGTTATTTCTGAAGCTGAACTCACAAAACTGACTCACAGACTTGTCAGTCAAGTCAAGATCACCATGTTCCCAGATACAGCTCCACTGTAGGAAATGAGTTACTGCTCAAGGGACATTCCCCTGAGATGAAGTTCAGCTCCAGCAGGCCAACACCAGGAACCTAAGGGAGAGACATGAATCCAACCTAAGACCAACCGATGTCTTGACTGATCATGGATTATTCACTGTCAATTCTGCTCAACAATCAGGTATTTAACCGTACCGCATATGCCCTGGGGCTTTGAACTGTGGATCTGTGGCCTCCAAAAAGTCAGTTTCACTGAGACAAAAAGAGGGCTCTGGAGAAAGCTGTTTTCTTCTCTGGAAAGTAGTTAAGATGATTATGTTTAGAAAAGCTGCCTTCAACAGAACAGCAAGGCTCAAGGCTGAGAGAAGTGAAACAGGGATGACACCAAACTCAGAGCTAAAGCCTAACCCAAGAGGGCAGATGGCCTCTGCTGTTGGTGCAATTAGCTAGAAAAAGACACACATACACCGAGGAAGAGAGCAAAAACTTTTCTGTCTTAAGGCTTGTAGCCTTAATGAATTGTCAGGATCTCAGTCAGAGCATAAGATTTACAGAGATTTACATAGAATTACAAAGCTACAACTGAAAGCCAGAGCTATATCTATATTCCTATTCAGTGTCCTTATTAAGCAAAAGCCACATTCAAAACAACGGAGCAGCCTGCACTGGATATGATCACTAAAGATGTGCCTCTGCTGCTGAATTAACTCAGGGTATCAGCTGCCTTGCTTGGCTGAAGCTGGTTGTGAGTAGCCGTCCTGTAAAACTTTACCTGAGATCGTGCATCTTCATGGGTACATCACATAGAGCATCAAACACAGCAAAGCCTTATAGAGGAAAAAACCACCTTATCTCCTGGGCTTCCCAAAGTAGCCCTCTAGAAGTCAATAGGGTGAGGTCCTGTTTGTCTTTCTGGGCACACTACGAATAGCATAAGATCCTGAGGCAATATGAGAATATAATCGCTTGAGAGGGGGGTGGTCCTTGCAGGACCCTTGCTGCAGGGAGGGCCAGTAAGCATCTGGAAGCAAAGGAATATCTGAATGTATCGCGAGGTGGGCCTGCTGCCCCACCTCCTAAACACCGCTATGTCCTGAAGGGCAGGTTTTGCGTGTGGTTGAGGACTCAGAAATCACCAGAGTTGATGTCGTAGAGAAGATAAAATCTCAGTCCGCACCCTCTTGAAGCTCTCTGTTACACGAATTCAGCCACAGAAATTCAAGACACCAGGATGATATTTCACACACCTGGGAATTATCTGGTGCTGCAGTGGCTGGACCTGCTAAAAGACCAGCAATTAACATAACTGCATCTCACTCTGAGAGGTCACTGTTTTTCAGGCCAAGGCTGAGATCACTCTCAAGGACATCTGTTTACACGTTCCTCAACCGCCACTAACTGCAGGATAAGCACAGTACAGCACATTAATATACTGCAGACCAGTGTACAGCAAGGCCCAGAAACCAGTTAGAGATAACCTCTACTAAACAAGGCTGAAATGTATGAAAGGGTCCCTCTTACTTTTTGAGCTTTCAGAGTAACACAACAGATTAGTTTAATCCCAGTGGGTATAAAATGCAATGATTCTGCCACAGCAAGTCATGCACCAGATGTTACAGGCCCTTAACGCCAGCCATGATAATTACTGCAGGAAGTGAGACAGGAACGCAGGGCTTGTGAGGGTCTGTCTTTCAAGGGAAGAAGCCCATCAGCTTTCTTCTTCAGGGCAGAGGGAGGCTAGGTCATGCCCTCACTGTCCTTCACCTACCCTCAACCTGCCGTTATTTGCTATAACTACATGGGGTGGAGAATAACGTAGATGCAGAAATGGAGGCAGGTACGTTCATTGAGGCTGAGATCCATCATTCCCAGTGAAAGCTGCTCGACTTCCACCCATTTCACTTTTGTTCCCCTGCCCACACCAGGGCTACCCCGTGCCCAGGCACAGCTTTGGAGTGGGTGGAAAAGCTCAGGGTGCCTTTCCAGCTAGACTGGGGAGGTGTTTCTGTGGAGCATATATTGACACGACCCACTCTGGCAATGGGGTCTGTGCTGTTCTAAAGACATGCCATCACACTGGGACTTCTGGGTGAGCACATATCTCTCTTGCAGGCACATGCTTTATATGAATGTGCTGTATATGCAGGGCTGCCATCACTGACTCTACAAAAGAGGGAAAATCTTCCAGAAGAGGTAGCCTACCAGCAAAAAGGACTTCTCTGAGTCTTAAAACAGAACACAGCTTATATGCTAGCCTTCCATAGAGAAATTAATTTCACATGCCATTTCGCATCTTCCCTTCAAGTTTTTAGCCTCTAGCCCTATTTAGAAAAATACTATGAAAGCTCAGAGTTAACTCTTCAGTGGCTTGCACTCACAAAAGGTCTCTGTTGCCCATTTCCTGGAAGCAATCACAGATCGATCCCTCTATGAGTTACTTTTCCTTCAGATATATTCATCCAAGGATGGATAAACCTTTTTCAGCTTCGAGCTAACACCACATTACCTTTTATAAATTTTTGAACAAACGTTTAGTTTCAAAGCCTGCTAAGGAGAGCTAAGAGGCCATCATAGGGCAGCCATTTGCTAAGCAAGGTCACTTAAGCAAAAGAGGAAGGAATGATATACATTGATAGAAGTCAGTAAGTCATTAAAGGAAGGAGGAGAAATATGTAGATGGTTGTTTAACATACTTAGAAGGGATCCCCAAGAGACCGAACATTACACAGCATGTATTCAGACCCACTGCTCAGCCAGAGGTAAAATAAGCAGATCCTACTCTTCCTTAAGCATGTGCTTTCTCCAGAACAGAAGGGTCAAATGATTTATTTGTAGAATCTCTTTCTTTTTCACACACACGCAAGTTATTCAGCAACTCTAACCCACACCAAGACAATGATTCCAGGAGACTGTAACTGTGGCCTCTTAGTAAAATGACAGACCATCTTACATTACCTGTACACTGAAAAGACAGACCCTATAAAATGAATTGCAAATAATGAGCTGGATCAGTTAACCCCACCTGAAGCTGCTTCAGGAATCTGACTCCTCCAGCATCTACATGTTACCTCCCATCAGCACAACCTCTAATACGAACTAAGCTTCCAGTCAGGAAAAAAGTTTCCACTGTGACCTTTCTTTTGATGTATTTGCAACAGTCAGCAAACCTGCCATTTTATTATCTGTCCAGTTTTGACATGGAGGATGTAGTTTGGCCCACCATGGCAGACACCTTTACATCGTTGTGTAAGTGATCAGCTCTTCAAGAATTAACAGCCCTTTAAAATGCTCGTTTTCAGTACTCAAAGCTATTGATCCCGTTCCATTTCAGACCTACAAAGAGGGCTGTAATCAAAGCAAGTGGAGCACAGGAGAGTGATGGACATGCTTCACCATTTCTGAAATCAGGCGTTGTACAGACCAACAGGATCTCAGAGGCGGCTGGGAGAAGCGGCCTCTCAAAGAGGCACCATGCCACCCAGCAGCTGCCTGGCAGTATCCTGCCTTTGTGCAAGGCTCCCGTTGAACTTCAGATCCTGGCAGAAGAGGAAACCGCTTCCTTGGACAGGACACCACCATTCCCAGCTTCTGCATCGCATCTTGGCAGCTGTGCCAAATTTTGCTGTCCCCTGGCATACTGTTTCTCTCCATGCATCGGCAGGTGGCAAAAGAAACCTGCACTGAATGACATTCAGAAGTGTACATTCCGCTCTCCGTTACCAGCGATATCAGCTGGGGTGATCTGTGTGGGAGCATTAGGATGTATGAGGGAGGTCTCGTGTCTGAGCTTCCTGCCTTGAAAGCCTGATCTGAAGCTTGCTTAAGTCAGAGGAAGTCTTTCATTACTTTCAGCAAGCACAGATCAGCATCACTTTAAACCTTAATCACAATACCTTCTAAACACAACCGTTCGTACCCGAATGCTGTGTGAAGCTGAACAAAAGCAATATGCTATATATAAATAGCACAGAGGAAAGCATTATGAAATTCTTTGTAAGTTTCCTATAATGCTCTCGTGACTTGAATCCTTTCACTCAGCTCCTCAGCACCGTAAGAACCCATCATTATCTTCCCGCGTACAGCATGAAAAACTAAACCTAGCCTCTCTTTCCTGTACTTTCTTATTCTTCCTGGAATACCAGCTACAAAGGAGAGCGCTAAACCTTCCAGCTAGCAAAACCAGAGTTTGAGTTACTGCTTTAAAAGATTATGTAATTCGACAAAGTCTCAGATGCTTCTATCTCCTCCAAATTCAATGCAATTTGGCCCAGTAATTGTCTTGGAGCAAAGACAGAGAAAGCCAGTTAAGAAAACCATGCTCCTTTGCCGTCTAACACTCCATCCTCCCACACTGTCAGTCAACCATTCTTAAAATTACTCTTAATAAAATTTAATTCCTATCTTCAGAGGGCTACAAATCCTCTTTAAGTCTAATTGTATCATTTCTTGAACCCATGAGACTGACTTTGACGCTCTGTTTTCTTTACGTAAAGGTAGGTGCCATATAGAAGTGACTTTTTGCATACTGATGGCTCTAGTCCAACATCAACATGAAGAAAGTCAGAGACTCTATATGCAGCCAGAAATTAAACTTAATTTTAAGAACACGTGGATATATTTTTCTTTCATATTCATACAACATTGTCTACAGTGTAACTGGCATACTCCGAGCTCCTCAAGGAAGGCAGAAAATATACAGTACCTGCTGTGTGCTTTAATATCGCTTTACATGTCTATGGAAAGCCCCACAAATTACAGACAGCATTTGATGGGGAAATTAAAATATCATCTACATTGCGAGTGGTCTGCCGCCAGCTGTACGGATCACATTTGAGATGCAGCTGCTGTATAAACAGAGCCATTTACCAGTTTTACCTAAGGCAGACAGTTTAGTAGGTTTCAGCTGCTACACAAAAGATTGTGAAGCTTTACTTGCCTGCAAATACAGTCTCTGCAGAGTCATACGTTTTGAAGCCGTGTTGCATTTCAAATCCCCCAAACTGGGCCTGAATGGGCTGAGTATACCAAGAGAGTACTACCCAGCTTTTCTGTTGTCGGTATGTGTACACTAAAAGAAAAACTCTTTATTGCCAAACTATGTTTTCTTAAAAGAAATTTGGACTTTCAACTTTCTCATCTCTCCTAATCCTCACAAAGCAGGAGAGCATGTACCTTGGGAGGTGTTTAACTTGAAACTTGTCGAAACAAAAGGCTCTGGATTTCACCAGTGCTGTGTCTTTTACTTGCTGCAGGCTAGAAAAATTTTTAAAAGCTGTGAGCAATCCCATCAAGCTATTATCTTTGGGTCTTATTCTGACCGCTGGACCCTGCTCTTGAAGCAAGCTGCTCTGATAAAAAGAAATAGCATCGAGTTGCCGTTGAGACAAAATGCAGATAGATCACAACGAGCTGACCAATAAACTTTGTCTCAATGTCTCTCTCTGATGGTGTTTCATTTGCCTGTGGGACGTGCAACAGAACAGAAAAGCATTCAGACAAGGAAAAAAATTGAAATATAGCACAAAATTTGTCTGTAATTTTAATACTAGCAGTTGATTCATGCCATGGGAGGGTGGGGGAGCAGTTCTGTGGCAGTCTAAGTATCAACGATCATTTTTTTCCAGCATCACCGTAGCAACACTGTAGTTATTGTCAATGAAGCACTTTCATTCTAAGGTGCTATTTTTAGATGATTTTACCTTTCCAGAAGAATTACCCTCTGGGCTGCAATTTATCATGTTTGTTCCTTGGCCCATGGGTGAATTTTAGCGGGACCTTTATTTTATTTTTAAAGCAAAACCAACCAGCTCTGGTTTTCCCCCTGCAGACATTTCTGCACTCAGCTCAAAACGTCTCCGCTTTAACAGCTCAGACCTGGCAAGTGTCAATGAGGACTGAGCTCCTGGAGGAATTAAAAACAAAATACCAGCCTCCCTCCCCCAACAACCACTGGTAAAGGCGAAAGGAAGAACAAATATATTTTCAGCAAGTGGAAAAATAGGCTAAGGACGGGGAAGGGCAAGAAGTGGGGACAGCTGGATGGAGACTGAATACATATCCTTCTCCAAGGCTGGAGCTGGTGGTTGCAGCAACCTCCTTTCCCGGTGCCCCATCCATTCCTGGCAGCTTCCCAAATCAGCCTTTCCTCCATCACACCATGCCAACAGGGCAGCTGCAGCCCAGCAGCAGGTATCCTTCTCACCAGGATGCCCCTGCTTAGGTAGTCCCAGCAGTGCAACCACACAATGACCAGCCTGTCCCAGGGGCTGCTCCATACCACTCTGGATAGAGGGGAGTATTGGGAAGGCCACCTCTGGAGTAAGTGCCACTAAGCATCCCTGGCACACCACATTCTGCATTTGGAGAGGTTAAATATATATTTATTCAGTGGATACACAGGACTGAGATTGCCGCACATGTCCATAGAGCTTCAGTTCAGAAGTACTAAGTGGACATAGTAATGACTCAAGATCATGCCTAACCAGGCGGCCCACAAGCAGGAGCTGATTATGCACATATGAGATCCAAATGAGCCCTCTGCTCCTACTGCCATAAAGTTGAACAGATCCTGCACCTACCGAGTGAAACCGCATTCACATGAGATGTTCAATTGGTACAGCTACTTCAGTATAGTCCTCCATTCCCACATAAAATGTAAATAAAATCTCTACATCACAGCAAAGCCTTGGGTTTCTAAGGCCTGACAGGCTGAGGAATGGTTTGGGGAGCATGTGATCACAGAGCCAGGGTGACAACCCCCAAAGCAGTGCCACAAGACAAGCAAACAGAGATACCCAGACACACAACACGCGCCTGCACGCGTGCAGCCAGGTCTGCTAGGGAAAGTGTCTGTGTGACTCTCGGCCAGGCACAAAAGTTATGCTTAGCACCGCTAAAACCTCTGAGAAGGCACGGTGCATGCCCCGTGCATCAGTGCCGGTCTGCTCATGGCACCTTGAGGGTTGTCCATGGGGTTTTTTACATCCCATCATAACATCTCCACAGCACCATGGGGTTGTCATGAAATGAAACGAGCAGTGAACAGGTTAAGTACCTGGCCAAACATCACTTGTTCACCTCGTGCAGCGGGGGCATGGATCTATATAAAGGCAGGAACAATTTCCTATTCACATTCCTGAATAATATTATTGTCTCAAACCGTGGTCTGCTTTCGGGGTCTGAAAATAGTTCCCAAGTCCCATGGTTTCCTTCACCCTCTCTCCCACTCTGGGTTGCACTGAACGCAATTCCTTGGCTAAGACGTCGTCCTCATGCACTGGCCATCCTAGCAGCAGTCATCCGTGAGCAGGATTTGAGAGCGCTCCCAAGCTTCTCGCCCCATCCCAACCTTGCAGCTCTTGCCAAGCCCTCTGTAATAACATCATCCTTCGCTCAGAGCTGCGGTCTCAAGATACCAGAGGTCTAACTCATGGAAATCAGAGTTCAGAAAATACTAGTTTTGCTCTCAAATTTAAAACACCAGTGAATTATCTACCTATTGCCCTGGCACAGGTTTTATATTAAATTGCATAAAGCTTGTTTTTCTTAAATAACCATAGTCACAAGTGAAGGAGAAGGACTTAAACAGATTATGGAGTGCTATTAAGAGGTGAAAGAGTAAAGTTGCTGCTGCTTCCTGAACAGCTAAAACACTTCTTTGAAATGTAGGCTACATAATGCCACACATTCCTGGTATCAAAATTGTATTTATTGCCCAAGAAGCTAATGAAACAACCCAAGTCTCTGTCTAATACATGACAATAGATCTTCATTCAAACAGCTCTGAAAACAGGACAACGCTTCTCCCAAAAACTGACTTCCACTTTTGTTAGACATTTTATATTCTAGAAGAAGAAAAACGAGCACTTTTCAACCTTATTTATGTCTAGGCAAGCTGTAGTAAAGCAAGAGAGCAGGATAATGCCACTATTCCCAAACAGTTCTTTCACCTGTCACACTCTCATACTTAGAGCACCTCTTGTAAGGTTTTATTTTCATATCAAATTGAATGCCCTCATTCTGCTCTCAAGCCATGGAAGCAGTAGCAAAGAAGCATTTCTATAAATTACTTTTTCTGAGAGCTGCTATTACGTACCTGCACATACTGCTGCCTTCTTCTTTCGCAGAACGATTCATTGAAACATCAGCTTATCAGAGTATCCAACTTTTTGTGTTGGTGATGGGGATATGCTGCTGTGCGAAAGTTTCTAATCCAAATAAATGAGTGCCTAAAGTATTGCAGGTTCATCATGTAATAGCACAGGTTGGAAATCTTAACTGCCCTAAGGTGATCTGATTGAAACTTGGCCTGATTTCATAGATGGTGGGTCCAGAAGCTAATGCCAGCACCCAGCCAGTCCAGCAATATACACGAATGTATAGGCACCTGAACACAGCGACACACTAAATCATTTTGCCCATTGCTTAAAACTGTAATTATTGTATTAAAAAAGACTTGAATCACCTCCACCTTCTCCCTAAAGAAAACAAAGTAAAGTGGAAACAAATAACTAGTGTCCAGGGGAGCAGAAAGGACTGTCATAACGCTAGCGAACAGGGCAAATTTCCTGTGGCAATTCTTTTTCCTTAAAAATACACCTCATACCAAACAAATCTGTTCACAAATTCAAGAAAGCATTTCGATCAAAGAGCAAATTTTTAGTGGGTAAGAAGTCAAAATGTTTAATCAAGAAAAACTTTTTAAAGTCACTGGTGGGAAGAAGAAAATTAACATGATAAAATTTATTTTTCTATTCTATAAAAAATAAATTCTATAAAAAAATAATTCAGCTTGGGCTGATTTCATTTCAGTTGGGAAACCCCTTTCTTTTGTTTACCTCAGATACATTTTTTGTTATTTTGTTGGACTGGCTAACCAGCTGAAGAAATCAAGTATTCATCTCAACTGCTACCAAGCCAGTTATAATTCTAATTTAAGGTTCCTGTACGGCGATTGCTTGGTGATGACATGTGCTGGGTTTTGCAATAGCACTGCCTACATCTTCTGTGTACTTGCCAATATTTCAGAAACTATAAATGGAAATCTTTAGAGAGGAAAGTAGGGACATACCTAGGGAAATACATCGGTCTTTTTTAGACTAGAAAAGAAATAGTCTGCACCTTATTTTAAAAGGCAAAGAGAAATACAAGTTGAGTCTTCCAAAGAAACATAACCCGTACCTCATATAAGGGTTGCTACGACTTCTTTTGGGGCAAAATTTTGCCCTAATTTTTATATATGCCTATTGCACAGTACTGACTCCATTTTTGGAGCAGAAAAGTTTCTAGCTTCTTTACTGTCACCAGACACATCCACCTTTGGGATCTCTTCTCTCTCTATCTGGATGACAAACCCATTAAGCCTCCGTGTCAGCTAGCTGTCATTGTGACAAAGCTCAGCTGAAGTCAGTATTACTATTTACATGCCTAAAACCAAGCTTAAATGCAGTTTGTTGGATTTCACTCTATTTCGGTCTGCCATCCTATCCTCCAGCCCTCATGGTGTATTTTAGCTTGTTTCTTTTTTTTTAGCATATGATTTTGATTAGCCAAATAAATTCTTTAAAAACACTGCAGTGGGAAGTCAAATGCCAGCTCAAATAATTCAGCAATAAACATAGAAAGTTTAACACATGAGTGGCAGAAAATACTTCTGGTGATCCAGAAGCCAGCATAGCAATCATGGAGAAAACAAAACCCAAAACAGCCAGGTTCTCCTCGCATTGCTTCCTTGGTCCTCACATCTCTTCTCTGAACTACTACAGCTGGATGTTACCATCCATGTTTGATGTGGAGGCTCTTTTTCTGCAGTCACCATGCTTCTGGCTTCAGCTGTTCCTTTATAGATCTAAAAGCATGGTGTTGAGATGTATTTCACGGCTTGTGATAGTCACGGCAGAAGGAGAAGATGCTTTGCGCATCTTCCTGTGCTTGAACAGAAACTCCCACAGCAAACTGGGTGGCTCCTAAGGACCAAGATTCCCAGTGCAGGGAGGGACAATTGTGGATCTCCAGGATCTCTAGAGACATTATGGCACAGTACCACACAGAGATGTCTGTACTGGTAACCTGGACATTAGAAACAATGATACCTGTGTAAAAATCTTATCCTCAATTACCTTGCATGCCATAACACGACTCCTAGACTCCATTCAGGCCTTTCAGAGCTAGCTTGGATATCTCAAGAGATCCCTGCACCCTGCTGCTTAGCAAAACCTTGACAGAGCCTAAGCCACATGGTTTGGCTGTTTGCTGATCTGCAGGCAGGGAAGGAGTCAACGGAAGGGATGGGCTCCTCTCCTGCACATCACTCTTCCCAGTCTGCTATGATGCAATCCCCATCAGAGAAGAAACTTTGGTTTATAGGGTGTCCACCAACTCTAAAATCTGTGAAACACTGAAGCTAACCTGTCATTGACTTGATAGGGACCATGTAAACAACGCTTTAATTAAAAAATATTCATCCCCTGTACTCTTGCTGCACAACACCCTTGAAAGTCTGCAGAATCATTTTGCAAGTCTTAAATAATTCATGTACTTTAAAAAAATTGCTTTTTAGGTGCTTGCTTTTTTTCCCTACATTTACAGGGGAGGGAACACCAAGACAGAAAGGCCAGGTTCTGCAAATCTTCAGCCTTCCTCGTGGCCATTGCTTGTTTTTCTGAAAGTTTAGCTAGGGGTGGAGTTAGTCTGCATCTCCATCAGGCTGCTCCTAAGCCGGTTTCTTTGTTCAGCCTCTGAGCAGCCTCTGGCACATACAATCCATGGGAGAGATGGCTCCTCATCCTGACGGCGCACAGTGCACGTCCTCAACTTCATCTGGGCACACTAATACAAACGATGGAGTCATACTAATAATGCCATTGCTATGGCTTTCAATTAAACATTTATAGTTGTCTTTTAGGCTTTAAAAATTATTACAGCTCTGTGTCCTGGGTGGCTGCACGTTGGCACATACAGATCTGTGCACAGATGGGGGTTTTCCTTTACCTCCAGAAAGCAATAAGACTGCGATGGATCTTTTTAGTGTGCTGTTTTGAGCTGCAAACATCCACTAAACTATTGTTTGTTACAAGCCTCCCTCTCCTCTGCATTATAAAAACCTAAAAAAAAGTTTTATGCTTAATTCCTAGTGGAAACGTTACATTACCTGTGAATGCCTGATCAAACACTGCTGCTCTTTATGCCCTGTCGCTGCGGATCAGCACAGTAATATATCCTGCCTTTCTCAACATAAACTCCCTTCCACTGAACAGGCTTAAGCTGGGGTATTTAAAATGAAATGCTGTTCGACACAAGGTCTTGCACTCCTTGTCCCCTTCATTTGCGTCTATCACCTGATCAACTGAATAACTCTTTGTTTCCTGCTGTCTTGGGCTTTTTTTTTTTTTCCCCCTTTTTCTAAAGCAGTTTTGTATATTTTCTGTTTTCTTCAGCTGAAGGATCTATCATTTGTTTAACCCAGCTCTGCTTGAAATAAAAGCTCCATTTGTTGTTTCTTGTTTCATTTACTTTTTAATGATGGCTAATAAAGCCTGAAACACATACAGGCTATATATTTAAAAAACAACAACAAGAAATCAACACAGAGGTACAATTTTCAATCATTGCTCTGGAGGGGCACAGGAGAGGAATAGGAGCATTGTCAGGAATGCCTGGGGTGCTTTGGCGGGGATGAGGGAAATGCCTGGTGCTTGCCAGCGTGTTTCAGGCTGTTCTCAGTCCTACTGGGTACCGGCTTTTCATGAGCGCCGAAATACCTTCCTCTTTTAAATACATGAATAAACAAACAAACAAAAATAAAAGCAAGACTGCCTGAAATGTTGCTGGAGTGGGGAGGGATAATTTCAATACACCATTTGTTTCAACCCAAATGACCAGCCCAATGCTGCTCTCCAGAGTTTAGCTCCAAGCCCTCTTGCAAGGAGTCATGCTCCAGGGTCCCACTGCAAAACAGCTTGCAGCCTATTTTTAGGGGTTGATAGTGCTACACAGCCTGCACCATCTGCACATCCTAAGTCTGTGGAGGCTTCTATTTGTGCTGGTAAATTTGTATGATTGAGGTCTGGATGAGCAAACTTGTTGTAGACTTCCCTTTGCATCGGGCACAACTTGCAAAGCTTCATTGATTTAATTGGTGTTTGCAGATTGGATTTGGTATCTTAGGAATCACTCAGACTTCCATGTCAAAACAGTCACTCCCTCCTGCAGTCAATCCAGACAAAAGTAAGAATAGAAGAAAAAAAACAGCCTTTATGAATGTACTGGTTTTGTCAAAGTTGGACTGTGCATTACAGATGTACTGGTTATAATTCAGCCTCTAGAGCTATGTGAACCTCCAAGAATTCAATTTACAAAGGACCGATGGTTCTGTCAGACCCGCTTTATATGTGCTCTTGAAGCCCAAGAAAATTTTGTTTTGAATTAATTTTGGTTTTTCAAACACAGACTGCTTTTTGAAGACCTGGGAATGCCTCACTGCCAGCTACTTCGATTATACAGCTTCATAATACAGGTATTTTCTTACAGCTTTAGTGGCTGGGAGAAGGGATTAGGCTACCTAGCTGAGATACCTAAGCGAGACTCTCACCAGCCACCCAAGGTGGGGGAACGCAGGACAACTTCCCTGATGCTTGCTGTCACATAGATGTGAAAAGCATGTCCTTAGACTTAAATCTAAACAGAAAAGAAAAGCAAACACATCTTTTTTATGTGTTTTGTTTTTAAATCATGTAACTCTCTAATTTTTTTATTATCTAGGAGCCAACGATGGTTGCAAAATGTGGCCCTTGGGGACTGCACTCCAAGTTTAAGGGAGCAATGACAGCCTAGGTATTTAATCACTCTCAGAGCTTCAGCAGAGGCAAAACCACCTTCCTCTAATCACCCTTTGAAAGGCTGTACACAGCAGCAAGATACGACACTGGATAAAGAGAGAATCCATCCCACCTTTCCTTGCTCCAGAGTGGCACCTGAGGATGGGGCTGGGCCAAGGATAAATCTACGGGAAGATAGTCACTCCCTCTTGCCATGCCTCTGGATGCCAGTGGGGACAGCAGCCCCATGGGCCAACAGTTCCCTCTGGAAAAACAAGGAACAATCTCAACCTCCAGCTGCCACCAACAGGGAGGAGAGATGTTCCTTCAGCACACATGGGCAGAACGACTCTGTGCAGGAGCTGGCAGCAAAGGCTCAGGAGCAACACGGGACTGGGAAGGGGTGCAAGGCCTCACCGTGGTCCTGGCCTCGAGAGTGGGGTTTCTGGGCTGTTTGGATAAATGGGGGCTGACTCTATGATATGAAAGAAGAACAAGATCAATGTGTGTCTCAAACAGGAGGAAATAAAGTGTTTCCTTGTGCTAAGCTTGACTCAAGCCAGCTATTAATACAAAACTTGGCTATAAGGAGTGAATGAGTGGTGCTGCAGCAGAGCCTTCCTCCAGACAGCAGGCGAGCACAGGAGCAAAATAAATCTTCCTTTGGCTTCACCTCTGGATTTGCTCCTGAGATCTCTCCCTCGCTCCAGACACTGACAATCCTTATTGTGTCACTACTGTGATATATCATCATGTCAGGGATGTGACAGCATCTCTCAAACAACGTTTTACAGCTGACATAGAGTTTAAGTCAGGGGGAGAAGGAGGTAGTAAAGGGAGAAACGATGCCTGTTACCATGCCAATCCACATGAAACCAGAAGGACCAAATTGCTGCGCTTTTCCAAAGAGCGGTTTTAAGCATCATTTCTCTGATGGTTAGATTTTCCCTGTTTAACACTGCAACTAGTTATCAAAAAGATCTTTCAGAGCAGGTAATTGCATCTGGAAACCCTTTGTGCCAACGATCCCACAAGTGGACAAGTAGTCCTCCTCATGCTGGAGCCTCTGACTCTGAAGGAGGCACCAGGGACTGGATCACTGCTAACAAAGACAGAGCCCCAAATCTGTGTTTTTGAAAAGCCCATCGGGTTAGCAGCTTGCTTTTTGTCTTTTTCTATGCGAAGGATTGAATGGGATGTCTGTTGCTGGAAATCAGGACAGGGTGCCAGAAGACATGGTATTTAACAACCAGGTACGACACTGCACAGTCACCAGACCCTTCTGAATCTCCACCTCCCTGCCTGTACAGTGGTATAATAATTACCATCTACACCATGGGGGTTATTAAGTGTTATTAATTAATAGTAGGTGTGCTTTGTTCAGATCCTTGCATTATGATGCCATATAAAGGAAAAACAGTGTTATTGCTACTGACCAATTAAGAATCCAGTGGGTGCTTTACTCGGTCCCTAGGTATTCCCAATGGGCAGCAATGACAAGAAAGATGCCTCTGAAAGTTAAAAAGTGAGGGAATGCTACTTAGCAGCATATCCAGTCTGACAGCACGTTGAAAAGTTCACTTTGAGGCTTATGCTATGATAACACATTGTGCACACAGAGAATCGCTGTTTAGATCGTCAGGGGTCATAAAAGTCACGTCTACCGAAACATTCCCATTATTCACCTCACTTTGCAAACCCATCATTCGTTCTCACACAGCCTCTCTGATATGAACAGATGCCACTATCCACACCTGCCAGGTGAGGGAACCAAGGTGCAGGGACAACCAAGGTGCCCCAACGAGCAGAGAGAAGTGCCTGTCGCATTATAGGACCCATCAGCCTCAACACACTGCCTACCACAGGTGATGCTTTGTCTCTAACAAAGAAGTTGCATTTTAAGACCGTGCGTAAGGCAGTGCACCTCCAACCATGCCACTGACACAAAGGGAAGGACATGGAGCTTGGAGAATACAAATAGCCACTGGCTGGGGTCTGAGTAATCAGCTGTAAGCACGCCGAAACCCAAAAGCAAAGGCAGCAGAGGTTGTTTTCCAGCTGCAGCCTCCAGTGGAGTCGGGCAGTTTGTTGGCGTCTGCCTCGCCAGCAACAGCTAAAACTCCGATCCCCCTAGAGCAGCAGTCAGCGATAAACGTTTGAACAAATCCTCACAAAATCTAATGCCTTGCAGGCTCCAGTGACATTTCCAGGATGCAAATATGAAGCAATAACTTCTCAGTTTGACAGTTTAAATGGGGAAATGGATAGAGTAGAGAGCAGCTGAAGAGACACTCACATTCGGTGCTGAAACAGAGGAGGAAAGCTCTTCCGAAATAAAATCAGAAACTCATTATCATTTTTTAAAGGAAAAAAAAAAACCTCAACAAAACCCCCCAAATTGTTTGAAATACCAAGTAAGATCATATAAAAATTATTCTATTTTCTAGGCCAGAAAAATTTTTTGTTGATCTGTAGAACTATGCCAGGATCCAGGACGATAGGCCCAGATCTGTGGCACACAGACGCGACCGCAGAGCAAATAAAGACCAGTGCGCAAAAGGAAGAAGGGGATGGCATCAAGAAAACAACCCTTAGACCTCTTTACATTCTGGCTATTTGTAAAGCTACCTGATTTTTGAGTGTGGAAGATGTAGGCAATTATATTCCACAATTCAGGAAAGGCATCAAGATTCATGACACCCACGATGTCCCAAAACTTCATCAAGGTCTCACTGAGTCAGGAGCTGTAGAAGCACAGGGGAAGAGGCAATGTACACCTAACCAACTGACAGATTTTAAAGTGTATCTAAAAATACCGTGAAGGGATGAGCACTTTTTTTTCTTCTTCTATAGGATGGGAATGGATTTTCCTTACAGAAGTCTGGCAACATTCCTGCTTGAGGCAAAGAGGGGTCAGACATTTCCATTGGGACCTGGGGGAAAGACTCCCTGATCTGGCCATAATTTTATGGAGTGTGTCAGCAATTCAGGATGAGATTACGCCAGAAAGGTCTGAAGGAATATCCCAGGGAATAGTCAAAGCAGGACAGTTAAAGCCTGAGGTTTTTGTAGGCAGAAGCTTTTCCCCTCGCAAATATCCATACAGCATCAAATATCAACTGGAGTCAGTAGAATAAAGCTTTTGTTAGCATCAGTTAAGCTTAAGTTAACATGAAACTCAGGAAAATCTCAGCACTGACTGCATGCAGACCCCTAGAAGTGGAGTGGCATCTCCAAGGTTCAGTTAAGTCAGAAAAAAAACCCTGTTAATCCTACCAGGTTTCAATTCAGGTCTGTAATTTAACAGTATTTAGCACAGGGAAAATCAGAGTAAAGCTATATTCCACTTAGATCAGAGACCTGATGCACAACTACAGTACAAATTAAAAACAAGTAGAGGATTTGAAAACTGAGGCTATGTGTAAAATAAGTTACTTTAAAATATATATAAATA
>WHYT01016234.1:265891-316618 GCA_009806455.1 Tetrax tetrax
AAAAACAAAAAAAACCAAACCAAAAAAGTACGTAACTGTATAAAATTATATTGATGGTGTATGCGAAAAAAAAAAAAAAAAAGAAAGAGTAGGGAAGTGTAATCTGGGCAACTTTCACTTCTGTATTTTCTGAACTTGCAAGCTTCTCCCTGCAGCCTGGATCCACTGCTAATACTGGTTTTGAATAGGGTCTCTCATTGCGTCTCTCTGTGCCACTGGAAGCCAGACAGCTAGCTAGTGTATCCTATAATAAATAAACAAACATCCCCCTTGTCCCCAAACACATTTAAAAGATGGATTTAAATAATTAGGATTTACTTAGCTCTGAAAGGGAACAATTTTTCACCAGACTGCAGAAAATCCCACTGAAATGGAGGGCCCAAGGTGGAGGTTTTCAGAAGAAATGGAAGGAGTTCAAGTACCCCATTTCTATTTAATTTCAAGGTAATTTGGCCATTGAGGTCCCTTGTGCACCTTTCCCTGAGCCCTTGTTTGTACTGAAAGTTAGATTTTTACCAACTTGAACAGAAGCAACTGAGTAATTGTGAAAAGTTACAAGTTATTTTAAAAATAACCTAGGGGTTGTTTTTTCCTCCCAGGCAGCTGCACAGTTTGGAGCCAGGGTAACACAGCTCTCGGGACATCATCTGGGAGGGGGACAAACCTGGTGAAATTCCTTACGCTACCACTAACTTTTTGTATGGACTTGGGCAGCCAGTTGGAAGTTTAGAAGTATTTCTGTGTCCAGCATTGCGTTTGCAAAAGTGTAGGAACACTTTCTTTCTTTGGTTGTCAAACAAGGACAATGAGGTAGTTTCAAACGCCCCTAAAATAAAAGTTTGACAGGATGGGCAAACACCCTGTTGCTAAGAGCAAGGATTGCTCTTTACAGCTGGAACTTTCCATCCAAATAATATCACAGCTCTTTATACATAAGAATGATTAAAGATGAGGCACATGCCTGTGACACAGGTTCATTATTTGCTTATAGCTCAAATTTGGCAAAGCATGTAAGCACTCCAGGTTGGTAGCCAAGGTAATATTTCACTGCAGCAGAACTGAGAAGACTCCCAAGACCTCCTCAGGCTTCCTTTAGGCTATTCAAGGGCTACATGGAGGACAGACTCTCCTCAGGAGCCAGACTGCAAGCGTGTTTTGCCAGGACCTTGTCAAAGTCCCAGACAAACAACGTCTCGTGCAGGCGAGCATGGGTTTTTTTTTTTTTTCTGTCCTTGCCCAGCACAGCGCTGAGGCTGCACGCAGCATCCGTCTGGGCCAGGAAGGCTGATCTCATGTGCCTAAATAGACCTTGATGAAATGACCTCTTAGGCCTCAGTAAAAAATTGAGTAGCCCATGTAAATTCCAAGAGGAAAGAGTAGAAGTAATTCCATCTTCATGCAAATTTCCTCCTTCCCTTTCCTGCCTCAAGCCAAACAACCAAAGGCAGCAAAACGAGATATAAAAATCACACGAGAAGCTTCAAATGGCCTTGACTTTCTTCATGTAAGTATCTTATAATCTCTCTGTTTCATTACTCTCAGACAAATGAGAGGGGGAAAGGAAAAAAAAGAGAGCACCATCAAATATCCAGGAGCAGTCAGAGTGGACTTAAAACAAACAAACTCACATGTAAGACCGTAACTCAGAAGACCCTTTACAAAGTATTTTGTTGGTAGTTGCTTATATCGTGGGCATGCACACATGCACCATGAAGGGCCCTAAAATTTCTACGACATTTTTGCAGAACTGTGTTCTCACATATTTCACTTGATGCATATATAGGAGGTGCAAGAGGCAGCGTGGAAAGCTGCCCTCCCACACCTTATGGCAGATCCCAGCTCCCAGAGGCTTCTCGGCACGTCTGGGAGGCATCGCCACTCTTGGAGACGGTTTCACACGAATGGAGGACAAGTTCAACAAGGCACCTGCTTGAGAAGGCTTCTGCCAATTTGCACTAACTAAAAAGGCAACTGCTTTTCAGCGGAACAAACCGCAGCTTCCACAAACCTTAGCAGCTCCTGCACTGAGCTGTGCTGCATCCTTACTGAACAGGCCACCGAGAATTTGATCCTAAATGTAGCGCAGCCTTTCAATCAAATTTCCCTTATGTGCTGAACCACAAGCTTGCCAAGCAGTCGGAATGCTGAAGCATTAAATAAAGAACATTTTCAGCAGTCAAGGCCAAGGTTAAAAACATAAGGAATGTAAGGAGTTGTTTTTGCAGTGAATTTATTGTACAGGCAAAGTAATAAACCATTTGCATTTGAAGGATCTATAGCATAATGTAGATTAGCGGTGCTTCTGTTGGTTTGTTTTTTGTTTTTGTTTTTTTTTCTGTAAAAACAGGGAAACTTTTTGTTATCTTTTACAGTGCTCTGTTCATACTCTTTCAGTATCTGTGGCACTCCAGTAAAGGCAGTTTCTGTATGACTGCAGTGATAGGCTCAGAGCACCATCTCACAGTTACACCTTCACAGCACCCAACCACCAGACCAAGGAAACCCCTTTTTTCCCAAACTTCCAGTATTCCTTAAGTAAGAAAGAGGGTGGAGTTCCTTTTTACACTATTATTTATAAAGTATAATTTGTTTAATAAACCGCTTATAAAAGAAAAGCATCCAATTTTTACATTGGGCTGAAGAGAGCTTCCCTTTTTTTTTTCAGATATAAGCGTACGTGGGCTCTGGTTCAGCCACTCAAGAGGCAGAAGTCCCCATCTGCAGATGTCTACATACCTGGGGTTCCACTACCAACCACTCAGGCTCACAAATTAAAAACCTGTCTAAAAACCTGACACTATTCCTGCACTCAAATGCTTTTAAGAATATGGGTTTGATCCAAAAGTCCATTAAGGCAAATGGAAAGACGAATTGATTTTCCACTTAGTATCAGGGTCTAAACTTGCAGCACTGGTCTAAAGATCACCTAATTCCCTCAGCTTTTAAACCAAACCTATTCAAAGCTTCAACTTACAAATGTGGGCATTATAGTGGGGCATTCAAATGCTGCTAGTGGATTCTCAAAATTAGCTCCTTGGCCTGTAAAATATGCATTAAGCATACCTTGGTGCCAATATAAACATCCAGCTTCAGAGATTTCTAAAAAAATCTCATTATGATTGGTCTCAACAAAAATATGTCACCACTTGTGACTACTAAAGTGTGAGGGAACCAGAGGAATGAATGAGAAGGCAAAGCTGAGCGACCTCACTTCAATTCCTCTCTATCTACTACTTCTTACTTGCAAAGCCCGCCTGGCGAGGTGACGATGCCTGACAGCTTTCCAGGACAAGCCGAGTCGCAATGAGATGGGAATTCATTAGCAGTCAAGGAAAACACTACGGTACGCAATAGGTGATCAAGAAACTGGCACTATGGAAACCAGGAAAGGATTAAAAGATGTTTTGCATGGTAAAAAACGGTACAGTGAGAGATGAAAGTAAGTGTATTTAAAATCAGAATACTTGAGCAGAGCAGCTGTTAAGTTGCTTTTGGTAAAGCAAAAGCTTCCTTCCACACAAGGACGGACACAAAGGCCAATCAGTTAAGGATCAGTGTGGCAGCTAAACTAAAACACTTATCTGTTCCCCAAAACACCAGTAAGAGCTTGAGCCCACTGCCCATTTGCAATGCCACAGCATGTGCTCTTCGAGGCAAAAACACTTCAATGGGAACAAACTCAAGAGCCAAGTGAAAGGACACAGAAAGCAAAAGACTTAAAGGAGAAGAAGAGCTACTAAGTTTTCCTACCTTACAAAAAACATACAGCACATATCAAAATTTACTAATTGTAAATAATTGTGAATAATCAGCATGAAAACTCTGCCAAAAGTGCTGTACCTCTTCCTGTAGCCTTTTCTAAATACCGAAGAATCAATATTTAATGAAAGCTTGAGGCTGCCAAGTTTCCAAACTTGAGCAAACAATACCGGGTCAAGAGAGCATCCAATCCCAAACGCTCCTATTCCTCCTCTCCCCAAGAGGTCCTGGGTTACAAAAAACTACTCTTTATTTAAGAGCGTGGGAGGTAGCTCTCCTCCACCAGCAGATCACTAAGGACCTTCATGAGATACTTCCTTATTAGCTCAGTGTTGATCACCGGCCGCTGCTGTCCTGAGGAGCCCAGCGTGCGCCGCAAGCTGCGGCAACAAAGCTGCGCTGGAGTGCTGAAAGGGGCCTTTAAAACACTGCTCACAGCACTGCGAGATGGAGACAGACTACAGAGTTCATTGCCCGACAGCGCACAATACAGCGTCTGTGTTGGGCGCTGCGCCCCGTGTTTGCTGATATTAAACCCTCTCAAAAGAGGAAGACAAGGACTCACCTTCAGGTCGTGTCTTGTGATACGCCAGGATCTCACCCTCAATTTTTCTAGAGCACATTGAAAACTAGGCACTGAAACTAGTGTCAAAAATCCCCTAAAAAGTGGTTGAGGTTAAGACAGCAAAGTAAAGAAGCCAACTGTGCTGGGATTACAGGCCCCGGTGGGCAGAGCTCTGAAGAAGAAAAATGTTACAATGACATCTTCACTACTTGTTTCATAAAAATATTCCCCAAAACTGATGGTGTTTTTCAATTTACTAATGAAGCAGGGGGAAAAAACACTCTCTGAGTAGAACAGGAATCTCAGACTCCTTTCCTTCTCTCATATCCTGTCTATTCCCCTTGGAACAAATGATATGAATATATTCAAATACTTGTTGTATTGATACTGGGAAGTAAGAAGATATGTCATTTGAGGGCCTTTGCCAGGCTGAAATCCCAAAAGACAGATGACTAGCAAATGCTTACATCGCGCTGACATATTCCTCTGATAATTTTTACAGCGTGTTGCTGAATGCATGATGAGAATACAATGCCTGCTATTATGCTCAGCTCTCACCGTTAACACATTTATACCAGCATTTCACTGTCGTGTGCTGGGTGACTGAGAATTGCCAAGGACACGAGGACTTGAACGTACTAACGCTAATAACTTCCACAGCATCCGTCTGCTTAACTAAACACTATCTCCATAGTCTCTTCCATTTAATTTAAAAGATCCTGTCTCACATGTCAAGGGGACAACTTTCAAGGCTTTGCATGAGCAACTTGGACACCCAGCGCCCATTTCAGAGATGCCCGGCATAGACTCTTCAATAGCTTTCTCCTCCCCACATACATTACCGTTGTTCTGATAGATCTCAGTTATGGGTACAGCTACAACAGATTTCACTGCTGCTGGGCAGAATAAATTGACTGGCTCTGAGATTGACATTGCCATCCTTAGACTATTACCATCACCCAAATGTGAAGTTGCTGCACGGATCACGGTGCTGTGCTCTACTTGCTGTATATGTTTTCCCTTCTATGGCTGAAAGTATAAAGACTTGCAAACACTCACCTCTGTCTTTCACTGTCTGACTGTTGTGTTGGGCTGAGGACTTTTAATTGGCTATTTGCTTTTAACAAAATCCTAAGCGTCAGTAATGAAAAACAAAACATCTCTGCAAAAATTTACTTTTATTCAAAAAGTAATTTTTCCCCTGACTTTAGAGGTGGTCTGGGTGATACCATTATAAGAAAGAACCAAGTAGAGATCTAAATGCCAGGTCTGCTTCAGTCCATAAATCACCATTAAAGTGTGCTGGTTCTGGGGAAATTGGTTTTAACTGCACATTTCACCACAGACGTAATAAAAAAGGAAATTTTCCCACCCATGTTGAGCTGTTCAGGATCAAGAGAGATATGGGGTTTCATCCAGGAGAATTTGCTTTCTCCCTCTTTAGGCTGCGGGATGACCAAACAGCCACTCGTTTTGGTGCTGCTGTGTGTGGCAATGGGTGGTCTTGCAGTGGTCATAAAAACCCCAACTTTGGCTTTGGTGAGTCTCTGTGTACTTTAGGCAATTCCCTGACATACAGTAGAATAAGAATGACTTAATGAATCCAAATCTAGGTTTAGGACAGAGGTCTGAACTTCCCAGCTGCTTTGTATGCAGGTATCACCCCGCAGTTACACAAGCCAGACATATGAGACACAGTTACAGGGCACAGACTTGAATGTATGCTTATTTGCAGACAACCTTGTCCTTTCTCTTTTATCCAGATCAGGCTATGTTACTTCCTGAGGTATCCCACAGAGGATGAGATCATGAGAGCTGTCCTTATCCCTTGCAGAGCTCTAATCGGATGTGGAAATAGGAATGAAAACAATTAAAATATTTCAGTTTAAGTTCATGGTGAAGTTCATTTTTGTACACTTAGAAGAGACTCCTAACTACCACGTACTGCAACAGATTTTTTTTTAAAAAAAAGGTTATTTCAACAATGTAAGCATCTGAATAAACTGGATTTTTTTTAAATCCAATTTCTGATTTTTCATGGAGATTTAGTGACATGAAAGAATGTCATAAGCCTATTGCATTGCGGTCTCCTAAGATGCTGGAACACATTATCATTAACAACTTCCTCTAGGACTGAGAAGGAAAAAATACATCGAAACAAGAAATCTGAGAAGTTTCTCAATATTATTTTCTGCAAAACAAACAGTCCAGGAAGTCAGTATAAACTGGAGAGACAGTTTTGAATACTTCAAGAGCTTTCATTAGAGAAAATAATATTTCACCTCCAGTCCTTCAGCTTGCATCTGTCATTCTCCCGAGCAACGGAAAAATTCTCCAAGTGATGCTCCAGCACGTTCGCTGTCAGCGGTAGACAACCCGCGTGCAGGACTGTCCAGTCTAGTTACTTCAACTACATACACTGTCTTGCATTAGGAGCACACAGGCAGATCTAAAGTCCTGAAGTCAATAAGAACGATTTCTATTGACATTAATGGGGATTTAAATCAAGCCCTGCTTCTTATCATCAGCTGTACATTAACTGTTTAATCCTTTAAGTGTCTGACTTTGCAAAACACCAACAATCTCTAGAGAGGCATGGGACAGCTCATAGATTGTCTCTAGTTTTCTGTTTCTCCTCGTTATTCTTCTACATTATTTATTCTTTAACAACTGCATCACATACAAAACTAAATTTTAGAAGAAATAATTCATTAACAACAGAACTTGGGCACCTTACCAGCCTCCCAAGCTTTTATGTGGCAAGAAAGACCCAACTAAACCCGGTGGGCTTAATACTGAAGCCTTTAAATAAGCCAAACTCCCCCTCAAATCTACGGCTAAGTAGCGCCCAGCCCACTGTGAACAGATAATGAATTAAAGATTATTCTTCAGTAAGGCAATGGATGAGTCACTTTTCCTAGTAATTTAGGGTATTCCTTCAGAAAAGGCTGCTGTCACGTAAGGAAGTGACAATGAATGGGAAAATAGCTTTCAGAGAACTCTCAGGAAATTTCTACTGAAAACACTCAGCAGACTGCACCAAAGTCAACTTCCACGTGCAGCTAAGAGCAGGCTCAGGTCTGTGTAGAGGTCCTGCAAGACTACTTTTTCAAATTCCGCTGAGCAGAGCTACCACATGGCCCTGCTGAAGGACAGGAGAGACAAGAGCAGCCGTGGCGGGTCCTGAGCTCAGCCTCATTACTGCGGAATGGTCCTTGTGGTCATATTGACCAGGGCCATGGCAAGGGACAGATTAAGGGGACCAGCTCCAACCCACCCCCACTTCAGTATGTCCTTCAGATCACCTGTGCAGGTCTGTCATTGACATCAAAACTTCAGCCAGCATTAGTAAAGAAAGTATTAAGACAGTCATTTAATCTACCAAAATCATTACTGTTTGCCATACAGACACACCAAAATGCCATCAGGCAGTCTCCCTCACCTTTTATGGAATCATCTTTATGAAATATAGAATGCTGTATTCATAAAAATGTTGCCAATTCGAAATAATGCTACCAATTCAGAGAGCTCCAGTCAGACAATCCCTCTCTATAGGGTTAATAGAAATAAAGTCTATTCAAGTACCTAAGATGCAGAGAAGAGTAGGTATCAGTCCAACTTTTTATCACTCACCTTACCAGATGGTGCAGGATCTGTAAGGTTTCTTTGCCTTTTTTTTTCTTTTCTTTTTTTTTTCCTTAAAAGGGTGAGATGAGCACATCCCCAGGGACAGACACTGCCTACCACTCTGCACATCACTGCGCAGCAAAGCCATGTGCAGCAAGCTCCACTTCTGCCTGAACACAGTAATAAGAGGTGCTACATTCCTCTCCACTGCCAGATGTGGCATTTATTGCCAGCAACATTTATTATGTTTCCAGACATAGAAAACCACTACAAGACTTGTTAATAAATTAGTAGGGATGTTCATACTGTAATTTAATAAAATGATAACTACTGCATTTTCTCAGTGTATGGAGTACGCCTTGCATCCCCGTACCAATGTCTATCTACTAAGCTACCTTAAAATAAATTTTCTTTATTATGCCTCCACACAAATCCCATTACTTGCTCAACAAACAGTTTTGTCTTCCTGTCTGGGCATCCCTCCAAAGACAGGCTGCTGTGTATGCTTTTGTAATTACGGATACACTGCATAAGAAACTATGGCATGTTTCTGACAGACTAATTAAAGGCAAAGAACAGTCTTCCCAAGACCTTGATTCAATTGTTATTCTCCCCTTGGCTTCCTTGGTGATCTCCACTGAGCACTGTAATCTCTCTACGCTTCATTTCCCCACCTGTAATACAGGGATGGGAACCTCTCATGCGCCTCACCTACTTATGAGACGAGATCCTCGTACGACGGACCACAGTTGCAACTGACTCCCAAGTGCTCCTATAATATACGTGTGGTTTAACAAAGGTATCAGGCAAACTCGAGTCTTCAGGTCAACGCGGGTCTACTCGCAGGTTCCTCCAGCAGTACAGGTACAAATCCACTGCTGCTGTTACACCGGGAGCAGCAGACAACAAAGAAACTGATGGGAAGACAGACCACAAGAAAATAACCCATCCACCCACTCCCTGAGCCACAGCCCAGGTTATCCCACAGGTCTTCGTGTCCTCTCCCCTCAGCTCACACCCAAAGGAAAGCTTCCTATCAGCTCCTTCCCCACCGCTTCCCTGTGCAGGTCTCTCCTCCACTCCCACACCATGCTCCTCCTGGATTCTCACACCGTACCCACCCACCGGGATGGCTGCAGGGCTTAATGTTTACTCTGCTCCTCCCTCCTCGAGGAGAAAGCTCATACTCATTTGTCTTCTATTCCCTCGTCTCCTCCTTGCCTCGGGGAACGGCCTCTGTTATTTTTCCCATTCCAGTTTATTTCATTACGGAGTGGCAAAAAGCTATCCAGTTACTCATGCTGATCACATTTTTCTTGTTATTCCAGGACATGACTTAACCCTACTCTTCTTTTATTATGTTTAAATCTGGGCTTCCTGGGAGAAAGAAGATGAATAAAGGAGCAAGCTTGGTTTATTTTGTTGGGTTTTTTTTCTTTTTCTTGGCTTCACCTGCATGCATTTCAGCTTTCTCCGTAGTTCTCAATTAACAACTCGTCAGACACTGAAACTGCAGCCTGCCTGATCACCAGAGCCCCATTTTGGCCCCACTGAAGTCCCTAAGAAGATGCCTACTGGCTGTGGGGCTGGGGGCCGCTGTCACTCTCCTGACCAGGAGCATGCCAGCAGCCAGCAACGTGTCTCCAGCCAGGAAACGGCTGCAGATCCCAGCTCCAGAGGCTCCTAAACAAGTGTTTAAATGCATGAGCGGAGACCAAAAAGCAACCTTTTCTTCAAGCGCATGTTTTAGACTAAATCGTAAATTTTCTACAGCTCTCTCTGGATAATGTTGTCATCTGGTTTTCTTGCATGGTAACACTGAAGGGCAGTAACTGTTATCCTCACCAGGAGATCTGGGAAAAAAAGGAGGAGGACTTCAAAAGTTCATTACAGAGATCCCTGTGGGTTTTGTAATATCTTTGTGCGCATTAAAAGGAAACAGCTGTCACTTTAAACCATGCAAACAAAGTTTGGAGGAACAGTTCAAGTTGAAATGTCATAGCAGCCTCCGACATCACTTGTCTCCGTTGACTGTGGAATTTTATCTTGGATCCATTAGAGCAATGCAGAGCTTTTCTTGACTAAACACAATTTTTACCCAATTTGCACCTTTCAAGCACTATTGTAACTGCATAGTATTAACAATAATAATGATTATAACTGGGTAGACAGATAATGCTAAGACTTCAATTACAGGGCTAGAAGAAAGTAACTTATCTTCCCAGAAGCAGCAGGAGTTGGGCAAATATTAACATAAAAGCAGAGGTCAAATTCTATATCAACTACCATGGTGCAGAAGCATTCACTATTATTATGTCTATTTATGTCAGCTAAGTATATGGTCTTTTGTTCTTAATACTTTTATCATCCAATTAGAATAAGCTGGCAATGTATGCCTAATATAATTTTCTTTATTTTACAGGAATTGATCATTCTGGAGAAGGGTTAAAGCATACAGGCCAGGCTGGGAGGTCTTAATTTCCCTATCCTCTCTTCAGGTATAGAAGAGATGAAGATTGCTGTTGATAGAGAGCAGAAATTGAAGTAGGATGAAGCAAAAGAGAACAGTGACACTGTACAAGCAAAATGTCAACTGGAGATTTATATATTATTCTAAGCTTTATTAAGAGGTAGACTAAGTCAGGCCCCACAAAGTGGGGGGTATGTTTTTTTCTGAAATAGATTAGCACACAAAAGGAAAAAGAGAAACAGGATTAATTTTCCCAGCACCATACTGATATTTTTCTCATTTTAATACCAGTTTGGCAAATGTAATCACAGATTATGTTATCCAGACAGCACAAAGACCAAACAAGATTGAGACTCCACGGTGAGCATGTTTGGAAGAGCTTTTACAGTTCCTAATAAGCTAAAGGAGGAGGCACACTCAGTAATGGTGTTTCCAAGCAGGACGTCCATAATCCTGACAAATGGGGAATGGAGAGTCCCCTGGAGCAGCCCAGAGACTCTGTTACAGGTAAAGCACTCCAGCCATAATGAGCTGCTACATTCAACCTAGTCTAATAAGCTAGGTTGTTTGGGCTTTTTTTCCCCCTCAAGCTGTCTTGTTTCCCCCTACACTTCAAGCCTGAATAATACCAACTTACTCTGCCTATGTGTGATGGTTTAGCCCGAATCACCACACAGTTTCTCGCTCACCCTCCCCCTCCCAGGCGGGATGGGGGAGAGAATTGGGAAGGAAGGAGAACTCGTGGGTTGAGATGACGACAATTTACTAAAATAACGAAGGAAAACTACAATAATAACAGAATATAAGGATATTAAAATATACAAGGTAAACAATGTATGTTTTCTCACCACCCGATGTCCCAATGACCGATACAGCCCCTCCCGAGCAGCGATCACGGAAACAAAACCGAGCGGCAAGCAAAGGAGCAAAAAGGGAGCCAGCAAGGTAGAGGGAACGATGCCAGCAAACTGAAGAGAAAGATGGGTGCCAGGAAGGCAGATACCCGCCCTGGCCAGCCCCCACTTATATACTGAGCATGACGTTTATGGCATGGAATACTCTCTTTGGCCAGTTTGGATCAATTATTCTGTCTGTCTTTCTCCCAGCTTCCTGCATCTGCAAATTAGCAAGACTTGGAAAGCAGGACGGTGTCCTTCCTCTCATTCACAACAACTCATATCATCAGGGTGTTTATCAACATTCTTCACACACGAAATCCAAAACATACCAGCTACTGAGAGGAAAAAATTAACTCCATCCCTGCCAAAACCAGGACACTATGTCCGACCAGGAGCAGTCTCACTGCCTTCAGCTTCAGCGTCCCTTCCACACAACCTGCCTGCTCCAAAGCTATGCCAGGGGTAACAGCTAAAAACATTGTCATCCTTCAGATAAACCCAGTCTGAAAACATATTTCTGGATACTTTCCTAGAAAGCAGCTTTTTTTATCCTCCCCAACCTAAACCTCCAGGAAAATCCGGCAGATTGTAAAGGATGTCGACGGGGAGCATGGAAGGAGTCCCTGTGCCTCCCCAGCCTGGCAGCCACCTCCCTCCTCTTTGCCCTCTGACCTGCTTGAAGCATTAACAGGGTGAACACAATACAAAAAAACAATAACAAGAAACTAACTTCATAGTCAGTGGTTTCCACCTCCTTAAATTGCTGGGTTGCCAGGTACTGGTGACAGATAATACAACATTACACTTTGCAGGTGTCACCAACTTATATTACAGGTACAGCTGCACGTTCTGTAGTTACTCTCCCATTTCTGGAAGAATTGGTGCCTTTAATACTCACCTCTGGACAAATATATGTTAGGCTAGTTGCTACAGCATCAGGAAACACGAGGGGTCCAGTTCTGCTGTCCCGTAAAAGCTTCCATTAGGGAGCCCATAAAGCCCATGCAAAGGCAGGATGAGGTCTGTCTCTATTAGAATATAAACTCTAGTGCTTTAGAGAGAAACAATGTGCATGTATATCCCTCCAGGCACTGTCTGCTTTCACAGCAGAAATCCACACACTCCATTTGGAGCTTTTATTAATAGTCATTTTATTCCACCTGCGTGTTTTTCTTAGTAACAGATTTATGCAAAGCTGAGGATTTGAAGGGAGGGCTCCGGTGAGCAGTATATTTTACATTAAGGTTTGTCACTAAATGTTATCGCTGTTCCCTACACAGAACAACCCTGTGTAGGTTACAAATACGTTTTGTTTCAAGTGTTATGCTGATAAATGAATTTCCCTTTTACACATAGAACTGCCTAGGAGACAGCGAACCTCTCCACGTGCCGCTTCTGCTGCACTCACATCTTCTGTGCCGAAACCACTGCAACTGTTGAATCTGGCTGGTAAACACGGCAGTCGCAAGGCAGAGAGCACCTGCTGAGCCACTCAGCAAACTTCAGCAAGCGCGTTCCAGTATACAGAAGAGATTTCTGACCTCAGCAGCCCCATCCTTCCATCTCTTCGTACACAAAGCCCTATTGACCCAACAGCCCCAAGCTCTCAGATGCATTGAAAGAAAGAGGGAGACAGGGAGAGGAAAAGTAAAGTGGGAGCAAACAAGGAGAGGAGAGAGAAAAGATCCCGTGATGCTGTAATTTCCAGGGTGGAGACAGCTGAGTTACCTCCAGCTACCACTGCAACTTTTTTATGTTATGAAAGCTGAGCTGGAAGAAAGTGAAAAAACTGAAACGCAATAGCTGTACAGAAGCATGTTGATAAGAAAATGACTGGCATTTGTGGTGGAGATTACTGACATTTTCACCGTGCCTATTTTGTCATTCTTGAAAAGGCCTCGCATGTATCAGGTGTTTAATGAATCACGCAACTCATCACCTTGCCAACTGAGTGCAATCAAGATCAGGCAAATGGGGATAGATTTCAGTGAACATGACATCAGAAAGAGCTTACTTGATGAAGGCATGCACAGGTTCATGTTAGAGCAGCATTTAAACAATTCCAGGCAAAGGCTGATGAGGAAAATCAAACGTGAGGGAGAAGTGAAAGTCTGAAGTTTGATTTCTAGCTGAAGCTAGAAATCAAACCTTTGTACAGACAGCCAAAACTGTCACTGTAGCACCTCTCTAAGCGATGACTAAACTCACCCTCCTTTGCAAACTACAATTTTCAGTGTTTAATACTGTGACCCCTTCAAATCCTGCTGTCTGTAAGTCTGCTCCGTGCTACAGAAAACTTACCCACTTTGTTGGAGAGATTTCAAACTGTTTCTCCTTCTCAGTTGCAAATCTTTTCTTAAAACTTAGGTAATGCCTAATAAGCCTAGAGAGCTTATTAGATAAGACATAACTTCATTAGGAACGCTTCTGGGATACTGATCGAATCAGGAGACCGCAGGCAAATCCAGAATGAAGGTTTCAATGAATTTAA
Source organism: Tetrax tetrax (assembly GCA_009806455.1). Taxonomy (NCBI): domain Eukaryota; kingdom Metazoa; phylum Chordata; class Aves; order Otidiformes; family Otididae; genus Tetrax; species Tetrax tetrax. The sequence goes on from WHYT01016234.1 coordinate 279,703, forward strand.
GGATACTCAGCTGGCCTAATTTGTTCACTCTCTCTTGAGTAATGCTTCATTTATTTCAATCTCTTAGGCCAAAACTTTTCTGCTATATTGGTTACAAACACCCTTTGCTTTATTTATAACACTACACTAATAACAAACATGCAGAGCTGTTGAAACACTTGTATAAATATACAAATTACTGCCCAGCGCAAAATGTAAAGTTTTCAACCAAACCAGATGCCTTTTTTCTTTTTTTCCAACACAAGGTTGGAACAATTTTAGTCACTTTTGAGAAAATAAAAGCAGACAGGAAAATGAAGGTTGTCATCTCACTCCGAAGTGAGAGAGCAGTATGCGGGATGATCCATGGTACTGTCTCTCTCCCACTCACTCCTACTGCTTAGCTATCAGGCACGACGCAGTCTGCTCAGTCTCAGTTGTCAGTATTGTTCGGTACAAACAATTAGCATCCATTCTAGTAGAGGATCTAAGGTGTCTTTACTCCAAAAACTTGTGTCCTAAGTCACAGACCTGACGCTACATCCTTCATATTGAGAGACATCAGCTACATCCACCGAGCTACCAGGTAAGAGAAACCCACCAGTGCTTCTCCTTCTGCTGTGAATCTAAATCCGAAAAACAAGAACAAATAGTTGCCGAGTTTTACTTCCAAAGCACAAACACAGCAAGTGGCATCCTTCATTTGCTCCTGTCTGCACCAGCCAGAACCTCTGGAAACTCTGGTGGCAGAAAGCATCGGGCAGGTCTCTCTAAGCCGTTTCAGGCAGGGTACAAAGGCATTTCCCTCCTACTTTAACCACCACATTAACCTAAACCCCAGCTAACGATGCCTGTAGCAGATTAGCAAGCACTCATGTGATCCCTTCCGCTGGCTGGACTGGGAAGAAGCAGAGGACAACAACAGGTACTAGTCCCAAATGGCATCCTAGAAAATTAAGTGAATATCTCTTCTAATAAATCACCTCTGATGGCCTCTGTGGGGCCACACAGCCCCAAAGGGATTTCAACTGGTGTAATTTACACATTGAGTGGTAGAGAGAGATGGTGTACATTCAAGACTGAACTAAAAAATTCCTTTCTTGGTTTTGCAATTATTTTAAACTTGAGAGTTAATTGCTTTTTCTGCTATTCCCCTCTTTGAATCTGCAATCTGTAAAGTACATACACATATATTCCCTTGGATTTGATTAATAAATGAGCCCATAAAAGTAATATGAAACAAGTTTAAATTACACTCCAGCTCAGGAGTTCAACTTTAAGGTTAGATGGCTTGTTTCAATGCATTGTAGTAATGACCTTTAAAAATAAAAGCTGAGTGCTCTGAGGCCAGCACAGAGCATGCTTGCACACTGGGCAAGGCATTGCACCAGGATTAGAAGTGCCCACAGCAAGGTGAGAGGATGCTAATTCATTCATGTTCACACAGTACTAGAGATCCTCTGATTGAAGGCTGTACAGAAGTATAGAGAATTATTAACTACAGAGACACCAACTGTGAATTTATGAATAATGAAGAAAGCAAGGGAAGAGCAACCACATAGTTCGGTTTCCCTAATCACTGCCTCTTCAGTATTCACCCACACAGCCAGATTGGCAGACGGTAACTGCAGCTAATATCTTATGTAAAAAGGACGAAGATTTAGTAATACAGCATTCCCCATACAAGCCTCAATTTGGCAATTTATTCAAGTTCGCTCTTGAAGCTCGGCACTTGCCTAAGAATGCTGCTGAATGAAGGTCTCGGCATCCAGCAGCGCATGAAGGCAGGGGAACGCAAAAGCCAAGAAAGCCCAGGAATTACAGTGAGGGGTATAATAAAAATCTTTAAAACACTGACCGAGAGCCTAGCTCGATACGGCATGAAGAGCTTCACAGACGAACAGCACCCTGGTGATGAGTCCAGCCCTTTCATGTACTGAAGAATAGAATAAAACGTGCTCTGTGTTGCTAGAAGCTAGCAGAAGCTTCTCTGCTGTTTTTTCTCTTGAGCGTTCCTTATATTACAGTATTTATTTAGTGCACACACCTAATCAGCTCCCAGCATGTCACCAAGGCTCCTGATCAGTTCATAGGAGCTCAGGCTCTTTAAAGAAGAGTAATGGCCAGGTGTCTCACAAGCAGTCAACTCATCCAAAAAATGGTCAAGAGAGAGGGTTCAGGAAGTAGACAGAAGAAACAACACCTGGCAAATCCAAATCCATCTCTATAAAGGAACAAGACTGAAAATTATTACATCGCAGTACCAGAGGTTCCTTGACATTTGGTGGTGAGACATAACTGTAAAGCTTATTTATGACTGCAGCAGCCATAATGGACTTCTTTTTTTAGGTTTTATTAATCCCTTTCTAGTCTCATGTTAACAGGCAGCAATCTCATCTCTGTTCCATTTTAAACTGATTTAGGATATATGACTTACTACACACTGCTTATATTTAGGGGTATAGCTTAGAAGTCATTACTTACAGTAGCAGCTGCCAATGATAAAACAACTATTGTACTCCTGTGACAGGGGCTGACAGCACTTCAATTTTGGGTTTGCTAGGATGTCTGTGATGCTGGGGGAAAAAAAGAATGAGTAAGAGAAAGGGCATCCTGCTAGTGTTTTTCAAGTCTTTTATCAAAAGATAAAGCGTTATCTATGAAGGACATGTTTTCCACATGAGCTTAGGTATTAATTTACATGGCTATCTACAGAGATTGTTATTCATCAGATCACAGTGTCTCAGCTGACAGAAGCATTATGTATTCGAAATTCAGGGAAACCCTGCATTGTCCCAGGTTTAGCCTTAAACTGTTAGTCAATGTTGATTTTTTTTAATAGCGATCACTGTATATCCACCCAAATCAAGAAACCACCTTGAGGTATTTACAGAAACTAAAATCAAGGAGAATTTCCCTCCTTCAAAACATGTCTTAGCTCTGAAAAGCATTAATGTAAAAACACCACCACACTACTCCGGAAACCTGCTTATTTATACACAATCCTAAATAACTAAAAATAAAGCCCAAGCCTCGTCGCCCATATTTCCACAGGATTCTGCTGATTTCAACCCTTTAGAATCAGTCCTGATTAAAAAAAAAAAGCCCAGCTTACATCCCATTTCTCCTATTTCACCATCAAACAATCCTGTTGAGAGCATTTCAGGCTCAGACAATTACCGCCACACCAAAGGCAAGGAGTTCAGCAAAGTTATTGCATTCATCCTCTGAGACCCTGGTAAGGGGGGCAAAAAGAGGCCAAACTGGAAACCGCAGTGCCTGCACCAGCCTCCCTGTGGATGTTATTTGGGCTGCTGAACAGTTGTTTCTGATTACATAGTTGGGGGGGTGGGGAGGAAGAAGAATAAGAAGAAATAAAAAATTGTCCAATTTTCAGAGCCTAAATTGAGCTTCAAAAGAAGCTTGAGAAGCCCTTTCTGACAACAGCTGAGAGCACACGACCCGTGTATTTAACATTTTTATATAGCAACTCCTTTATGCCAGAATTATGCTCTCAAATTCCCCATGGTGCTGCCTGCCTGGAGCACTATTTATAGCAATCCTAAAAAATACACCTTCACCTCTGTCCTGGGACCACGGCTTCAGAAATGAGCACACGAGGGAGGAACACGCTCCTCTCGCCACCTCCGCAGCACAACGCTCCTATCCAAACACCGATTAACTCAATAGCCCTCTTACCTTATCAGAGCCAAGAGGACGGTGGGCTTGGCTACAGGAACACAGTGAATAACATCAGCATCACCAAACAATGGGGCTGAATAAAGACACATGCTGGCCTTCAAATTTAAGGTCTACAGGGGGGTCCACCCAAGCTTTAAAGTCAAAATCGAAACTCAAGTGTAAATCCCTGCAGCTCCCTGTAGAAGCTCTGAAGAAGTACAAATGATATCTAGATGATGTATGAATACGACGTGGACTTGTGCCAGCAACACTCCAGTAAAACCCTTGGAGCCAACTGGCTGCCGAGTGAGGGAAAGGACACAGAAAGCAGATCAAGATCCAGCCGGACGATTCAATCTAGCTACAAGATCGATGAACTCAGTAGCAACAAAACCACATTAGCATTTCTTCACCAACCCTGACCCTTCAAAACCTGCAGAGGCCGGGAGAAAATGCTGTCACGAAGAGCCATCACAGTGGGCTGCCCAAAGTTTCTGATGAGTCCCAGGCTGCCTACAGCCAGAGTACTGGGAGCTGCTGAGTAACAAAAGCAAAATCAGGAGATGTTACTTTACAAAGCACAATCAGAAGAATTTAAACATTGTTCCATGGAATGATGCACTGTTCCGTGTAATTGCTTGTTTGATAAATAGCAGGCAGCTACAGCTCACATTTTTAGCCTTGAACTATTGCCAAACTGAGTTATTTTGTAAGGTAGAACTGAATCAGCAGTTCACTTACAAAAATTAAGCCCTGGAGAATGTGAAACGGTGAAATATTTCTACTCATTAAAGAAGCTATTGGTGCTAGATAAAGAGCATACAGACAAAGCCCAGAAAGGTGTATTATTTATGTGCCCCAATCACTTTTCCCAAGATTCATCTGCTATGCAAATTGTCTACAGCTTGATAGCATCCCTTAAATTTATTTCCCTCAAGGATTTACAGCTATGTCCTAATCACTGCTCTGCACCGCAGGGTCACAGTGCTCATAAGACATCCCAGCAGCTGACTGGGGCCCTCCGGGTCACTCACATGAACCTTACTCTAAAATTAAGTGGTAAAGGCAAAGGCTATTTCTGCACCAGATATGGTGGTAAAATTTAGGAGTCGTTTAGTGGTGCATAGAAACAAAGGTTGTGGTTGCCATCCCACTCACCACAGACACACGTCCTGCTCCTTGAGGCACAGCAGTCACGTCACAGAAAATGTTGCAAGGACCTGGAGGTGGGACACTCTTCTTTTAGCTCTGGTGAGCGTCCCCGGAGAACAGCAGCAGCAGCTGTAACGTATCTGATTTGTGGCTAAATCCACATCTGACAGTTCAGCATCTTTCAGAAAATAAAAAATTCATGTCCATACATAAGCACAAATTACTTTTGGAGTATACATAATAAAATAATTTGGGACACTTTACACAGATAATAGTAGCAAGGGTAATTTGCTTCACAAAGAAAAAAATGTATATATTTCCTCCTGCAGTGTGAATTCATTTCCCACTGGATAATATTAGCCTCAGTTGGAATACGTGCAAATTTTAGTTCCAAGACAATTACATGTTTTGGAGCTAATATTTCACAACTCATCAAAAGCAGAGACCGAAGCTTTTGATGCTTCAAAAGGCAATGCTTCATTTTTCCAAAGAGAATTACAATGTTCCTTTCTAGCTTTCAGAGATACCGAACCATCAGACTTTATTTTCAATTTTGTATCAGCTGAGAAAAAAAATGTGTAAAGTAATTTGTATGAGTTTCTCAAATTTTAATTTCTTCCCTCTCTCCTTGGAGCCTCTGTGGTTACTGAAGAGTAGTTTTACAAGTGGAACAGCATTGATGTAAGTAGAGAATGATAAAGTTGAGAGTAATCCTAAATCTGTGCTGACAAGCCTTTATATCACACAAACTAAGCATGTACCACTTACTGTATCTGTTAACTGCTCACCAACTTGGGAAGGATACATCTTCACGTATATGCCAAACCATGTCATTATTTAGGGATACATAATTCAGAATCTGGGAGTTTAGAACAGAAAGCAATAAAAAATAAGAGATTAAAAGGAAAAAGTGTAAACTGGCAGAGGTACATTATCCTGGCAAAAAATTTATGAGTGTACGTAAGATCAAACATTTATTCTTGTAACTCTCTCACGATGACAGATCATCAGGAACCCAGCTTCATCCAACCCTCAAGTGAGTGACGTGTTGGAAGAGGGAGTCCAACTGAACTGGGGGAGGAACTGCAGGGTCACGGCCAATTCCCTGGCATTCTCCTGCCTCCATCCTGGCCGGTCCCAGTTTGGTTGTGCTTTAAAGGTTATGTTGAACCAGACCACAGCAGCAGATGCATATATCAAAATGGGACACGCCAGACTAGAATGACACATTTGGTATTGTGGAAACTCCTTTCTAGATGCTATTTTTAATACCCAATATTAAACACATTTATGGATATTCCATTACCAGCATAGCATTACTATTCAATGGCCATTAATGTAAATGGCGGGTACTGGCTAACGCCAAGCCATATGATGAAATTATTTCCTTTCTCATCTGGGTTTCTATAGTCTTAAATAAAAAAAAAAAAAAAGGGACATTGGTGGGATCTGAGCTGAAACATTAATTCTGACCCATATCATCACTGCCACCACATATTCTGGAAGAAACCTTTGTTTACAGGATAAAGCACATCACAGGCATTATCCTCTCTATCCTGCCTAATGCACAGTGGATAATATTACAGTTAAAAATATTAATGAAAAATTACTAACGGTAACTAAAAGATTCAGTTAACTTGGCTCTCTCTGTAATGTATTCTTCATGTGACAGGCATTTATCAGCTCTCACTGATGACTCCACAGACACCCTGCTATGCACAGAGTGCCTGTCTACACATTAAAATTTAATGCACAAAGCAAGAATTATTGATGTTAGCTCTGTTCTGAAAGGGCATATCAGCAGGATTTTTTTTTTTCCTGCCATGGCTTTATTTTCCTTTAGCCACTGAATAATCATGGATTTTAAATTTTACCACAAGCTCGTGGTCCAAAACCCCTATTAATTTCCCCACAATATTATCTTCCCCACAACTGTTGTCTTTTTGTCTGATTTTTTTTTTAAGACACATTAAAATAAGCACATGTGATGTTTCAAGATTAAAAAAAAAAACAGCTTGGAAATCGTAGCACTCGCACATTGTGTGCTATCTGTATGCCCGGGGAAGCAAAGAGTCTTAATGGACCTTGTGTTTTCCTCAGGATTTCGGCACTTGTAAGAACAGCCAAATGCTGATAATGACTAGAGTCAAATACTGCATGACAACGAACGCTGCCTTGAATACGCACACAGAATTGCCTCCACTTTATTGAAAGTACATACGCGATGAATGAGCTGAAGCCGAGCGCTTCGCTTCTGCACAGACCAGCGCGCAGTAGCTCTGCTGCTCATGGGCCTTTTCCACCTAAGAAGTTGCTGATTGCACTCAACCGCAGGCCTCGCTTTTGACATTGCTGGATGCCCACCAAGCTTGATGTTAATGTGCGATTTAACTGTCTTCTAGAGTCATTGAGTGAGATTTTCTAAGTGTCTACATCCTAGACACTTGGGAATCTCAGGAAATCCACGGTATCTCAGACTTTTGGGAAAACCACCACCAAGCTACTACCTGTACAATTCTTAAACCCAATACATTTTCCCCCTCTTTCTGAGCTAAACAGTCCTCAGGAATTATACACAGCTTTCTAATGGTGCTTGACCACCACTGAAGGAGATCTTCTGGTCCATTTAGTCTGTTCAGCTCCCTTTGGTGCAGCACACCAGCAGTTCTCAAGCATCAGCTCACCCAGGATCCAGATAAAGCCCACACTTTGCTGCTGGGGAAGCTGGATGGCCACCATTTCTCTTCATACCTTAGACAGCCAGACCACAGAGCGCCATTTCTTGCAGCTGGACAGACTCCACCTGGAAGGATGTGGCGGGAATCTGCCCAAACGCAAACCTCGCTCTGATACATGTCAAGATATTGTTGCTCCCTTGTGAGGACCTGCAGGAAGGCACTCAGCCACGGCTGCTTCAGGCCAACCCTGCACCGCCCTGAACCTGGAGCAACCCTTAAGCCAGTGGAAAGCAAGCAAAGAGTGGATGTAGAATGGCACTGTTTGGACTTGGCAGATTAGGACACCTGCTCTGCACCCCTTTGTTGACTCAAGGAACTTCATAAACCCCTTTCAACACATGAAAAACATAAGCCTCCAAGTTGAGCAGTTGAAGTCCTCCCAGATAGAAAAGGAAGCACTTTCAAAAGCACTCGAGTGCCTGTCCTTGAGACAAACCACCAGAAACCTGAATGAATCACACACTTTTCTAACTGATGAAACCAAGCTAGAAATAGACTTCAACCTAAGACACACAAGCCTTCACCCTATGTCTAAACATAATTTCCATGTACAGCCTGCACTACACCGCTTTAATGTAAATGGCAACTTAGACCAGAAATAGTAAGGATCTATAATCTTTTAGCTATGTTTAAACAAAAGCGAGGTCAACAGGCTATTTACATATTGCATTTTTAGGTTTCGTGAAATTATAGCATAAGAAACAAATCAAGCCTGGCCTTTATGATCAGGAAAGAATGGCTCTCTTGTCTTTTTTTTCTTAAAAAAAAAAAAAGCCGAAGACGGAAGGAAATGGAATGATTTGTTAAATGGATACATTTGATAAGAGAACATTAATGCATTTTTCAGTAATAAAAGTGAAGAATGCTGTTTCAGCTAGACATTTCTTTTCATTTTTATTACACAGACAGTGCTTGATTACAGTTTAGGGAAATGAACTGAAAGAACAGATGTACTATTTTTTGATAGGTAGTCAGAAGGGTATTTTACGGAGTCGAGGAAGAGTTGGAAGGCAGATGATTCAAAGAATAATTAAAGAATGATATGTAAACAGGTTACATTTGTGCCCTCAAGCGTTAAACGTAGGAGACTGTTTTTAATTCTCAACACGGGAGTTTGCATTGCTGCAAAGCAAACTAATACAATGAATAATTTTGTTTCAGAGACATGCAACAACTGCTGCTTAGCAAGCAGGGAATTTTCCACCATACAGGGAAACGGCAACATCTTATCTGAAGTTATTTAGAATAAGTCAGACGATATTCAGTTTAATATTCATCGTCATTCATTATGTTATAGTATTATATTTTCAGTAGCTTCAGAACAGAGATAAAAAACATCTCGGCGTAACATAGGTGATAGTGAAGAATGTGCAGAAACAGTCCAGGTGCAGGACTTTGGCTCTTTAGCATAGAGACTGCGATGCAGAGGTCCAGCGCAGCCTGTTGGGATGCAAATCACACCTGGTCCATGCCTCTGGGGTCTGAGGGTGCTGCTGAAAGTCAGCCAGCAATGTCGTGTGTCGTCGTCCCCCCCCACCCAGTGGCTCAGATCTACCTCAAGCACAAGCATCTCCGTCCCCTGCTGCGATGTCCCAGCTACAGGCAACCCAGCTGCGCTCCTGGTGCAAGCTGGGACTCCCTGGTCATGGTATAAGGGACATTCAGAGCATGTAGGATTTTAATATTTAGCATTGTACCCTACTTTGTTCAAGCTACGTCTTTAGTGCCAAGTCTAGCATCAGATTTCAGAAAAAAAAAAAAACCAAAACCAACAAACATACCTTTCTAAGGGTTTTAGCCCTCAGTAATCTGTTCTCTGAACTGCGTAACGGCAGGGCAGTCTCTTTAAAATCCCATCTTGCATCTTTAAAATGCAAGGTTTTCTGCATCTGACACTTCCATATCCTGCTTAACAACAGAGCACGCAATAACCCTTTCCAGTAAAAAACACATATATTAATTAGCAAATTTCAGTGGAGTACACGCTACCTCCACATCGATGACACATTAGTGTATCATGATTAATGTTGTGCGCTTCATGCCAATTGAATTCCTAGTGATTAGCCACTTAATTCTGAGCTGAAACAATTACTCTTCCCATTGAGAATTACTTGTTTCAGCTCAAAGCTTGGCAGCTGGAATACAGAAAGCCAACCACACTCAGTCATGCAAATACATCTCGTGGAATCAAAATTCGGGTTTACTAATACATATTTTGTATGCATAATAAAGCACTGGGCATACAAAAGCATCACTTTTCAAGACTGGTACAAAATTTGTTGGCAGGACTGAGCACATCCCTAATTCATAGATTTCGGCGGCAGTTGGGGTATGCACCCATGCATGTTCATATTTGTGCATGAGAAAGCAGTTTGCCCTTGGTCTATAAAGGCCGTCACACAAACACTGGCTCTCCCTGATGCCATTTAGACTAACATTTCAAACTCGATATGTATTGACAGATACAACAGTGACAATATTATACGTCAGAAAATCAAACGGATATGTCTTGATTTAGATTCATTATAATTAGGACCAAATACTTGGCTTGCCTTCAAGTGAGTGAGGAATTTAAGAGATGCATCTCATGGCAGTTGAATTTAAGAGATGCATCTCATGGCAGTTGTGTAGTTTTGGTAGATGCACAATTTAACTTGTAACCAGTAATTACACTTGTCATTTTCCACAATCAAAACGCTATGCAGACAATAATTATGCTACCAATATGCCCCTGAGAAACAGATAAACAGACATAACTCATTTTACAAGTGTGGAATCAGAGACATAATGATCTAATGACAAAAAAATACTAATGGCAAAACCAGCATTAAGATATAGAGTGTGTTCATTATGCAAACCAGCTCAAGCAATGGCATTGGCTGAAGGTAGCTGCGGCACAGCAGGATGCAAGAACTGCGCCTCCCTGGGCCGCCGCTGCTGCTACTTTGACATGGTGATGACTACTGTATTATCATTATGGTGATTCAATGAAAGCATTAACGTTCCCACACTTAAAGAGACACAAACTGCAGCACGCATGGCTGAGTATCACTGAACAGGCATTAGTTCTGCAGGATGAGTTGCTCCGTGTAGTACTTACAACACAATCGGAGCTGCTAACAATGTGAACGGAGCACTTCCTTAAGTCGGCGCAACGAAGGGACTGACTCCAAGGCAAGGCGAGCAACGGGGCCAGGGCAGTCTTTCTGCTGCCTTCGGTAGCCACTGGACGAGACTCCTCTTATGTGTAATAGAAGAGGCTGCTCCAACATCCGCAAGAGCTGGCAAAAAGACCTCGGTTGACTTCCAAAAGACATTGGACCATTTCATCACCTACACACTGACCTACCAAGCGGCCCAGGATTTAGATTTCCTGTTCCATTGGACCCATAGCTTTGCAGTGAAACATACTCCAGCACTTCACTGTGTGAGGGATCTGAGGCTGATGTGTGCAACAGTGAGGACGTACGAGGGAGTACACGATTCCAAGAGACCTTTGCAGTGTCCAGCAGATGTTACTTAGAAGGAGGTCAGAAGCTGCTTCGCAGAAGTAATTTTGCAGAATAAAGCAACGGTAGCTGTTAATTGTAGTAAATTTGTAACTCTAGTTTCTAAATGAGTGGTTTATTTACACTGCCTGCAGTTGCAGGCTGAGGTCTCCCCTTTAGTTTTATCTTTGCTTGGCCTCTGCAATTACCCTCTGTGCCCTATTTCTCCAATGCAGAACCCACATGAAGAATCAACAGTCTCACAGAAGTATGTTTGCTAATGATATTCACGGTGGTCAAGCCCAGTTGCATCCAGACTGCTCTCCTACCACCTATTCTTATTCCTCAAGCCTCTCTGATTTTTCAACATACTTCTCAATGGATCAAAAGGAATCACAACAGCAACTATCTTCTGGGGCTTGGTCAGTTAGTGACCACCTGCAGTTCTGTGCCAGATCCATTGGAAACACACGCCAACGCTGTGCAAAGCTGATCTGCACAAAGCAAGAATCACTCCAATGTGCAGCTTCCAAAGATAGGAATTGGTTTGGCAGGGAAGGAAAGAAGCCTATTTAGGTTATTTTGGGATACAGATGACTGAATACATGGATTTCTATCATGTTGGTACTTACACAAGACTGACTTGCTAGTGACAAGACAGATCTTGAACCTGCACGACCGTGGGACAGCCTTTAATAACAGATGGCGGTACTTTGCCCATGGTCAGATAGAGAGATTTGGTGTCTTAGCAGACGATACCTCCTGCCTTACTTCTTTAGCAACTGATTTAATTACACTGATAATGTCATGAGAAGCAGAAATCAATTATTCATTAAACCTACCTAAGAAATCATTCTTTTATCTCATGTATTTTGTTTCAAGATCATTTACACTTGGGTAAAAAGGCCATTTTCTTCCTTCAGCGTCAATATTTTATACAGTAACTCACTTAACAGCCCAAGTGAAAAATTGAAGTGGGACTGTCAAAGAGGACCACAATGTGATACTCTGTGCAAGGCATGAAGGTGATGCTTTAAAGCTCCACCAATCCATCTGCTACGTATCAGGAGCTGTGTAATGCAGGGATCAAAAGCAGAATGCACAGAGCTATCTGTTACCTCCCTTTTGAAAACAAAGCCCTTCGATGCACTTACATCTCAGCCTCCCGTGGCTTCTTTAGAGGCTGCTGGAGGTGAAACCACTGATCTTGCACTGTCTATTTTCTAGCTCCCTCTACTTTTAATAAACACAAGACCTGGCTTGCCATTACTTTCTTGACATAAAAGATTTTTTCTGTATTCCTATTAAAAGCAATACTGTTTTTTATAAACTCAAAAGATGACACCGAGCTCTCTTTACCAGCTGACAAAAACCTTTTCTTTTGTCTGTTTTGTTTTTGCACTAGTTAACTAAAAATAAACAAATAAATTAAAGTGGAATTTTCAGAGGGATGAGTGTCTCCTCTCTATCTGCTTTGCCATCAGCTGACCACTCTGGTTCTCTCACTGTCTGGCTCCATCACTTTCTGACAAAGTCATGCCCATAAACCTGCACAGTAACTAATACAAAAATATTCTCTTTTTTGTGAGACAAAAGGTAGGAATGGGAGAGCGAGACTGAGCAAAGCTGAAGACATCAGGTTGAGAAGGAGACTTCAGGGCTGGAGAAAGTGGGGAGGAGGAACGGCTAGAACAGAGAAGCAGGTCTTGGCAAGGAGACAACCTTACCTCCCTGCACACAGCTGCGAATTCAGCAACAGTTTGTTAACCCAAGTTTACATGAAACAAAAAGATAAAAACAGCTGCAGAAAAAGCAGTAGAATCACTCCTATCCCTACAGCTAGACACCCTGTGTGCGGCGTAACCAAGCCCTACAAGGCAGTTTGGGAGCTGGACATGACTCAGCTGCGTGCCTCGCGCTCCACCATCACCGCACAGCTTTCTATGGGGTAAAATTTACTCTCAAACATACACAACTGCCAATTTGTGTATACACATTGCATTAGCTTTTAGTGTTACCCCAGAGCCTCTGACACCTCGCCAGAGGCCAAGAAACTGCACAGAAACAGCGGCGAAAGGATCTCTGCAGACTTCACATCCATGCGTGAGGTAGAATGCAGAGCAGAGCACCTACATTCCTGATGGGAATTCAGATTAGCAGCAAACCATGCACAAATGGGAGGGTGTGTTGAGGGGGTGAGAGAAGCCTACGGACAGAGGACTTGCCCACTTAGCGACAGCAGGTCCATGCCTGGAAACTGCAGTGTGGAAGGATTTGTTTCCAGGCTGTAAATATGTGGCATTTAAATGTAAAGTCCATACACAGGCTCTTGTGGGTCCAATGCTACGGAAAAAAAAAGAAGGGAAAAGCCTCTGCTGTGCCTACACAAACTGCTCAGAATAGTCATTCTTGGCCATTACTGAGTGATGTCACTGGCACAACAATCTCTTACAGAAAGAAAGCGGCAATTGTGCAAGTACCTAACATTGCATCTCACCTTCACCACAGGAAACCTCCATCCAATTTACATTAAGTAAGACGTTACACTTTGGAGAAGTACCAACGATTTTACCTTCTCCTTACCAGTTCAATGAAACATTTCTTTTCTCCTTCAGCTGAGCTTATTATGAATATTTAATGTATCAAAACGAACTGAAAGCTACCACTGTACACCTGCTCTCCAGCTCTCCATCCATCTATTGACATCAAGGCTTAGTTCCCAAAATATGACATTAACTATATTGCTGTGTAAATACCACTCCTTCAACTACCATTTCATAAGTAAAATGTATGCATGGCAAAAGCCAAGCCTGACTTGAATAGATGAAACCGTCCTCTCCCAGCTGGAGATGTCTTTGTTACTTTGGCTCCTGATGTCAATTCCCTGCGCCAGCTTGTACGTTCATCTTCTGTCCTCTAATTGAATTAATATTCACTTCCTCTTACTAATCCCCAGATGCTTGTCTGAAATGATCTAAGACACAGTCTACATTTACAGGGAGAAAAGATTTATATTAGGGCATCAATTCGATAGCTACAGAGGTTTGCTAATTTGCTGTGCCGCCAGGCAATCTGACTGTGGGAATACAGTGATTTTTTTACTGCTTGTCTAAAGCTTGGATATAATATTTTGCTTTTAGCCCTGTGCTAGAACCCCACTTAGAGTACTGTTCAGATGTGATTTAAGATCGAAGAAAAAGGAACACTCCTCCTTGGATTTTTCCAGGCACCAGAAATACATATAAATTTCAGTGCACTTTAAGATTGCCAGCTCTCTTTGGTTTGGCTATAGTTATTATGTCATCGCCAGGGGAAAAAGAAAAGGGGGAGAGAGGGGGGATTTCAGCATCAGACTTACAGTCTTCAGCACTTTCTAGTGCAATATAATGTGTGGAACAGTGAAAAGGGAGATAAAACAATGGTGGTAATTATAGCTCCCTTCCGATCATTTGAATCGGATCTTTTATTAACTAAAAGTTTGGCCTCTTTAGAGCTTAGGAGTTTTGCCACCAGTTTTCAAGAGATCAAGTTTCATTTTTCTCCCAAAGTTATGAATGGAGAAAAACATCTATGCGACAGCATACTGGAAATCCTGGAATACAAAGACACTGTCCCCCTCCAATGCAACCACACAATAGTCTCAGTGAAGGAAATATTTTTTTTTTTGTTTATTCTGGCTGCCATGTTTTGCCATTGCCTTTTACAACTGTAGGAATGGTTCAAAAATAAGACCCCATCCACACCATGATATACAATGACTACAGGTTGGTTAGGCAACAAAGATCTAGTTGAGTGGCCCTGATATGATGGCTACTGTGTTATTTTTATAGACGAAAAAAAGGATACACACAATACAAACGCTGCTTTTGCTGTGTTCAAATGTTGCATAGATAATACCTTGTAAAAATACTTTTTTCCCCTTTCTTTCCACACTTCTTCCATATGAGTAAGAAGCAAGGTCTGAAAACTAGTGAATAAAAGCAGCTTAAGTGAGGCTGGGTTAGGTGATGATAACTGAAACAACGATTAAACAAGCAAACATAAGAACAACTCCAACAAGTAGGGTGTTTCCTCATGCTTGGGGCAGGTGTCCTCTGCTTGCAGGGATTCAGCTTCCAGTTCTCCGGCTCTGGGAGAGCGTCCCGACCACCAGCAGCGACAGCCCCTCCAGTTCATACTTCAGCTTCAGTGACCTGTTAATTACTGCCATCAAGAGGGTCTGAGGATATCAGTCAAACGAGACTGACAGAGTAAGGCACAATTTTCTCCTTGTTTTACCAGACCAACAGACAAGCGCACACGGTTTTCAAACCACCACGGCTCTTACTCTATTATTGTTTCAGATCATCACGACAAGAGACATAATGAAGAGCCTGTTAGTCTGAAAGCTTACTCAATTCTTTTGTTTAGTTAGAGAATGCAAGACAGGATCCACAGGAGAGACTGAGGACACTGACTGCACTGTCACCTGCGTACATGCTTTGAGTACCCCGCTGCGAAATGCGGGATGCACAGTCAAATCGCCTCAACTCCATCATCAACCCCCCACAACCTGTGAGATTTAACCTCAAGTCAACCCAAGTGTTTCCCAGCTACTACTACTGGAAAAATTCAGCCCAAATTCTCAGCTAGTTTCAGTCATCCTCAAGCTGCATATTTTCCAGCTGACATTTTTGCTCAGCCCTGTCCGTAACCACGCAGGGCAGCCCCATGGGAGGGGAAGCATGCTTCTCCAGCGCGCTAAGCGAGCGGTACAGATTAGACTGCAGCACCCAGCTTGACCCACCTCACACCTCTCCACAAACTTCAGCAAAGAGAAAACTTACTTGGAAAGCATCCTTAAATAATCTGTGCTTGATTTAATGATTTACACACTTGTACAAGAATTCTACAGGCTGCCCCTCTGCAGTACCATGAATTTTCTTAGCACTCTCGTGCCAAAAGGCACGCGGGCTTCTGCAGTCATATCTTTCAAGGGGCAGCATTTTAATCTCACTTTGTCTGTGGTATTTACAGAGAATCCTGAATCTGCATAAACAGACAAGCAGATTATTGCACTTTTACTGAAGAAAGCTTTGGTAAGGTGCAGCTGGGCACATTACTAAAGTTAATTTATATTGCAGAGAGCTTAAAAGGGAATTAAGAATACATCTCAGTATTCCATACAATATCGATGAATACTACAGCTCAGTTTGTAGGACTTGAGCTGCTACATCAGATACAATAAGTCTGTAAAAACGGGACTTGGGAAATCTAATCCCTTAAAAATAATTGCAAATTTAACAATTCCTTCTGCCTCTCCTCAATTTTAAAGTTAGACAGTGAATGAGAATTACAAGTACCAGTAGATAGGTTTTATGTCTGTATTCTCTCATTTTCATAATTATGTCTGTTGGGATACATTACAGTCCCCCAAGGAGAGAGGGGTTGCAGCTGGGCTCTCTGGATTTAAAGAGAGCATCTGGCCCTGCTGCAAGTGAGCTACGATTCTGCTGCATAAGAAACCTGTTTGATAATAAAAAATACAGGGGAAAAAAAGGCAGATCTCTAAACAAACACAGCTGCTACCCTTCACACAATGGAGAAAGCTGCTTAAAAACTACTTGCACCAGAAATGAGCAAGGGGGGCTACAGTTTGCAAAATCTAGGCTGAGAATATTGGGATACAGCTACTGAGCCAGCGATGCCAGAGCACTTGTTAAAGCGCAGACAGAAAGGATGCACTCTGCCTCTGCAGGAGCCAGGGGCAGAAATCTCTCTTCATTACACCTATTTGCAAACACTGATATTTTTCCCACTGCCCTTCGCTTCCTAATCCTCTAAATTGCCACATCATCCTGCATTTTGAGGTATGAATATCCAAGTTTTCTGGCACATAACTTTCAAGTGGGGAGGAAAAAAAAAAAAAGGAACTCAATGCAGAGAAAGAGGCAGGTGCCCCATTTGAACGTTACACAGTTCAGAGCAAGCATCTCACTGAATCAACACGGTTCAGGTCACCAGAGGCCCAATTTGGAGACAATTAAACACAAAAAGCCTTGTTGATGCCGAATGGCACTGTGTTGGAGCGCTTGAGCCCAGATCTTCTCTCCAGCCAGCTGCCCAAGTGTGTGTCTAACAGGGAGCCAGTTCTGAAAGCTGTGTTATCCTCTTTCCCCTCCAACACACACAATCCTTCCACTTTTGGCCATGTCTCCCTGTATTATTAAATCTTTCTTCTCATACTTTTATGCCTCCAGAAAGTCTTTATATTAAAACTCGAATGCTCTCAAAATAATAAAATATGAGTCAAGGACTGGAGAAATTAAGAAGAGGCGTCTCTGCTGCTTCTTTTTCTATCAGGGAAATCTGAGCTATTTTGAGTCACGACTCTTTTTTTCATTTCATGCAGGTAACAAGTCTTTCATTAAACACAGGTGCCCAAAAAAATCATCCCAATGCACTGCAGTAACTTGAATGAGCATGTCCCAGGGATAAATCTGGCCTTGAGTGCTGGTAGTTACTGTACATACTTGTCTGATTAATTCCTCTTGACTTACAAAGGCATGCATCATGTCACAATGAATGATCTATTGAAGCACACTGTACCTGAAGCTCTCCCCTCCCCAAGTCATTTCCCCAGCATCTAAAACAGGCTCTTATCCTTTGTAATCAGTAATTAATAACAAAGCATTCTCACTAGTGCAATTTTTCTGCTAAGGTTAATGTAATATTTCATCCTAGGCCAGCTGCTGTTTTATGACTTCCAAGAACGACAGTAAGTAACGTCTTTGCATACGAAGTCATCCACGGAGTAAATCAATTAGCTCCTCTTTCATCAGGAGGCATTTTGCTGTGGCAAAGAAGGCTAATTAGATATAAAGTTGTTGCTTACCAACAGGAGTATGTACCTAAAGTTTGGCATTGTACAGTGACTTTTCTTCCCTATGTCTCCATTCTGTACCTTTTCCATTAAGAAGTTTTTAATCTATGATCAATCAAATACTGTGGCTCCGAGCTGCAGTTACCATGCTGTTGTTATCTGCACAGATTTGTCTACAAAGATCAGTATCAATGACACAATATACATTTGCAGTACTGGTAAAACTTTTGGGATACTTCTTGCCCTCAAGAAGGGCGCACACGTATTTATGACTATCATCTCAGTTGCAAAGCACTAATAAATTCTAACATATTATTCTTCAGATAAGCTGCACTGTTTCCCTGTTTCTCATACTCCAAAGTTCACATCAGGATACCTGCATTCCTCTCCCTGGGAGGAAATTCAGAACCCAGAACATATATATGTGAAAAAGGGAGAAAAAGCAGTGTATAGCACTGGTGTATGGTGCTGGTGTAATCTTGTCTTACTGAAACTCGCAAGTAACTTTGGAGACCTACATTTTTTTCCCCTTCATTTTGATTGTCTGGCATCTTGCAAGGCTCTTCTTGCATGATGTAGCTGACACAGGTTTGGCTCAGGAAGCTCATGGCCCACAGGTTGTTGTGTGCTGGCAAAGTATCATGAGTTTATCCTTCCTGCAGTCTGTCCTGGTCACCTGCTGCTAGAGACAAAACATCAGGAGAACTGGACCTTTCACCCTACTCAAATGGTCTGCCCTTTGGTTCTTGTCTTTCTAAGAACAAGAAGCTGTAGCACACAAACTACGCAGTGCTCAGCGCCTCAGGATCACGAAGGGCAGAAACACTAGGTTTTAAGCATTTGAAGCTTTGATTCAAAGTGCTGGGGATGATGCATACATAGAGCTTGGACCATGAAGCTCACTACAAACCTCTGTCCAGGAACTGGTACAGTTGCCCACAGAGCCATCCTAGTGAGTGGATATCAAATGAAGATAGGAAGTTACCAATCCAGATGAAAGCTGAGTGTAGTGGGCTGAACTAGGTTGATGTTTGCTGATGCTATCCAGGCAGCCTGAGCGACGGATAGTCATGCAGCAGCTCTAAAAAAGGAGCATTTGCAGCCTGAAGTGACTAAGGATGAATAAACACTGTCTGCAAGGCAACAGCTCACTTTCTTCCTTTCACTTCATGGGAAGGAGAAAAAAAGCAGAAGCAATAAAAGAAATAGACCTTTTTGGAATGACTGCTCCAAAACAGTCCAATACAACTTCGTAACACAAAGGCAACATGAGGTCCACAGCTCTGACTCACCAGGTTTAGCAAATCACCAGACATCCTGGCTCCAGCAACACCAAAAGCAGCCACCTAGAAATACATCTCCTCGACAAAAAAAAAAAAAATGTGTTTGAAAAGGCAAGTAAAAAATGGCAAACAGTGTGACAATTAGTGAAGCAGTCATGTGGACTCATGAATTAAAGTCAGGCAATGTCAAACTAGAAACTGAGACAAACTCATCCTGGGATTTGGATCCTAATGGATACAGGGCTGGACCTCTGCTGTGTTCCTCTCAGCAGTCTAGATAGTTAGATCAGACCATGCTGCAGCCTGTATTTAATGAGAATTAAATGTTAAACTTGACAACCAGAAGACAAGTTCTAACTTTAAGGATGCAATTACTTCCCATTTAACATTTGGTCTATTTCGGTTTGCAATTTCTTGTAATTCAGTAGCACATACATGGCACCAAACAGATCAATGTTAACCACTGAAGTGTGCAAGCCTCAAGTACGATGTTGCCAAATTCTGAACTTCTGGTGACTCCAGCTCATGGGTTGATCCACAATTATCTCTTATTTTTGGAGCAGTGGGGCTGTACACAGACACGCAAATTACAAGACAGTTCTATACATTGTCTTCTAAGAATATGTTTTATAAATACTTGTTTAGCCATATTCTTAAATTCCTGGGGTTTTGTATACAGAAGAAAAACTCCACCTAAGATACAGTGCAGGCTTACGTCATGTTCCTGCAAGGCTCTTCATCTGTGTTCAGTTACATCTAGATTTTCTCTTTTGCTATTTGCTGCGTGTTGAATCCTCTTTCTCCTTCTATTTACATCTATGTGTGAAGGAAAATAGTCCTGGATTAACACAGATCCAAATTGGCTTTTCAAGAAACTCATTAAAGAAATGGTCCATTTCAGCCCTCAAAATTTACCGCAGGTACCACTGCACCTCATTACCAAACCTCCACCTGAAAATGAAAGGGACAAAAAAGATAATAGGGTCTCAAAGACATGCTGCACACTGCCAGCCACGTATACGGAGACCACAGCCTGGAAATCCACTTACTTGGTGTAAATCCAGTTCAGTTATATTGACTTTTCTTTCCCTCATGGTATATTAGTGCTCATGAAAAATCTTGTAGTGAAAGCCCTAGAGGAGAAATCTTTTGTCCACAGACAAATGCACTTCCCACATTCTGCTCTATTACAACAGGCAAAAGAGCAAAAGCGTTGTTCCTACTTTTACAACAATCACAAGGCCAGACACTCAACTAAGACATAAATAACACATAGGCTTTGTCACGGACTCTTTCTCCAGCCCTAATTCAGTGCTATCTCCACCCATTTATCCTCTCCTTCTCCATCAAATGTATGAACAATTACGATCAGTCTACTGAAAATCTGACTGCAATTTTAACAATCAGTTCCTACAAGCCACCAACCACCCCTCCAGTCACCTCCAGATCATTGCTACATTTGAATTTACTCAAGTTAAATCTTCCTTTCCGTTTTGGGGTTTTCTTTTTCCATTTTCTTTTTTCCTTTTCTTTTCTTTTCTTTCTTCTTTTCCCTTTTCTTCCCACAGTCATTTACCAAGCCAAGAAAGATTCAAGAGACAAATGATGGCATCTGCAAACAACTCAAACAACTCCATAGAAGGAAACAAAACAGCCCAGGATCAGAGAGGCTGTTATATGTCAACATAGTAAATATCCACGGTCACATTCTCAGCTGGTGTAAATCAACCTGTCTCCATCCAGTTTTATGAGGGCAGTGCAACCTGATGGTAACTTATTCATGTTAAACTACAACGTTTTAAATAAGAGTATTTACCCTAGGTGGCACCTATTTCAGTCGATGGCCAAACTCTCATCTCCCCTGACAGGGAACAGCCAGGAGCACGCTCCATGTGAGGACATATGGGCCCTTAATATCATCTCAAAGTAGGGAGCCCCATACAGCCCTCTCCATTTCCCACCTCTCTGAGGTCCTGGAGACACTCCTAGGAACAGCAGCGGCAGGAGTCATGGTTGCACATTGCTGTCTAAGCAAGGAAACTTGAAGCATGTGAAATGTACGGTGCACTCTATAGCAGAGGATGGTGAGCCACAGTTGGGTTCTCCTGTTATACTGTATCATGTTAAAAAAAAAAAAAATTACATGGACACATTAAATATTTAAAGTTTCCTACCCTTAAAATAATCACAACTGCCTCTAGCTTCTAGTAATCTAAAGCCATAGCTGCAGGGCATCTTTCAGCAGCCTAAGTCTGGTGTTTGAATTATATAGATTCCTTTGAACTACAAGAAGAACTACAAATATCTGCTCAATCAGTTCCACTGTTCCAAGGCAGATAAACTGAGTGCCAAAGAGTTTCTGTGACGGCACACAGAGCCATCGGCATCCAGGAGAAAAACACAGGTTCACCACGTCAGGAGTCCAATAGGTTCTGATGGTCAAGGGTTAAAAGACCTAACCAGTGTTTTCATTATCTAGATCAGTAAGAGAGATTTTGGCCAAAAATGTCTTCTCACATATTTCTTATACATCAGCTTCTTAGCTGACTTTACAAATGGTCAATCGCGACTGCTTCAGCAAGGAAAGATTAGGGGTCTGGTCTCCATCCCCCCACCCTCACAAGCACTGGTGAATTCTTGAGGAACAGGCACCACAATACAGACCGATCTGTAATCTGCCACCTTAGGAAAGGTGGGCAAAAATGGAAAAAGAAAGATGAATCATGTATTTGAAGAAAAATTCTAGGGGTCATGTCCCATCTGTTGTCTTCTATGGCAGCCTCTACTCACTGTCTTTTCTTGTTACTGTTTTCCCAAAATGCATGCACTTGCTTGCCTGACATTGCCAGTCCCTCTAGGACTGAGTGCAGCATGGAAAACCCCAACCAAAAAGCAAAGAAACACAAACTAAGAACAAAGAAAGAAACAAAAACTAAAAGCTTGATTAAGAACGGATGTCAGTGAGCTGATGGAAAGACTCAATTTTTTTTAAAGTTTAAAAATTTTTAAAAAATTTAAAATTAAAAAAAGTTTAAAACGACATCTGCTTAGTTCAACATCAGCTGCAAGAACTGCTGCATTTCCTCAAAAATCGGCTTTTCCAGCTGGCTCATACGCAAGCCCGGAAAGGGATGTTAATGGTTTTATTGGTGAGGGCATGCAGAAAGGAAGGAACAGCAGCGAAGGAGCTGCCACCTGTGTCCCCTGCTTCAGGAAGCTTAGGAAATCTTTTTAGTTGACCAAGCTTGCAAGGGCTCTGGGATTACAGCCCTTCAATAGATGGGGGTGTTTCTTATGGGGTGGCCTTTAAGGCCTTAAAGGGCAAGGAGGTTTTGATGAACACACAGTAGGCCCCAGAGAGAATAATTAGTCAGCCAGTCTCTTTTCCCTTACCCGCCCTTCTTGAGCATCTGCAAAGAGTTTTAAATTCAACCTGCAAACGTTAATACTTATCCTTTGTAGCACTGGATTGTTCCTCTTCAGGGGTTTTACAGGCACTTTTCATTTATGCAACGCTAACTCCCATAAGGGTCAATAAAGGCCAGTATCTTAGTATGATAAACTCATGTTCCCAGCCATGCACAGAATTCAAATTGAATTAGAAAGTCAGCCTATGTTCATAAAAACAATACTATCGAGCAAATGGAGCTTTACCGCACTGCATAACAGGCATCACATATCTTCGGGTTGTTGACAATTCTTCATATAAATACTTTAAATCCCTTAGACTTCATTTTGCACACTATATAGTGAGTCTCTTCATAATCAAATAGTATTTAAAACATTTACTGCCTTGTTAAATCTAACAAGTTAGATTTATTGGGATAGTCACTTTCCTTAATAGCCAATTTAGTAAAACTCAGTGTATTCATTGATGGATAAATATATAATAGGTGATTGTTAAACTTTAATAAATACATTTAATGGTCAGCTGGCATTTTCTCTCAATGGCAGCACTTCCTCTCAGCTGCCAACAGGAAATGCTGCTCCTGAATGTGCCAATTCAGCCCACATGTAGGGAATAAACAGACCTAGAGAAGCGAACTGGAGCACACATTTCAGGTAGCTTTCCTGCGCTGCTTGTGACAAAAACTCTAGCTGAGATTATCCTAAGCTCCCACCAAGATTGTCAGATGTCAAACAGCAGACAGTATAAGGAAGACTATGAGCTACTGTGTTTGCTTGGGCTCCTACAAGCAATGAACTGGGACAGGAAGGGTAGTTGGCTTCCTGAAAGCCGTATAAATTATATTCCTCTATTATTATTGCCATTTAGACTCTTACCGCACTCCCTGCTTCATGTACATCACGTCACATTCTCTCACCCTATCCTGCCACTCTGTGTGTTATCGACAGATTAAATCACAATGCCTCAGCTTCTACCCAGAAGATCTAAAAGGTACTCTTTTAAAGCTTTTAGGTACCTAAAAAAAATTTTAGAGGAGTCTGCATCATTAGACAACAAAAAAAAAATCTTTAAAAATCCGGCCCTTAGCTCAAACTGTAGGACTTTATGGCTCAACTCTGCAGGTCCAGGTCCAAGCTGAAGACAGCTACTGCATATAAATGAGAAAAAACAGACCAAAATATCTTCAAGAGAGACTGTATTCATACACTGGGCTGGGAAGTCTGATCATAGCCACAAGATGCTCACCTGGGTGGGATTATACAGTTCCTGGAGTGGGCTTCTGGATCCTTTCCGGCAGCAAATGTCCATCCCAAATGGATTTCTACGCATTACTGCAAGGGGAAATTGAAATTAATACAGGTTAGAAACATTGTTTAGCAGTAACCTATTGCAATACCTAGACCAAGAAGAGATTTTCTGACAGATCAGGCGATTCTAGAGACAGTGTTGTGTCTTAATTCCTAATTTTATTTTCCTTGGAAATTGTCCAAGAGCTAAATCCTTTCTGTATTGTAGAAGTTACTGTGGGGAGGGGGGAAAAAAAAAACAAACAAACAAACAAAAAAACCACACACACAAAAAAACCAAACAAACAAACAAACAAAAAACCACCACCAAAAAGCAACGAAACTTTCTTGTTTCCTTCTTCTAAAAGCTTCCCAACAACTTCCAGCTTGGGTGCCCAAAAATGTAAGTATAGGGATCAAAGCAATGCAGTTTTCAGTAGCGCTAGGTACCTGCTTCTCTAATCATCATGGAGGAGTCGGATTCCTATAATCAGCATCTCTAAGAGGCAATGTTTGAGCCTCTCTCAGACTAAATACAGAAGTACACAGGATCTTAATACTAAAACATCTGATTTTAAAGCTTTTGGCCTATGACTTTGGTTTTTCCTAGAATAGACACTCAGCAGTACATGACGCACATACAATCATTGCTGCCCTTCTTGCTCCAAACTATTTTACCCTACATATTGCGACTGAATACTTGACTGATTCGAAAACCGAGATATGCTATGTTATTCCAGCTGGAGAACAGCAGGTTTTCAAACCAAAGGCTTTGCCAAAAGGTCTGATCAAGGAGCACTTTGAATGATAAAGCATTTTCAGGAGAGACACTGATCTGAGCCCCAGCAGGCACAGTGATCATGTTTCAAGTTAGACCTTTGTGGCCATAAAAGTCTACATAAGAAGCCATTCGTCTCCAACCACCCTCTATAGTCACGAGGAAAACAAGAGCTTGTCTGTCCTTCTGCTCTCACGTGGCCCACATCATCCTCCGCAAACACTCTTCTGCCCCAGCTTGCTCTGCCAACTACGGAAGCAGCATCAGGCATCACGGCAAGGAGAGATTCGTCCCGTCAAGATTTAATTAAGACACAACCAAAAGGAAAGAAGAGATGTTCCTGCTGGGAATCACAAGGCGTTAAGCAGAGTCAGGCACGCTTTCACTACCGCTTGCCACGTTTTGTAACCAGCAACTACTGAAGTGTCCTACAGCAACAGCTCTGAGCTGCACCACTTGTAGGCCTAATACTGCAGGCTTCAGGCCGAGAGCCAGAGAATACAGTCAAGTAATGTTTTAATACAGAGGACTAATACTCAATCACAATTGATACACTAAGTAGCATGAACCACAGAAAACTGCATACAGTTCCTATCTGGAAACAGAATGGATTACTTCACTCACTTCCTATCTATTTTTCAATTGAAGGTAATCACCTAATAACATGCTGTGTTGCTTCTCCCCTGAGCAAAGAGAGATTCCATAGGTCTTGTGGCAGGAGTAAGACATATATGCTTAGGAAACAAATTGGTTAAACATTTTTATTTTCTTCACAATTAGGACTGTAATGTTATTAGAGGCTATAACTTTATTTTAGATATTTAATACCTCATCAACTTCTGAGCATTTTTAGTCATGCAGCCAAGTACTGCAATTCCTTTGGTTTTGCGCTAATGTGCCTTTTTAAAAGTTAACTTAGTGTTTGAAACAATAAAAACTTTTAAAATATTTTGCATGAGTAATGTCAGCTTCCAGTGTCTCGAAGTGGTTTTAGGAAGAAAACACTAAAGTGAGGGTGTGAGACAGCTGTTCTAACCATAGAGCTCCTGTCCATCCCGTCCCCGTCTCTCGTCCCACTCCACACTCTTGTACCAGGGACTGTGTCCAGGGATGCTTTGAAAATAATTTTGTAGCCCCCTCACTGTTACGAGAAAACTTTCTAAAATGGATCCTTCCAGTCAACAGCAAAACACATCGTTTCCATTAAAAAATACAAAGCAGGGGGAAAGGGAGAGGGGAACGTTTCGGTGTGTCCAGCTCATTAGACTGTGATTAACCAGGATCCTGAAACACTGATTCCTTGTTCCAAAATTAAGAAGAAGAATAATTCCAGTGTGTTGTTCCCTAATTTATTACATTACTTTTCATTTCCACTAAATACAATAAACAGTAATGTGCATAAATGTATCCCTCCCTGCTTCACTTAGCCAGTAGGTACCAACACAGCAACACTTTATATGCAGCAGTAACAGCCACAAAGATTGAATTATTTGCACAACGTGCAAGATTTGATTCCCAGATGTAAACAAACAAGCAAACAAAAAGCAACTGTCTCCCCAGCAACAGGTAAATGCTAACATAGAACCTTAGTCACAGAAACCATTAAATCTTTATTATTATTCCCAGTATCACTTAATTGGTTTGTTTTCTTCAACAAAGCCTTTAGAAGATAACTGTGGAGCTGGTATAGCAACAGAGCAGCTCCACACAGCACTGTTCCCCATTTATCCATGTCAAGAACAGCAGGCCCTGACGCAGCTGTACGCAGCACCTCTGTGCACACCTGGAAAATACTGGTGCCTGGAATTTAACTGCGGCACCGAAATAAAGGGGAATATTCTCCTTTCCTCAGGAGAAAACCCACCTGCACCTTTTACAAAATGGACCTTTGGTGAGTAACTATCAGGAATGTTTAAATATAGCTCAAAAACACTTCCTGGCACAGCTAGAGACAAACTCACCTCTCAAGGCTCCTGCAACCTGTTTTCTACTGTCTCAGCCTCTCTGAGGCAGTGTTTCATTATGTGAATGCCATGACCTTTTGGGCCTGAACCTCACCTATAGCAATCTGCAGTATGAAAACCATAATATGGACATTAACTACAAACATACTAATTTTAACGCTTTCACTAAGACTCCATCACACTACTACAGTAGTGAAAATTTTTTAAAAATCAAGCCCTTTATCTTCACCAAATCTTCTTATTAACATAGTAAATATCTAAATTTACATTTTATGGCTTGGGCTGATCTCCATACATAATTACAGTTAATTATAATCTAATGATAAGTATTGCATATGCATGGCTCCAAGAACTGATTAAAAGATCACGTTCATGCACACAAAGTGTGGGAAGCAGCTGACAGCAGCATTTAATGCCTTTAATGATTAAAGAGTAGTGTTAATACTGCAACGGCAGCAAAATCAGCAATCCTCTGAATTTAGACAAGACCGTGAGCAGATGAGTGAGTTGCTAGTTTGTTACTTAAATACAAGAGATGTAAGAACAAAGCCTTTCTTCAGTCTCTAGGAATGATTTTCCAAAATGCAATTTTGGTCCATCTTGTTAAAAACTGTGGAATCGATATTCATTAATTTAATGGCAAGTCTGGAAAGCATGCTATCTAGGCACCAAATTTCAGTTTCTCAAGAGAGAAAGACAAACAGTCCTGCTGCATGGTATAGTATAGGCAAGTATAGTATAGAGCCTTCAGTTTTTTGTGGGATATTTCAGAGACTGAAGATCATTCACACAGAAACATGTGAACCAGGCTTAAGTTGTCACCCCTACTTGGCAGAAGGCATTTATAATGTGCTTGGTTACCGACAAAGGTCCCATTCTAGAATGGGAGACCTCTGGTATTCCCACAGGATGAACAGTGACAGAATAAAATACTAAAAAGAAGTAGCTACATCAATGCAATTTCTGTCTCTCCCTATCAGGAGCTACAGAGAAACTGAGAGAGGGGACATGGTGGCACCTCTCTTGGGAGATTACTGGCCTGAAAAGGTATGTGAACACTGGGACTATCCAGACAGAAGAGGAAGGGAGGAAAAAATCATGGGGACCAAGACTCTGGAAGACTTAAAACATAAAGGTCACTTTCTCAAAATGTGCAAGAAGGGCAAACGAAATCATTTCTCACAAGCCTGCATGGGATCAAGTCACAGAAGAGACTTGCCAGAAGAAACAAACAAAACGATTGTCACTTTTTTTCACTGGACTTACAGAGAAAAAACAAGTGACATTTCAAATGCTGGGTGCGTGCATTCAGCAGCCACCTGTATCACCACCATCCTACAATCCTGTAAATGTCAGAGGCTCCCATTTCCAAGACTTCCGTAGAATAAAAGTTCCCCAACTGCTACCTGCCAACTATTTCCTACCTGGTAACATTTAATTTACATTGCTTGGGCTATTCTAATTACATGGAAGATAACAAAACCAAAACGTAAAAATTTTACCTCTGTTCAATGCCCCTTAAATTAACTGTCTCAAAATTCTGAGGACATATTAAATATTTAATTTTTCATTATATTGATCTAAAGTACAAAGACAGAATTCCCTAATACCACACTGCTTAAAGCTGATATAAATAATTCATTCCATCTGCTTGGGATACAAGTTGTCTCGCTGAGGAAAAAGTATGCACTGGCAGCAGTATCTTGAAAATCTAATTGAACAGGGGATCCCGTTCTTGTTTTAAAGGAAAAAGCTATAGACAAGTCAAATACATCCCTTGTTTTGTTTGATTTCTCATATTTTTTGAACTGATTTCTCTACGAATAGCTGAAAACGGACAGCAGTCTGCTTGCTTCTTTTGGCTGAAGGACATTGCTTTGCAGCTATCATTGCTGTCCAACTGCCCCTAATTTCAGGCCAGGGTTAATGCTGTCCATGGCATATCTTACTGACAGCAAAGAGCAGGTAGATAACCTAGTACCTTCTCTTAGAGCTGTAAACAAGCGAGTTAGGGCTGAACATTCACCTGAACATCCCCTACCCAACCTAGGCAGAAAAATCAGTGCCACTTGGCCCACACAAGATAGTGGCATCAAAACAGTTACTTACATCTTTGGCATCTCTAGCTGTGTTTAAATAAGCTACTGCTCTCAAACTTCCTGAATTTTTAAAGCAAAGCAAGAATAATTAATTAATTATACCCATACTGAAGGTTTAAAGATTCTCTTCGCCTAAAGATTTGGACATGGTTTGTCTTCCAAACTCTTGCATAGATTTCTCCTATGACCCTAAAGCAGCACAGAAAATTACTTCTGTCAGGTACATAGGATGAAGCATTGAAATAAACATTCAAATACTACACTAAATGCCTTCTCAGAGACACTGAGACATCCATAGCTCAATCATAAGCATACATCTGTAAATGATATTATAAAACTACTGCTCCATCTGTACCAGCAAGAATTACTCTCGGGACAAACTTGTCACATCCGAATACAAAGCAAGCAAGGCTCAAGCTGACAATATTCTGCACATGCAATGCTCTTGA
Source organism: Tetrax tetrax (assembly GCA_009806455.1). Lineage (NCBI taxonomy): Eukaryota > Metazoa > Chordata > Aves > Otidiformes > Otididae > Tetrax > Tetrax tetrax. Next base: position 308,871 of record WHYT01016234.1, read on the forward strand.
AGCATGAAAATACTCAGGGTAAAGTTGAAGTAAGTGACCCTAAGAAGCAGTGCTGTTTCAGAGTTCATCAAAGGCTCATTCAGAGGTTCATCAGAGGTCCAAGGACTGAATTGTTTTGTAATTTGGAACATCCTGTCAACATACTTTTTAGACACTAAGCTAAAATCATGCTGAACAAGCTCATCATTAGTAACCAGCCCGTTCTGCTCCAGGAAAAAGAGCCTTCCATAATAATTGACAACAATCTGCTCTGCAAGACTTCACTTCAGCCAAGTCCAAACTGCAGACAAAATCAGAAACTCAGCAACAAAAAGACCACCTCGCTTCAAATTTCATTAAAATTCCTATGCTCCATTCTACAGACTAATCAGGCTAAGGCCAAACGGTACGGAAGGGTTAATTTTTAATCAGCAACCAGGACTATGAGGAATGAATGCAAATGCTGTCAACCCAGCACTGGCTCCAGGATTTGAGTAAGGAGAGACTTTTAGATAGCAATCCCAGCAATGATTTACTAATCCTTCGGCAGCAGTTCACAAAGATCGACAGACTGATAGCAACGTCTTGTGACATCTGGGGCCTTTTGCTTTGCTGCGCTCAGCTCAGGATTTTAGACTAAATTATTGGTCTTTCATCCGGAGACCGCAGGTACAAGGATTTATGACTAAACTCATCTGGCCTCTTTTGTTTCCTTAAGGCAAAAACTGCAGCTTTCTTTGCTGGGGCTTGGGAGATGTATTTTTGGAAAGTAAAAATCAGATTAGGAATTGTACATAAGCATGCCAAAGTCTTAAATGCAGAGAATGAGAGGATTCTTATCCTCTATGTTAATGAAGAACCAGATTTTGCCTTACTCCAGACAATAACTAGAAACATAGGGTTTTACTCAGTGTGAGAAAGGAACAAAAATCTGTGCCCATAGCACCTTATTATCCGCAACACCACTGTGCATCACAGACAAACCAGAAACCTTACTGAGCTGGGTGTTATATGTACATAGCAAGGAAACAATCCCAAAAGATGAATGCTTTAGAGCCCCACCTGAGGAACAGGGATGCTATATTTTACTTTAGCAATACTGGTTCATTGATTTGACATGTCTATCCTGCTCTCCCCTGATGTTTCCACTCCCACTTACGTACCAGAGGGACTTGCCGAATTAAGGATGAAAAAGAAAGAAGGAGGTCACATCTTAGTGAAATGATTACATTTGCTGAGATGAGCAGCAAAGTCTCTAGGTACAGGACCATGGGACCAGCAAAGTAACAGTCCTCAGTTCACAGATCAGAAAAACAGAGGCAAAGAGGTTAAAAACTTCCACAAAGCAAATTAGCTGCTACAGATGAAATTCATTTTAGGAAGCGAGATGTCTATTATAAGCTCCTACAATTAACACAGAGCTGCAGCTGCAGAGCTAGGTCACCCCACGTGCCTTTGGAGGTGGCTCTCCTCCATTCCACTGACCAGCGAGCCTAGATGGGTTGATGGTTGAAGCTACATGAAATAAATCCTGCTACAGCAAGGAAATTAATCCTAACATTCGTTTCTAAGCTCTAATCACTAATTACAAAGGTTGTAAATGCCCTCCAAAGAATAGAGAGATATTTAATTACTTCTTGCTTTAGACAGTTTTCCAGAAATAAATTTGTATTTTATCCTGTTTGTTCTCAGATTAGCATGGGGATGGGTTTAATTGGGCACAGTGGGGAAGTTAATATCCTTGGGTGAAATTATGCAGAGACTTAGATCCTTGGCCACCCTACAGACATTGCATGTGGCATAAATTAGCACAACATCTTTCCTGTTAATGAACAACTTTTTTTTTCAGTATTTTTTCAAATGTTAATCCATATGGAATTTCTTTAGAAGTCAAGAAATTATCCACAAACCTAAATCAAGAGACTTTTCCATCAGCTTTACTCCTCACACAAAGAGAACTGTTTTGTTTATCTCTGTCGCACACAGGCATACATTGCTTTTAATGCAGCAAGTTTTTGTAGCTGCAAACTACAAACTATATTAGGCTTGGTCAGAACTTTTCTGATACAAACTTGTTTTCTCTGGCATGAAATGCAGATTTATTGGCATCAAAGTATTTCACTGGTCAGTTCTGGATGGATCACTGAGAACCTCAGCTGCCTGCTTGTTTCTGGTTTATGCTATCCATTAGCAAAGATGTCCCAAAATGCTGAAACACTGATCATCAAAATGGTCTACTTTTCTCCTAGAACTATTTCTAAGCCTTATTAAATAAAAAAAAAAAAAAAAAAAAAAGAGGGAGTGAGAGAAAAACCTTTAAAGGAGGAAGGTTTCTTCAGAAAGCTGTAATTTTAAAAGCATTTATCTTGAATCACGGTCAAAATGAAAACGACGGCTGCTGCAGCTGCAGCCTATTTGAGCTACTGTTTCCTTGCTGTTCTTCAACAGATGTGCATTGAAGATGAAACACAAAATCATATTTGCTATGGATATACTCAAAGGCACAGCAAGTCTTCTCACAAGCCAAGCAGAATAAAAAAAATAGAGCTGCGGCAGTCATTTTAACCCAGAGCAATGAAAGGCTCAAACTTTTGGTCTCTGAACTTCAGGCAGAAGTGTCGCGTGCACACACACACATACGCACACCTGACCTCACTCAAACAGAAATCAAGGGACATGAGTCATTTCTGTCCTAGTGACATGTCCAGATGGACCAAGATTTTTGAAGCAGTGCCTCTGATACTTTTAGGGCAGCCCTATCCTTCTGATACTTTACTGTGAGTTATGAACAATCATTTTCTTTGCAAAAAGAAAGAAGCACTAAACAATTTGATAAGCAGGAAAGAAAGTATGAAATCCTGCAGTAATCACTTCCAGAGCAGCCATTCATTATGGCAAAGAGGATTACGACTGCAGCTTGTTGGATAAGCAGATGAGCCCTTACAAATTAAGGATGCTACTTCCTTGGCAATGTGAAGGCCAAATGCTGATATTAAAAGGAAAAAAAAAAGTACCACAGACAGTAAAGGCTTGTTTCTGCAATTTGCAAAATGTCCAGACTAATAATTAATACACAGCTGGGCTTTGCTGTCTTATTCCAAGAGTTTATTCAGTTTAATACTTCTAAACTCCAAGTAATCCCAAGGCACAGAGTTGCAATCGGCCTCTTTGCAAGATCTTTTACTTTTCCAACAGTCGGTTATCACCTCAGCTGACCGGGATCAGGGCAGGTCCAGCTCTGCAGAGCGCTGCTGGGCCACGCCCAACCCCATCGGACCACGGAAGCTCTCCAGCACTCCTGCCTTCTTCCAGCAGGATCCGTACACAGAGGCTGGGAAGCTGCTTTCACACACTCTTCTCTCTCTGTTAGCAATGAGCTGAACACATCTGAAAGCAATATTATCCGTAAGAATCCCTTCATGCGGCAGTTTTGAAATATTCCAAACCACAGATCCTTCAAAACATTTTACATATGAATAGGACATTGTCAGCTCCCCCAGACCCAGGCTGCACTTCACCACATAGAAGAGTAAAACACACATTAGCACTATAAAACTTCATCTCAATTAGCATAATCTGTATTTCCATTATAGAGCCCTGCTTTACAGCCAACCTTGGGTGACGTACTGAGCACACTGGATCTGTATTTCTCTAAGGAGAAATTCCCCAAACACAAGAAAACCATTCACAGCGGTGCTTGCCTGGAATGTATGAGCTCTCAGTGCCGATTATCTTTCAGCGGTTCCACTCCCTTCCTCTACCTCCTTCCATTGCGCCCATCATTTCAATGGGTTCAATTAAAACCTTCTGATGCACTTGGTCTACAGCAAGGAAATGCAATCATGCCTCACACATACCCGAGGGGATGGGCAAGCACACCAGTTCCACGTCCAAGAGGAAAAATGAGTGAATGAGGAAAGATCTTTCTGCTATTTTACTTCTAATGAGAGCATTTAAAGGAGAACCAAATCAGGCAGCAGCTGCAAAAGACCCATCTTCTGGTATCACTACCAAATAGGGTGTTGGATAGACTAAAAATTTTAAAGTGACTGGGACTCTTCCTTCAAATATTATGGATATCCTATAAAGCATGAGAGCAATATATGAGGCCACTATGCAGGTAGCTTGCTTCTGCATTAAACAGGGATGAAGGAATTGCACAGGGATTTCAAGGTTCCATAGTTCTGGCCTTTACTGGTAATAATAATATTACCCAATTAACATGTAAAATAAGCTTTTGTTTCAGCCACTAATAGCCTGCCAAATGCACTGTGAAATTCCTATTAATGTTGCAGTCTGTGACTGATAAGTATCTGAAATACAGGATCACTCTGACAGTACGACTCTGAAGGAGATGGACGCAGCACCGCAGCAAAGTCCGTCGCAGGACCTGTATGACGAGCAAGTACAACCTCCCCTCCCTGGCCTTGTACTCCACCCTTATGTGTGCCCATAGAATGGTTTGGGTTGGAAGGGACCTTTAAAGGTCATCTAGTCCAACCCCCCTACAAGAAGCAGGGACATCTTCAACTAGATCAGGTTGCTCAGAGCCCCATCCAACCTGGCCTTGGATGTTTCCAGGGATGGGGCAAATGACCAGGCAGCATTAGCTCTCCTGTGGCCCAGGGAGCAGGCAAGCCAGCTGATGAACCATTGTCCCCAAACCCTTTTCAGACCTCCACTTCAACTGAAGAGGGTCCTCTACTCAGTAAGCATCACCTAGATTTTATGCTTCTACACATTCACCCTTACTAAAATTACACAAATTGGGCTGCCACTCAAGTCACTAGGCATTCAAAACTCTGTATTAATGATTTGCAGTTTTCCTCCTCTCCATTTACCATAGCCCTAACTTTTGCACCCTCTGTAAGCTTGATTAATGAATGACTATGTTTTGTTCTGGATCATAAATTAGAACATTTAACTAGCGTTAGCCCAAAATCTGGTCCCCAAGGGATCCCATGGGAAATGTATCTGCTTAGTGATGGTTTCCCAGTTACAGCTATTTTTATAAACTGTCAAACATTTTTAAAATCAGTATTATGTGTGCCAGATTGATATGCACTCACTTTCCAATTTAACTTTTGGTTTAATCATTCCCATATGCACCTGTATAGGAGTAGTTCTGACATTCAAATATCGTATCATTAAAACAAAGAAAGGTCATCAGCTTGAAGAATTAATTTTAAAACATTTACTTGTGAAAAAAATGTTTAGGTTAAGTTGTCTTTAACCTTAAAAGGCTGCAGAGAAGGCTTTTGTCATGTATTGTAGTCTTGCTTTGCTCACAACTCTGCGTGGGTTAATTTTATCACAAGTTCTTGAAAGCTGAAACAGTGAAACTGCATTTTAATTGAAAATATTTTACGCTTTCAGCTTAAAAATATAAAGTGAAATAAAAATTACAGTTCAAGTGATGCTTTCTCAAGCCACAGGGCTAAATGGCACAGAGGACTGACCTGGAGGGAACAATCTCAGAAGGCTGCTGCTTTTGGTGTAATCCTTACATTTTATGCTGAAAACTCCATTTGTCTTCATTAAATATTAATCAGCCATTGCCAAGGAGGTACATATAAAAGCTGTGTTAAATAACAGAACCCAACAAGTGAAAAAATCTGATTTGACTTTGAATTTACAATAAGGGGTTGTCACATATTACCCCTTTCCAAGCTGAGATAAATCATCTCAGCTCCATGAACTCAAATGCATCTCTATCCTTCTACATGACTGGGAATCACACCTGAACTGTTTAGGGTGAAAGGAAGATTTACCGAGATCGACTGCTTGAGTTGGCAGCAGGCAAAGCAGCCAAAGCACTTTAACTCAGCTGGGAAGGACACCATTTGTGTGCATATGCACAGCTGTTCACACAGGTATGATACACGTGAATGTATTACATCCATAAATGAGCATATATATGCATTATTGAAGCTGACATAGCACACCAGTGTTTTACTCATCACCAGATGCCAGATTTTATTTTTTTTTTTTTGTAATTACTTCCTTTTCAAGGGTTGTAATATGTTGTGTCATGTTTTACTGTTCAAATCCAACAATGAAATGGCAGTTTATTTACATTTCTCCTTTCCATTCTCTCTCTTTTGCTCCTATCTATTTCATTAGAGGGTTTCCAGGCTGAAAGCTTAAGTAATATTCAGAGAAAACGGCAATAGGAATTTTTCATCTAATAGTCGTCTCTTATTTAATAACCTTTTTTTTTCCAGAACACACCACTTTTCAACTCGGCTATTTAATCAAGCTCTTGACATAATATTTTCCTGTCAAAACCCATTCTATTTTTCCAAAAATCTTTATCCTCTCCTCTCTGACCTTTCCTTTTTTCCTCCCACCAAACCATTTCCTTCGGCATTCTGCTGCTGCCCCTGCACACCACTACCAATCTCTAAGATTCATTCCCTGCCAACTGTTTCTCTTCCCTCCTCTCTTCTAGTCTACCACCACTACCTGGCTCCCTCCCACTGCTCTCCCAAAGCAATTTGCTGGGAAAGACCCCAACTTGCCCCCTAACCTGGCCACCATGCCAGGAACTCGGGTCCCACTCAATCCAGAGCAAAGGCTGGCAAAGTGGGCAGAGGAGGTGCTGAAGGCCTAGGGACTTGGCTTCAGTTGCTCAAGAAGAATTAGAAAACAGCCCTTTCCCATGTGTCCTCCCATGTTTCCAGGGCTTTAATCCCATCCCTGAGCTTGGCATCCCTTTTCCATCACTGCAGTGCCCAGCTCTGAGCTTGGCACTCTCACTCCATGCACCGCCCTTCTCTGTTCCCAGTGGACCTCGTCCACCCAGAGGCCCTACATTAGCTAAAATACACCAAATGCAAAAGAACGAACAAAAGGCTTGAGAGGCAGGCAAATTACAAGGCCAAGAGCCACAGCGCAGGCAGGCCAGAAGGCATGCCTGGGTTTATTTATAGTCTTTACTCAGCATTTTGTTTTTCCCTGCAGTTAAAGCAGTTAAGAAAGATGACAGAGGTTGAGGTCAGGAGCATTGTCACAGGCGCACAAAGCACAGTCAGGCAAGAGGTTCAGCAGCGATGCTGCAGAACACTTTCCCATTTCTCAACAAAGAGGAGTTTTTCCTTTCCATTTTATATACTCGCTTTCAATTCTCTAAATGTTTAAACAGAGAGCGGTCATCCTCTCATACAATTAAAGGTTGTGAATATGGAAAATAGTCTAAGACTTTATACGTTACTTTTTGACAGGGTGCACAAGAAATTTATTCTTCCCGCCAAGGCTGTGCTCCAGCTAAAACCAGTGTCAGAAAAACAAAGATTTCAGGCAAATACAAACACCCTTAGAAACGAAGATCACCTTTACCTCTACCTTGGCTATACATGTTTCCCTGAAACGGGAACCCTGAATAGAAAAGATAATGACAAGACCTCCCCATTGTCATTAACCTTGCAGAAACCGTATTTGCTATACTGCATTTGTGGCTTCCACCAAATGTGTGCTAATTTCAAATGAGCTGAATACGCGTATTTAAAAGCAAATCCAAACCACTACCACTGACTAATTTTGTGGCTCAAGACCTTACCTATATTCTTTCTTTGCTGCTGTTTTGCATTGCCCATGAAATAACAAGAGATATAAAGGCTGTAGACAAAGATGTGAGTGAACCTGAAAAATCAGAGCTTCTAATCACCATGAGGTAATTGCAATTCCAAAAAAAAAAAAAAAAAAAAAAAAAAAAAAAAAAAAAAAAAAAAAAAAAAAAAAAAAAAAAAAAAAAAAAGTTAAAATATATA
>WHYT01016234.1:316638-336450 GCA_009806455.1 Tetrax tetrax
AAAAAAAAAAAAAAAAAAAAAAAAAAAAAAAAAAAAAAAAAAAAAAAAAAAAAAAAAAAAAAAAAAAAAAAAAAAAAAAAAAAAAAAAAAAAAAAAAAAAAAAAAAAAAAAAAAAAAGTGCAGGATCAAGGTAACCGGTTATCTTATTTAGATCCTCCCACATGAACAAGATTAACGCCATGCTCTGCAGATGTTCGTTTGTGTCCTCCTTACACTATGGGGAAATTAAAACACAGGGTGGTTTGCTGTATACTCTGCTTACAATGTCAAGACAATTTAGCCATTTCTGTTGCAGATCTGCTGCTTCCTTTCAAAGGGAGGAGAACAGCCTTAATGCCTATATCCTCCATCAGCCCACCCCAGCCCAGCACTCAGAGGACTTCATTTAATTCCTGCCTCACTGAGGAATGTCCTTTTAAGTAGGAGGCTCTCTTTGCCGTCCCCTTGCTGTACTAATAACGCTACTAAGTACTGGAATTCAAATACACTGTCTGAGGCTAAAAAGTTGAAGCTCTTAGGAATAATATGAGCTTGGGGATTTAGTGCGATCTCCATAAACTTCCACTTGTGGCTTTCTTCAGAACACTCTGATGGCATCATCCAGCTTTCCAAACATTACCCCTATGACAGCCACTGCTAAACACCAGTCTTCAGTTTAACAACATGGCATCATCCATCTCTTTCCAGACTTGTTTTGCGTCCAAAAGTCACTGTTGGAGCTGGTTCTTTGCATCAAGGCATCTTTGTGTAGAATAGGGTGGGAATGCAACCCTGGGTTGCAACCTTCCATGCAAAGACGCCTCGAAGAAGCATCCTCAAGGCCAAGTGGGAGCTGAATCTTCTGATCTCCCTCCAGAGGGTGCTCAGGATTGGGAGCAGGTTGGGGAACATCCCAACCTTCTTGACCCAAAAACCAGCTAGTGGTCAAGCCATCCCTATCCTCAAGTCAACCCCAAACAAAACAGACAGGGCAAGGAGAGAAAAGGGGAAACAAAACAAAAGCACAGCCAGTCCAAACCAAACATAAGGGTTTCTCTCCTTCATCTGTCAGCTCTCCCTACAGCCAAAACACAGAGTTAAGCTGTGCACATGACTAAGGGTTTCCAGTGCCAGGGGTTTCCCAGTGCTGTTTGTTTAATCTAAAAGTCAACAAGCTACATCACAGCTTTTTATTGCAAGGACAACAATGAAGGAAAAAACCGCAAAGACTTCATTTCCCTTCTCCCGTGTTTTTCAAACAGCATCTGTTTGCTCACCGCAGACAAAACAAAACACAGGATTCTTCCCTCCCTTTAATCTAGAGATTAAGATACTCAGATAGACTTTAATATTGAGAAGCTTGGTGACCAAAATGGTTCTTCCAAACCCAAACAGCATTTTTCTTCCCCACCATCCAGACACAACACGGTCACACAAAGTCACCCGGGCTCTGTGATCTCCTTCCACAGCAGCAGCTCCCTCCCAGCAATGCCACCTCTCCTCCTCACAGCAAGGCTTAGGTCAGGATTAAAGAGGGAGGGGAAAGGTCTGACACACAAAAGGTCTTTTACTGGCCACATCAAGTACAATATGAGAGACAGGAATGATAAAAGCCAAAAGGAAGACTTTCAGCTTCCCAGCAAAAAGTAGCCATTAAAAGCAGCCATCAAAGCCCGATGCCAAGCTAACCACACACAAGGTGACAGCCAGTCCTGCCACTTGTCACTGGGTGAAATCACTGTCCAGGCCATAATGCCTCAAACAAGCACTTAAACACAGCTCATTCCCCAAATCACAGAGAGGAGATGAGAGGGATGAACTGCAGGCCACTGGCAATGGTCACTAATGATGTTATTTATTTCTAGCAGATATGACACTGCGGCAACCAGCATTACTGTTTGACTTGAGAAGTGTAGAACACAGCAAGAACAAACACTTCCTCCTCCCTAAATCACCTCTTTCCCCTTCCCACAACCTTTCTCCTTTGCAACAGAATAAAAGTTAATTTTTAAAAACTGAAGGAAATGGGGAGAAAATTATAAAGTAAAAATAAGACTTATAAAAAGCTGCACCTATCAGGCACAAATAACAAAAAAAAAAAAAAATTAAAAGCTTAAAACCATGAAAGTTTCTTAAAAAAATCCTAACCAAATTCTACTACTTTTCTTTTTCAATGACAGCCTTTACAGGAAAGATTTGTCCACTTTCTTACCCGATTCTGTAATTCATACACAGGCACCAGTGTTACTGAGTTTACATAGAGTCACACCCAGGAGGTTATTCAAAATACAAATTACACAATCCAGCACTGAACACAACAATTCTTGCAAATTATGGCTGTTTCCTAAAATACAGGCTGGTGCTGCATTGCTAATTGTAGCCAAAGGCACAACCAACCCATGTTGGTCCAAACAGCTTCAAAAGAGTGGCAGCAGCAAGAAGAGACAGCCAAGCAGGGACACTCAGCCCAGATTTTGAATGCAAGCATGGGTTTATTTCTAGGTTATTCTTTTGAGTTATATTACCACTGCCTTGGCTACACTGAATAAAAATAAAAGGATAGTACTTCACCAACCCTTTGCCTATCCTGATGCAAGTTGCTCAGGATCTGAAGCGAGAAGGAGCACCCAAGCTGGAGGAAGGCACGGGGAGAAGCTGTGTTGCTCGGTGGTTGGGGTCTCACACAGGCAGCCACAGTCTGCAAAACACCATCCTGGGCAAGAGGGAACAGCAACAGCACAGACACCCGGCTGGCTCCCCCCGCCGCCCCACACACCACAGAGCCCTTCCAGAAGAAAGCAGAGAGCAACAGAGGGAGCTGAGGCATGGGGAGCAAGGCTGCAAGCCAACTTCACTGTGACTTTCCATGCAGCAATGACAGCTCCAAATTTGCTGGCTGCAGGCCAAACTGGACTTTCCAGATCATGCAGCAGAGCATGGAGATGGAGAAGTCTGCTTACAGAGAGAGCACGGGGCATTAGGACAGGACAGCAACAAGTGCAGGATGCTCTGCCAGGCGAGATGAGGCAAGCCAAGACCGCTGGTACCACTGCCGTCACGCTGTATCATCTTCTCTGCAAGTATCAACCAGTCTGCTCTCAGCAATAGGGAGAAAAATACCCCCATTCCAGTAAAGGCCTGGGTCTGGGCCAAAAAACCACAGGGGAAGAACCAGAATAGAGTTAACAATGTCACTAGGGTAAAAGATGCTATTGAGGATTACATCCATATAGATGACAGAAGCAAACTAGTCACTAGGAGGCAGAATTAATTTTCCAGGTGTAAAATCTGAATTTCACTTTGAAGCAAAGAGAAAAATGATGGAATTTTTTTCAGATAGTAGGAAAAGTAGCAATATTTATTGTCTTGCACAAACTCATACACCAAACAACTATGCATGTTACTCAGCACTGCCTACCTCTCACCATCCTTCCCTCCACTTTAAGCGACTTCAATGACTCTTACTCTTGGCCCAAAGAATTTTTTAGTTACTAATCTGCAAAACAGTTCATATTTAAAAACAAAAGAATACAGCTGATGATAAAACATACCACATCTGAAACTGAGCATTCGAGAACAGCTTCAGCAAAAAAAAAATATTCAGACTTTAGCTTCCCTACTGAAAAAAAAAAAAAACCCTCTACATTATTATTTGTCTGCATTTAAAATTCCTATAGAATAGCTCTTATTAATTTAGCAAGAGCTAACCAATCCAGCTTCAGAAATGCCTAATCCCATTACAGTTTTTCTCCACATCATCATCATATACCTTGTGCCCTGCTCTTAAATCTGAACACGCACTTCTCAAAGTTAGTAGGCTTGAGTCCTCAGCCAAAATTCTTGCCCAGGAAGCAAAGGTGCCCCACAGTTTATACCTCCCACTGGAGTTTACTTCTGGTCTCTCCTTTTAGTTCTCTCACAGTCTTCCTATGTAACCTTGGGGGTACCACTTCAGCCCAAATTCAGCGGTATACAGAAGTACTCTCTTCATGTTGTGCGTATGAGTTGAAAATCAATGCAAGCCTATTGACACAGTCATGACTTGCTGAAGGTCAGAAAGCAAACTGGTGACAGAGCTGCAAATAAAACAGACCTCTTGATCTCAAGATCAATTCCTTTAACCCCCAGGCGACATTTGCATGAATTAACAAGGGAAACAATTCATCTGCAAGTGGTCTGAATCATTTTAGTGATCAGGTAACATGTCCCAGTTCTGTCATCATTACATTTGGTGGCTTAGAGCTCCAATTTCCACCCCCATGCCACTTGCCCAACAATTTCTGTCCTTGGGAAAAAGTAATCAAGTATGATAAGGATGACAATCATAATTAGCTTAAAATACAGGCCTGCTGGCATGTATTGAGAACACATTTTAATATAAAGAGCTAATGTGAAGGGAGCAAGGCCAAAGCAATAGAAATTTTAGATTACTTGAATATGGATATCCAAAATCAAATTACGAGAAATGATCACTTTAGCAAGCGGTGGGAATTCCCTTTACATAAATTACTCCTTTAAATATTTAAAATCCCACTTCAACCTCAGTAGAAATTAATGTTTAATACCTGCTCTTCTGTAACCTGACAAAAGCATTTGTAAAATGCATTTAGCCCAGTCAGTCAGCCCATCCTGCTCTCACAACACAGACAAGAGAAGGTGGACAAAGACCAGACAAGGTAAAAAACCACCTGATTTCAGTCAGATAGCTTTGCTGAGCCACCTGTCATCAAGTAAATCACTTGCCAGAGAAGAAAGGAGAACAGACCTGAATGCTTGAAAGTGACTCTTTGTAACAGCAACCAGTTATGAATTATATCACATTAGCATCACTTCTGTATTTCAGAGATTTTCCTTTTCCAATACATTTGTCTATCTTCTGCCATTTTTCACAGTTAAGCAATTACTGGTCTGTTGGAAGGATGCCAGCTGTCAGTACTTCTGTCAAACTGACACTTCACAAATATGTAAGAGTCCGCATTTCTGATGATGAATTCCTCATTGTATGTGTGACAGGATAAATTACTGCCACAAAAAACCTACACAACGACTCAATGGGTCAGTTGTAAAGAGAGACAAGCAAGGTGAAAGGCACTCTCACAGAATGACAACTGCCACATCGTGCGATTTAAAAAGAGTTGTGTTTGGTTTTTCTTTAAAACTAAACTTTATTAAAATCCCAGCCACTAAAATGCTGCAAGCACTATGGCCACGTCCACCACATCAGTAACATGCATGATGAGAGTCAAGCAGAGCTATGGGACAGGTCTTCAGCAAAGCAGCATGAATAGCAACTGTCTCTTCAACACAAGGGACTGCCCGCTATTTGAGTCTTCCTGACTCACTTCAGTTTGGGTGAGAAACAGATGAGAATGAGCCTGATCCAGCCTTCCCTGTGCATCCACAAAACACATGCAGTGAGCACACATGTTCCCCTGCTGTCCCCAATGCCACAGACGTACTATGGGAGGCTGCCACCCTTCCTGGCAATTCTCTCTGCTGGGTCCTCATGACTTTGAGGTTGGACTAGATGAACTTTAAAGGTCCCTTCCAACCCAAACCATTCTATGATTCTACGACTTCTCCAGGTGCGCTCCTCCATCCTCACTACCCACAAAGGCAAGGTCTGCTGATTTGCAAAAACCCCTCAGCCACATTGACCAAACCTCTCAGAGGATCAGTTGCAAGCTAACAGGCCTAGGTAAAACAACTCTTTTTTTGAGAGTTTCAACCTTTCACTTAAACATGCACTATTTTTTTTATCCTCTTGCCCACCCCACAGACTCACCCATCAGGGATACAGATATTGATGCCACGTTGATACAACACAGATATCAAAGCCATGCTGCAATGAGCAGTATTTTACATTTATCATAGTAGTGTTAGTTACGTGTCTACTGCATAAGCCCACCATGGAAATAACCTCTTAACCTGCCCTAACTCACATCCTTTCCAGCATGGCACAAGCAGTGAATCCTGGTGCGTTTCCATCCTTTGTCCTTCTCGCTGAATTTCTTTGAGTCCCACTGTGTGAGGGGCCAAAGACGGTGTCAGGCCAGCTAGCTGGTGAATAACAAAGGTTTATTTAATCAACTTCTTATTGAGCAGAGCTCGACCGACTAACCTGTGCAAGTGCCCGACTCTTCCACTAGCTCTTTTGCTAATTCTCTCCTGACAAATTCATTAACCAGACCAACGAAGTGCCATCCTGGGAGAGGGCTTAAACTCTTTGCTGGAGGAAGGAAGGAACGGTTTGAGATCGCTTGATGTACACACATGCTAGCACTTGGAGCCAACAAGCAGAGAGGTTTTTTTCCAATTGAGAAAAGACAAGTGCTGGTATCGTAGGAAAGAAATAAGGGTTTTTCCTTGTTCTTTTTAATGATTTCCAGTACTGTCAAAAGACACAGAGCCACATCTACAGCTGGTACAAATCTCAGCAAATCCATTGACTTTGACAATATCACATGAATCCAAAATAACTGAGATTTTTGTTCCAAAGCCTTAACAATTACAAATAAATAAAATTAAAAAAAAAAAAAAAAGTAACACCCTAAACTTTTGCTCCTATTTAAAAACCCACTGACTGCCCTCTATAAAACTGGAAATACTGACTTTGCTTTCTAGTTCCACAGGCAAAACTAAAACCAAGCTTTTCTCAAATCTAACAGAAAGATCTACAGGCCACCTAAAATAACAGCAACCACTGCTGCCGCCACTCCTGCAGCTACCTTCTATTACTGTAAGCAAGCAGTCATTGTGCTTAAGTTTCCTGGACAAATCCATAAGACAAAATGAAACAGTGATCATATAAGAACAAAGTATTTAAAACAAAAAAAAAAAATTATTGAGCTATTTAAGTTTAATATTAGTCATGTCGAAGCCCTCAAAACTGTTATTGACTCATTATTACTAAGACAGGATAGCAATGTATTACAGATAGTAGCTAAAACGTATAACTTTTCTAAAAATAAAACTTTTATAAAAGTCTATATATCATTAATTTAGAAGACTATGAAACCACAATTGCAGGAAAGACATATGAAACAAAAAAAAAGATAAACCAATTTTCCTGGAAATTCCACCAGCTGCCGAAACATCTAGTTAATTCCAAAATAAGATTCCCACAGTAAATTAAAAGCCACCAAAAATAGCACAGAGACCCCAAAATAGCACCAAAAACTTGAAAGAAGTACAGCCTCCCAGAGATACGTGGTAAAATGTCGAACTACAGCTTCTCTAGATAACTCAGCCACACATGAACAACACAAATCGTAATTTTAAGAGGACAGGGCGTCAAAAACAAGCGTGCATTGATGAGGTTTCACACGGAGAAGTGAACACAGAACGTGTTAGAGCAAAACCCTCCACAAAGGCAGACTTCACAGGCGCTCGGGCAACTACTGGAGCTCCACGGACCAAGGAGGGAAGGTGTGGTGGGATATTATGCAGACAACACGGTGAAGCCTGCCGGCACAGAAATCCCTGCAGAAACACCCTGACTTGACTTGGGTTTTGGGGGGGAACAGGGAAGGATCTGGGTTGCAGCCTGAAGCCAGCACCCCACACTGCAGCTGGATCCTGCCATCAAGGTGGAGACTGAGCCGCACTGGAGCTGCACTTCCATTCCAGCGAGGAAGGGTCTGGGCTTGTTCCCACATGCAGTCTTGATCCAATACTCAAAAAAGATGAGAGCTAGGTCACCGTGGCTGTATTTAACATGGGCCGTAACAACCATAGATACCGTCAAAAGCAAGTGGAGTAGAGGTCATACACAATCAACCAGATTTATGTTGATTAATGACATGATTAAAGGGATTAATTGATTCAATTAATTTATATGATTAAAGGGATCCTTACAATTCAAAATCATACATAGAAAATCTGAATCTTGAGACTAATTCCTCCCAACCCTATGCCAAAAAAAAAAAGTGAAAAATATTAATTTCATTTTTAGCACCACATTCTCCTGCAGCCCATGCAGCCGAGCTAGGGACACACAGAAGCTCTGAAATGCAACTGACTACAGCTTTAAACCAGGATACATTTAAAACATGTTCAATGGGTTAAGTTCTGTCTCGTCTCCTGATTCAGGGCATAACTAGAGAAATATTGACATTTCTTTCTCTTTGTAATAAAAATAAACCGAATAACAGCACAAAATAGTATGAGTAGGTCTGTGATTTTTAAATTATTTACCAAATTTCTAAACCTAAATTAAGAAAACTCCTCTGATTAAAATACTCAATTTTTCTAATTTAATTTGCCTTGTTAAAACCCGCCACTGAAGTAACACAAGCTGTGAAACTGAACAATACAAGATTCTGCCTTTAGCACGTGAACTGAACCAGCTGAAGCTATTCTACAGAGATGGCCTCAGGACATACAAGTTACACCAAGAACTGGATCATGAAAGATGAGAGGTACTCACAAAAGAAATAGTCTCTACGGTGGTCTTCATTTAAGAACACCAAGAACTACAGCACTTAAAATACTGCAGTTTGCAAACCTAGTCTTTTTAACTTCAACTCCTACACAGGAGCCTGTGATAAAGGACCAGAAGCGACACGACACGAAATCCCTTCCTCGTCTTGCACAGCCAGAACCAAGGCAGGCAGAGGGCAGGCAGGGAAAACAAGAGGAAAACCAGCCAGCTAACGCGCCAACTGTGAGCCCAGACGTTCTTAACTGGTGAACAAGGCTTTCAGCAGCGAAACGAAGGATGGGAACTGAGATCCCACGCAGCAAAGGTAGGTAAGGACACTTCCCAGGAACACACTGGGATCAAAGAAAGGGCAAGTGCTTTCACACTGGCTGGATCACAAGCGCTGAACGGAGTCAGATGTAAAAAGAAACATGAAAAAAAAAGCTTCTGTCATTACAGAGGAATGACAAGACGTGTTGGGACAAAACAGTGGAGGAAGCACAGGCTGGATTCACTGATGAAAAGAAGACAAGCAGCAGATACACGCGGAGCAATGCTGCTGGAGTACAAAGCCAGAGCGATCTGGGAAACCTGATAGCATGTATGAGGGCAGAGGCTAAAAAGGAGAAATAAAGGAGAAAGCGTTAGTGATCTAAAAGGCCTTTGAAAGAAAACTTTCTGAGAAGGAAAAAAAATCAAGTGGAAGATGTGGACTCTTGTCATCGCAGTATCATAACCTGGGCAGGAGACATGCACAAGAACACACAAAACATGCAAAACTTTGGATAGGAATAAAAAAAATGCTGTAGAAGATAACTGGTCCATTTAACCGGGTATCTGGCAACTCACCGTGGCCCCATCTAAGTTTCTACAGAAAGTGAGAGTATCCAATTAAACATCTGGTGCTGGGCTGAACACAAATGAGAGAATTATTTCCTAACACCCACCATGGTCTTTCAAGTCGTGAGCTTCAGCGAGGGTCATTATCTCAGCCCGCACCGGTGCAGTGTTAGTGGTGATCATATCATTACCATTGCCAATGTAAGGTTTAGACATCTGACCAGTGAACTCGCTGTGAGGAAGAATACCAGACCAGACCTCTTACACTTTTGACTTCAAACAACTTCTTTTATACAGTATTTTAATTTCACTTTGACAGAAGGAAGACTGCGACCAGTCAGACTCAAAAACTGATTTTTTTTTTCTTTTTTTTTTTTTTCCTCTTTTTAATCAAGATATCTCTGCTCTTCTACTTCCAGGATAAAAATACCCTGCACACCATGCACGTGCTAATTCATTACACACTCTTGCTCAGCCATACATTCAAACTCTCTTTCAGAGAAATGTTTTCAAATCTGTCTCAGATCAGCCTGTCTCAGCCCTGGCCCTGAATTACCCATCTGCAATAATGTACTTAACATCTCGAGAATTTACTCCCTGCTAACACTAGCTCTCTACTCTGTGTATCACAAAACTAATTCCTAGTTTCTTACTAAATTGCCTCCTTCCTCTGTGGTTATTTATTTTTCAGAACAGCTTCTTTTAAGGGAGACTTCAATTTTCAATATCCAAATTAGTTACAGCCTCCAGGTCAGCTTTATTTACTGTTTTGTAAACTTTTTCAGATCATTCTTTGCAGATTAAAGGAACCCTACTAGAACCTGGCTGCACAGCATTGCTCCCACGCTTCAGGCATTAGCACACAGTGGGGCTGCAGCTTAACTCTGATGAGCATATTTGAAAAAACATAGTTTTTAAATACTGCAATATTTTAACTATGAGAAATAACATGGTAGGTAAGGAAACAGGTTCAGCTTTTCACACATCAACTCTCACTAAAATAAAACTTGTTTTTCCAGCCTGGATGGCTACACTAGGGTGAAAATGTTGGTTTTCCTTCCATAAACCGCCAATGATTATAGATATAGATTCTTAGTAATAAATACAATCTAGCCATACCCTGATTGACAGCAAGTCAAGCCCATTTCTGATGTATTTTTCATAAGAAAAGAAAAGCAAAACCAGGGTACCAAGCCCTCCCACCCCACTGGACACAGAGCATGCCCCCCTCCTCCTTCACACTTCAGAAGCTCAATCACCTTTCTTTTACAGCTCCCATAGCTGTCACACCATTTCAGTTCTCTCCATCTTTTTATCCTCCTCCAATCCTCACATCAAGCTCTTTTGTACTTCTGGCCTCTCCAACATGGACTTCTTCATTATCCAACATGAATAACATGAGAAGGGGAAGGAAAGTGCTTCTGTAAGAAACCAAATAATCTCCAGCTGGTGTGGTTCAGCATCTCTGCATTGGTTTTCAGGAACCTTCTTTGCGCATGCAGGTGGCTTGTTGGCTGAACAGCAGAAACCTCCGCCGCAGATCTGAAGGCCTCGCATCCCACAGGGGACTTGCATCTACGATGGTACCCCTTTCTCCTTCTGCAACATCCGGCCAGTCAGTGGGGAGGACAGGGAGCACGGCCAATACCCGCTGGGAGAGGGTGGCTGCTGCGCCCGACGCCGTCCCCGCAGGTGGTCAGCAGGATGCTCGCGTCAGGAGACAGCAAGGTAAACACTGAGGGTCAGCTCACCTGCTGGAATTACGGCAAGGGGGATTAGGGGACTCTATTAACGGATTAGATCCTGGCCTGAAGATCACCAAGGCTTAGCCTCCCTGTTCCACTTATATTAATAAAGTGACACTCTTATGCATTTGGTGGACCTGTTTGAAATCAATCATTTCCATGTACAAAAGAAGGGGAGAGGAGGCAGCATACATCTTCTGGAAAAATCACTGTTTTCAGAAGAACACACATTGCATCTGTTTCAAAAAAATACATATCTTGCAATGATAAATAATAACAAACGTAAACTTCTATTATATTTCTTCTGCTTATGTATTTAAAGGACCATAAACCATGTCCCTCCATCTTAAAGATCCACTTAAACTGCAGCAAACAGTTAGAAACTAATCAGGTCTACAAGACCCCAATTCATTACACTGGCTAAAATACAAGCACTAATCCCTAACGGCTATCTAGCCACAATGTAAACTTCATTAACTTCATGTTTTGCTTAGGGCTTGCATAAAATTAAATATTGATTGTCTCGCCACTTAATACAATGTAAAGATGATGTGTGTATTGGAGAAGCATATAAATATTTATTAGAGAAGTAATCAAATGCCAAGCAAAGCCAGACTAATCACTTTTTTTAGGTTGCTTTTGTTTTTTTCTCAAAGAGCCAAAGTAGCACTCAGGGCATGATAAATCTGAGGAATAACACAGGCATTACATACTGACACACTCTACTACTTTTATTTCACATTTGTTTTGGTTTTGATGTGACGGATACTCCTTAGTTTTTCCGAAATTGATAAGAACAGACTGTGGCTCTGCGCTGAAAGTACAAACACAGGACACACAGCCACTGTCTGCTCAGGGAAAAGAAAAACATTAAACAAGAAGGATTTAATTTCTCAAAAAAATATTTTCTCACCACTCTGAACGTGCTTCTGCAATTCAACTTTCACCATCTGGTTCAAGTAATTTCCCAGGCTTTGTTAACCTTACTTTTGGGGTGAAAGGAAGCAAGAGTGGTTGTTATTTACTGCACTTACTACATTTCTGCAGTAGAGATTTTAATTTGGGGGGCATAAGGAAAAGTGTAAGCAAATAAATTGTTGTGTGGGGCATGAAACAGTCAGCCTTAGCAACCTTGCCCAACGAGACTCTGAAGCCAACTTTATCCTCTGAGTGACATATTAAAATTGACTTTATTCCACCGTGCCTGCCAATTTGGATACTGCACTTGCTGACACAAAAGCATAAAAAGAATACGCTAGTTAATTAGGTGAATTATAATGATTTTGAAAACATCGCTTAGAAAGGAGATTGAACATGCTTTCACTTGAGGGATTTGCTACTTCTCTGCAAAAATCCACAATTTCCAGACTTTTCAAAGGCAGCTCTTTGCAGCTATAAAGTGCTGCAACAGAGGCTTGGGGGATATGAGGACATCACACAAATAACTAGAATACTGTCCTTCCTGTGACTTTGATATTTTTGCTACAACATGACTGCTGGAATACTAAAGTCACTTCGTTCTGGCTTTTTGCCGTGGTTTGATACTGGATGAATAAAACTCCAAGTGTCAATATCTCGGGATAGTTCAAATAAAAGAGGATTTTCCTTTCCCTCGGCTAAGCTACCTGTCTGAGGTGAAAGACGCGACATAAAACAAGATTTTCTGAAAATGTTAGAAAAGGCAGAAGAGTTATTGTTGTTTTCTATGACTAAAGTACTTTGCCCTACTGAACTATGTGCATATTGTAGAGCTATAGTCTCCTTTCGCAGTGATATCTCAGGGTATCTTCTGCCAAAGTGCCTGGTAACTTTTCCTGCACGTCCCCACTGACGCACACCATCCCCCAAAGAAGGCACCCCAGGGTAAGAGATGACATGACGAAGAAAAGGAAATTTTAAGACATACTGACCAAGCCAGGGAATTTGCGGTGCCTTTCCAATTACTCTTTGTCACCCTCTCTCAAAGGAAGTGAATGTATCTGGAGCTTCTGCATGTCAGACATTGCTAATCTGAGAAATATTATTTACATTCTGCCTTGTAACAGACAGCCCAAGGCAGTCTGCTTTCTGCCCATCACAGGCATATCAGGGAATGCAGCTGGCACGCTGGCCAGTTGTTTGCCCTTATCACTTGTTTTGGGGGAAAGGGTTGCCAGTTCAGGGCAGGTGTAAAAACTTCAATCTGTGAAGCTGGTAGTTGCTTGCTGATTTTTTATTTTTTTCACCCCTACCTGGGCTTTTGGATGCCCTATACAGAGGGTGTGAGGAAGAGGTAGTTACCAGATTGTGGGTGCCGCTTTCCACAACATTTGCCACATACGGTGTCCTGCTATGATGCTGAATGGTGGAAACTGATGCCATGCTTGCGCTCTATGGTGGACAGATTTATATCACTCTTTTCCTCAAATATAAATAGCACATCTATGCTCTTTCCTCACCAGCCTATTGCTGCCCTGGCAGAGCATTCCCCAGATAACAAAGCATCCCCGTATGCGCACACCTGATTCCTTCAGCGCTGTCTCTCTCAGACAATGGATGGTATCGCTTAGGCTTTTATTTAATCTTTCATCTGTCTCCTGTTTTATGGCTTGGCAAGCATGACTGGTCTCTCAGGTAGTTTCAGAGCCATGTTTTCATAAAACACTGCCCAGGCATATAGCACGCAACAGATAAGGAATTATCTTGCCAAACCCAGATTGCAAGGAGATCTTGATTGCCCCAAAACAGAAGGAAACTCCTTACAATTACTGTGCAGTTTAGCATGATGAAGTCAGGAAATCTTTCTTCCAACATGAAGATTTTGGCATACACTGCTTTCTCAAGTTTAAACTAATTTTTGTTAGAGAGAGGAGGGACTTCCTAATATTTATAGTACTCTTGAAAGAGGTTTGCTCTGCTGGTGCCTTTGTCAGGCAGAGAAGTTACTCAGCAGTTGTCTGAAAGCCAACAAAGAGGCTTCCCACGGCTCCTAACCAGGGCGCAGAACAGGGATTGTTACAGCCGGGAAGGACTGGGAAGCATCCTCCATAGGTTTACATCGGACATTACTGAATTAGCTCCACAAACCAAAAGGCGTATTTCCTCAACACCACAAAAACCAAGGAAATTGATAAACATCCGTAAGATCCACTTAAGATAATTGAGTGTTTATCCAACATACTCTAGTAGTATTTCATTGTGTGTTTTCTTCTGAGCTTTCATATGGTACATGTTCCACGGTCTCACATATGCCCATTTTTTGGCATTTACTCTTCAGGTTTGAAGACTGCTATGGAAACAAACACATAATATTGAAGAAGATTGTGACAAGTTTTTTCTTTTTCTCTTCCAATATGATAAAATAGCAAGCATCTTCATAATTACATTCATTTTCCTGGGACAAATCTTTCTATTTTCTCTGCATTAGTTTCTTCAGAAGTCGTCTTCAAAACTTCTGCAGAAGTTTTCCATCTCTCTTTGCAGAAATGCAGGAATCAGTGAGAAAGGAGAAGCAACAGTCACATTACTTTTCCTTTTCTGCGCTTCCCAAAAGCCTGCCCTACCTTATCCAGCTCTTACAAATCTTGACTTCCTGCAGGAAATGTCCGAACCACAGAACAGTGTGGGTTGGAAGGGACCTTCAAAGGTCATCTAGCCCAACCTCCCTACAAGGAGAGCTGGGACATCTCCAACCAGATCAGGTTGCTCAGAGCCCCATCCAACCTGGCCTTGAATGTTTCCAGGGATGGAGCATCTACCACCTCTCTGGGCAACCTGTTCCAGTAGAATCCAGCCCTTCTACATCAAATATTGTCAAATATTTAATGTACACAACATGTAATATAATATTTTGATTTCTGAAATATTTCACTAAGTGTTACTGCAAGCAGGGATGAAACATTTCTGTGCCACGCTGCCAGGAACCCAGCTTGTCACCGCTGCCAGGTTACATTGCTGTTGTTCACACTGCACTGTACATGCACACTGCACCTCATGAACCCACCTGTGGCTGCCAAATTGCACTTCTTCATAAAACAGTAGACTTCAGTAGGATATTTTTCACAAGAAGTGCTGATCAGTGTAAGCACGACTATAAAACTTGGTCTGCGTTATCAAATTCCTCACTAACACCAGCAGCACAGACACTGAAACGCCCAACATCATCACAGGAGCTCCCAAAATGCTCTGCTCCTCCTTGTGGGGGTAAATGCTCTTCCCACTTCATTACTGAAACTTCACCCAGTTCAGCTCAGGACTTTGCCCACCTCCCCTCCCACTGCCTCCAGCTAGATAACATATATGCTCAGATTTAGCCACACACCTATGCACTCCACAAAAGCTAGGTCAAAAAGACGGCTAAGATGGGAGCTTTCAGTAGATAAAGCAGAAAGAAATAATTTTCTTCTGAAGGCAATGACTGAATGGTCCTGTGATTAAATGGACTGTCTGCATTTACGAGTGCTAAGACACTTACATCTGTGTAATCACGCCATCCAGACTGATTCTCCTCTACACTTTTCTCCCCTCTACTTCTGTTAAGAGTAGTTTTGAATCTTATAAGATGTCACCTGGGTTACATCTTCCCTTAGCCACTGCCCCCTGTAGTATCTCACGTGAAAAGGCAGAGTAGCATGGGATAAATGTCCAATACAAAGATGACAGAGCACCAAGGGATTTGTATTGCCTTTCTGGTTCAACAGGAAAGGACCATAAGGTAGCAGGAGTAAGGAAATACAGCTACTTTGAAGAAAAACACCTGTTTCCAAGAGACTACAGAGAGGCAAAGAAGGAAAGACTCACATAAGAAAGGAGCCCCAAGCAATTCTCCTGTGAAGACTACAGTGACTAAATAAGCCATAAAGGAGTACACCAAACTGTCACCTACAAGTGATCAAGTGGTTATTTTAGTTTACTCCATTAGACTGACATGAACTATATACACAGAAAGAGATTTTCATCAGGTATGTCTTTTGCCCAATTTATCCTCATGAGCTGAGAACATTCCCTCTTCTATAGTACCCCAAACTCCTTCATCTCCACCAGTATCTCACCAGAAGGTTTGAAAGAAAAATTGTAATTATGAGCTCCAGAGAAAGCAGCCGAAAGGCAAATAAACCCTGTGCTTATCTTTGCCTGTTGAGGACTGGCAGGCTGGTGAGAAGCGATAGCCACAGAGATGCCCGTGGCAAGCACACTGCTCTCCCTGCCTGCTCCTACCAAGCTACAGCACTCCACCACAGATGTGCTATGTGCAGACCCATCTTGGGCTTGAGAGTGCAGAGGCCTCCCTTCCCTGGTTTTGGCCCACGTTCCCTCTGTCTATACCTCTGTAATTAGCCAGCAGACAAAGGTGTCAGTAGTCGTGTAGCATGTGGTTCCTGGGACCTCCAGATCCACAAAACCCATGGCAGATTGCACAGGACTCAGCTGGAGAAGCTTTACCTTGCCTGTTCATGAGCAACATACGCACAACTCCGTATGCAATCTTTGCTAATGTAACACTCAGAAACCATCCTGTCAAGATAAGGTTGAAGAGAAACAAAATCACTGTTGTTATAAATCCAGTTTTCACCTTGGTCAATTTACCCTCCAAGCCTCCTGTTCTCGAAGCAGTATTTTCTTTATTATAGAGTGCACAAAGGGGAGGAAAAAAAATTAAAAAAAAAAAAAAAAAAAAAAAAAAAAGAGTGACCTCTTAGGTTGCCAATTTGTTCCACATTTCCCTTACTCTGGAACATACGATTGTTTTCTGCACACGTTCCGCGCCTGAATTCCACAGGCTCATTGTCCCGAAGAGCTGCAAGGCAGGAGAGAAAAAAAGGGAGAAGTTTTCTCTTCCAGCCACTGCTGCCAAAAATTGAGCTGTGAACCCATCAGAAGAATGAGAGGGGACAGAAGAGCAGGGTGCAGTACGCTCCACATATTCCAGCTTTCTGTTCAGTGGCCCAGCAATGCCTTCTGCACAGAGTAACAATTAAACTTCTATTTCAGGACTGAAATGAGTAAGTAAATGCACAACAAAAACGTAGTTTTTGATTAAAACTACAAAAAAAAAAACCCTGTTTGTAGGGAGAACTTGATTTAAAAATTATTCTCCCTAAAGTTTGGCTACTGCACCACAATAAATACTCTCAAGGTCCTCAAGGGGACATTTTCTTCTGAGCAGCTCTCCAATCTCTAAGAACAGGGGAGCTATTCCAATGCATCACATCTGTCTAGGAAATATTTAATAATTTGGTTAGGTTTGAAAAGGTCTAAAGGACTCAGGAGAATATCTAATTATCTTTCAAGAGGACTCATGTGCTGAAGTCACTAAAGATCCACCTTTCTGAAAAAGCCAGATACATTATTAGCAGATGTCTGGCACTAAACATTTTAAATGAATATGGGCCATAAGTCAGTTGCACGAGCTTAGGTTAATCAAAAGCTAAAACATCAACACATGAAAGAAATTCAAAATACACAATGTAACTAAATTGACAAAAGTCTCTGAACCTTAAATTCACTGGGAAGTAAACTGTAGATCCTGCTCACCAACAAGCCTAGTACGCTTAAAAGTTAAATACAACTAATAGGTGGATGATCAGGAATACATATGTTTGTTAGGAGAATATGTGAAAATGCTGTGATTTTTTTTATTTCTTCCTCCATTTTTATGGAATCATTATTAAAAAAAAAATCCATTTAAAAACTAAATTCAAAAGTTCAGGTGAATTTTTTTTCTGGATTATTTTTTCCCCCTACATTTTTTAAAAAACAGTCAGTTCAAAAGGTGAGATTAAAAGTTTCACTAAATGTCAAGACAGACCATAGTACATTATTATCCTGAGAAAGGTTACTTGAAAGTGTTCGCACTGGAACAGATTTTTGCCGCTGTTAAAGGTCACAGACATTTTTTCTATCAGTTTCCACTGGCACAAGATAGGGCCATTTTGCCAACAACGGTGCAACAGTAAAAGAGATAGTATTTATTCTGTCAAAAGTCCTAACAGCATAAGAACAGTTGGGTATTTTTTAATCTAACTGTGTTAACATTTTGTGTATACACTGATACCATATATTTACACAGCTAGCAAATTATATCTGTAATGTTTACAAAGCTACAAGGATTAGTCATCAAAATCAATTCTATTGCTACCAATCTCTATAAATATTAATGTTCCACACTAAACTACTTAATCTGCCACAGGGAATCAAAATCGTTTAATCTTTACGGAACACTTTAGTTTACTTCTGAAATTTCCATGACGATTACCTTGCCCAGTTTATAAAAGGAATTAGCGCAGTTCCACAAAATTAATAGTGTAAGTTATCCAAGTGTGATCAAGACACCATGCTTCCTCTCTCTGATTTTATAGTGTCCTCGTTTTTAAGGGGAGCGGAACATAACAGTTCAATCCTGCAAAGGCAAATTCTGCATTGGTTAGGGGGGCGCAGGGGGAGATTGATTATCATGTAACCATTTACACAGTGACTTCAACTACAAGCCCCAGTGCAGAACCAGGGACCTGTGATGCTGGAGAACCACACATTCACATGCCCCAATGAGATAGGACCTCTCAGGAAGCCATCCTGGCACACCACCCAACCACCCTCTGTGTCCTACAGGGATGTTTTGAAGCTCTTAGCAGCTGCCACTTCACAGAAAGCAGCTGATACAGGGAGAGATGAAGGTTGAGCCCTTCAAAGGCAGAGTGGCAGCTGTCAGTCATTGATTTCAAGGAGAAGCAAGCGCTTGACTTTAAGGACCTGGGCAACCCAGGTCCCATTAGAAGCACACTGCAGAGCTGGAGTTCAAATTCACATTGAAGCCACAGTGACAGAGTCACTCCTCCTCTGGCCTTATGATGCAAAATTCCCAAGATACTTGCTAATTAATACCAAGCCTCCTGGAAATTGAGAATAAATTAAGAAGATGTGGTACAAACGTTCTCCATCTGCAACTCTCATCACAAGTCATTCCACAGAAGCTGGAAGTTTTTCCACGCGACTTCAAGGAGTAATAACCTCGTTGCTCCCAGTTTTACAGTCATCTCACTGCTAAAAACATTGCAAACAGACAACCCAGAGTCTTCATCCTTCAGTGTCAAACATAACAGAAGTAGCCAAGAACCTGCAAGCTTTGCAAACCCATAAAATCACATTTGGCTTTCAGCTACGGAACAAAAATAGAACCAAATCACAGAGGTCTCATATAGTCCATGGGAGCTTCAATCAAGAAATGAACACAGGCTGCAGCCTTTGCCCAAATTTTGACACATCTCAGTTTCCAGCAGAAGTAAAACGGGCTGATGGTTATTGGGTTTGATCTTCTACATAAGACAAGCCTCCATTTTCACTACAACTTTCTTTGCTCGACAACTTTCAGCGCACATGGAGCATATTATTTAGAATCCTATCCAATTTAAATAAACACTCCAAGTAACTGAGGATTTATCACATCACTGATAATCAGTTCATCACATCACTGGTAATCAGTTCCACTGCTTCACCACATTCACTGTTAAAATCTGCTTTTTCCCCCCTTGACTGAGTTTTGCTGACTAACATGGAACCACAGGAAGCAAAGAACCCCCAGGATCAGAGATCTCCTCCTCGGAGACAGTTATATCCTACAATCAAATGTTTTATTTATTTTTTATGAAGGAGACAATCTCTTTAGTTTAAGTTCTTATTATAAAAACATGTTTTTCTAAATTCTCCGGAGTTAATTCCCCATATAGAGTGGTCTATGAATCTTGTTCTTAATTAAACAATGCTTCTCTTGTACTTTGTAGGCTTTCTTAATTATCTTTTCCTTTTTTTTTTTTTTTTTTTTTTTTTTTTTTTTTTTTTTTTTTTTTTTTT
>WHYT01016235.1:0-59726 GCA_009806455.1 Tetrax tetrax
TTAACACAGCAGTAGTGATAGTAATAATTTCTTCATAATAGTAATAATAATGTTGAAGGGTGGAATTGGGCTGTTATTAAATAAATCCCTTTTCAGTGCTTCAAAACTTTAAGGTATACTCTTTTGGTCTGAATATAGTTCATCTCCTCTCAGAATAATTTTTCTCTTTTTTTCTTGCATTATAACTAAGGATCCATTCAACCTTTCTTGACCTGTGTATGTCCTTGAAATGGAACATAATCATAGAATCATAGAATCATAGAATGGTTAGAGTTGGAAGGGACCTTCAAAGGTCATCTAGTCCAACCCCCCTGCAAGAAGCAGGGACATCCCTGACTAGATCAGGTTGCTCAGAGCCTCATCCAGCCTGGCCTTGAACGTTTCAGGGATGGGGCATCCACCACCTCTCTGGGCAACCTGTTCCAGTGTTCTACAACTCGCATTGTGAAAATTTTTTTCCTAATATCCAGTCTTAATCTACCTCCCTCTAATTTAAAACCATTACTTCTTGTCCTATCACAACAGGCCCTACTGAACAGCCTTTATATGCTGCTGTCAGTACTTACATAGTACAATTATATGCAATAATTACATATTCCCATCAAAACTTCACATAATTTTTAATGCTTTAAGAGTATCTTAAGATTCTTTTTTGCATCCTTCCTTATTTCCAACATAACACAAATCCCTTACATATCTCCAGGAGTAAAAGTGAAAGTACAACTATTTTACTGATTAAGGGAAATGTTGAGCATGATTCTAAGTGAGCATATACTTGAGTTACAAATATAGCCCCAAGTCTGCTTCGGAGGCAGTAATGTTCCCATGCAGAAACCCTGGGGCTTGGGGACTAGAATTGTTGAGTATAAAGTGTAGGGCATGAGACTGCAAACCAGACAGCCCAATCATACAAGTACATCCAAGAAGTTATGATGAGTCAGAGGCATCACAGAGTATTCAGGCACAAAATAACAAACACAGCACAAATACACACCTAGGTTTGTTCAAATTTGGCTTGCGTGGATGAACTGGATCTGTATGTAAGGCCATTAATGGGCAAAAGCTATTCTTCAAATTACATAAGTCATGGTCTTGATGTCAGAAAAGCTTTATTAAAATCATCTGCCCACAGTTTCTTCTATTTTTAGCCCAAGGAAAACTGGAATACTGTCCCACTAAGGGAAGTGGAATTACACCAACAAATAGCTTATTAGGTAGTATCATGTTGCTCCATAGCCCAGTATACACCTAATAAAAGATTCAGTAGCATAAAAGCCTCTGTGAGGGGAAATTGGCTGGTAGGGTGACAAAAGAGAGCAGGAGCAGCAGGCCAGGAGAAGCAGCTGCTGGAGACACTGTGCTGCAAGAGGCTGAATGTCATGTTTGGAAGGAGCAGGGCTGGACAGAAATAGATAGTTGCTGTTAGTTGTTGAGGAGCCAACAGTGAGAAGACTGTGCATCACAAGGACAAAAAAAAACCAGAATCAAATTTATACCAATGAGCCTGGGCTGTCTGGGATAGGGAACATCATTTTTTAATTTGGTTCAGTTGTTGAAATCAGTTATCTCCAAGACATTTTTACCTTGTTAGTCAATGTTGCTGTAGACTAAGAGGTAAAATAAAAATTAAAATTTGCCCAGTAACAGACCACAGGGCAATCTAGTTAATCTGTTCCCAAGATAGCCACTGTGAGCTGTTTGATTCTCCATAACAGCTTTTGGGACAGGTCAGTCTTCACCTCTGTCATTTTCCCACCACAGCTAAGCAGCTTAAACAAAAAAGTGTATTAATGCTATTAATGTCGGACAAACTCTGTCATTTTTCTGTCTCATGGCTGCACACAGTTTAGAACAACTTTTTGCCCTGAAAGGAGTTGTCACTGATGTTACAAATCTGTCATGAATGACAGTGGCATTGTATTTCCTTTTACAGACCTGAAAACCAAGCTTTAAATTTTACTGCTAGGAATCAGTAGGATATGCAATAAGTGCATACCTAGTGAGCTCACTGAAAAAAAATGACCCTTGTTTTTCCCTAGTGCATGCACTAGAGAATCATTATACTTCTCAAATCCCTGGCT
Organism: Tetrax tetrax; assembly: GCA_009806455.1. Lineage (NCBI taxonomy): Eukaryota > Metazoa > Chordata > Aves > Otidiformes > Otididae > Tetrax > Tetrax tetrax. Next base: position 2,082 of record WHYT01016235.1, read on the forward strand.
GAGAATTGCATACCGAGAAAGTCTCCCAACCTCTGGAGATCAGCAACCGAAAACTCTTGAGGAACATTAAATACAGTGTGCCGTAGAGAAGAGCAGTGTGGGTCAGTCTATGTGGACTGTCTGACAAAATTCTGACTGCCACCAAACCTGGATACAAGCTGTGTACTACCTGAGTTGCTATTGTTTTCAGGGTAGTTAATGTGGCTATTTTCCACATTGTCATTGCTATCTAGTTATTCAAAGTTCTACTCTAAAATTGATATCCCTTCCTTCATGAAAAAGTCAGTTGATAACTAGAGGAAAAGGTGTCACAATTCTTCTATGTAACTAATTAGATTTTGTTAATAATTAAAATTTTAATTAAAGACCATGTCAGGCGTTGCAATGTCTTTGCCTCTTTAAGAAAAAAAAAAAAGAAGAAGAAGAAAAAGAGAGAGAGATGTTTCTAAAAACTAGGAAAGTGGTTTTGGGGAAAATAAACTTCAAAGTGTGCAATCTAGCACAGAGATCCAGTTTGATTTGTCAAATTAAAGTTAGCAGCAAGCATGTTACATTTACATGTAATTCTCTTCAGGGGCAACATTTCTAAATTTGCCTCTGCAATGAGCAAGCACCAGTGGCACTCCTATCAGGGTTCAAAACTCTGGTTTTTATCCATCCATCTTTCCAGAAATGTTTTCAAATGAAAGAAAGCTTTAAAATATATTTGCAGTAATACAACCTACACATGATTTTTATGTCTGCAGTTGCCTTTTTTATAGATTGCCAGTCCTCTAGGGTAATATTTCTACATGATATTGCAGTCAAATCCAATGTTGTATCTCTAATATCACTGCTTCTTTCACAGCTATTCTAGATTCTCCCATGCCCCTTCCATTATTGCTCAGCTTTAAAGCTGCTTCAACACCAGAATGAATTTATCATTGAATTACTAGACAAAACTGCTGCTATTCTTTCCATGAGCTGAACAGTTATTGAGCTGCACAAATGTCATCGACTATGGCTCATCCAATAAATCACGAACTTGAAAATATTAAGCACTGCTAAATATACTCCAGTATATTTGAAAGTACTGTTTCACTAGTTCTGCTTTAGTAAGCCAGCTAGCACCTTTTTATTGTTGTCTTACGCTTCCTAACAAGGCCTGTGTTGCCTCAAATTCTAGTAAATGGATAATCTTCTCAGTCCTTCCAAGACCCTTCATTTGGGATTTATCTCTAGAAAATCTTCAGAGCTGAGTTCATCCAAATGAGAAACAGCACTTATCTTTTTTCATCCATTGATGGTTTTAAAACCTACACTTTCCAATTTTTTAAGCATATACAAAACCACTAAAATAGTCTTTTAGAAAGATAAATCCACAGTCTTCTGCAGAAAGGTGATCTTTTCAACATCGGTCCATATTGTCCACTCTCTTTCATCAGATCCCTGCCTCAGATAACTAAAAAGTTTAAGAAAACCAGCAGAATAGGACAGAATCACTGGAAAGGTTTATTCCTGACCTTAACCTAAATCTGAGAATCTTTATTTATTTTTAGTGCCACTTTTCACCCTTTGCTACCTTCTTTTTATTTTTAATTCAGTAAATTCAGTATCTTTAGGAGGAATAACAGTTTGCCTGTTATTACCAAGATTGGGATTTTAGAGATATTTACACCACTTGTCAAAGATCAAATTTCAATCTTCTCTAAGGAAAATTCTTACTAAAGGATGCATGAAAAGAGTCTTAATACAAAATAGAGATGTCCTTTATTACACTTCAGATAAATAAACAAATAAATAAATAACATAAAAAACCCCCAAACATTAGAAGCAACTTATATAGCTATTAGTTCTTACTTCAGTCTTCTGAGTTGGGGCATATTGTAGAAGTAGTTAATGCCACACACACACAAACATATATTTACACAGACCTATGGACATGTGGGTAGAAGTGGTGGTGGGCATGGGCAGCACAGGCACCTAAGGCCCCTAAGCAGCCTTAGCTGCTGCTGCCATTTGAACACCCAGCTTTACTCAACCTTCCTCATACCTCTACTTTCTGCTTGCAACAAGTCCATTACCCAGCTGGGGAGTCAGGGAAAGAAGTCCTGGGTGATGCTTCAGGAAAGTCTTGTACTTTGGAGCAATAGAAAAAGTGGAATTCTTAGAGTGAGTAGTTTACAGAGTTTAAGACAGAGAGGGAGCTCCCCACTCACAGTTCTTCTGGTCTGCTCACCACTCTACCACAGATTGCCTTTCCACCATCACAGCAAAAGTTAACTTCACTCTTGGCAGTGAAGAAAATTAAAAAACATTTTGTTCCTCCCACATAGTTTCTTTAACAGCAAAATCTGGGACAAGTAATTTCAGTTTTGTCCAGCCTTTTAAGAAGCTTCATGTACCTTATGTTCTTTACCTTGTCTTCGTCCATAGAATATTTTTATATCAAAGGTCAGCAGTAACATTGCCAATCAAGTTTAATTCGTGTGATTTCAGTGTGGAATTGCAAACACTTGAACAAACTCTGCATACTCCTACGAGGAGACAAAATGATCACTGATTTGAAAGCCCTGCTGACAACAACTTCTTTAGGTATAACATTAAAAGCCCAAAAGGTCATTCCTATTCCAGAGCTAATTTTTTATATCCAGTTTATAAAAAGTTTCTATGTGTTGTTAGATCATTGCTCAAGCTTCATAGCAAATAATTTGTTCCCAAGCAAAATAAGCATGAAAAAGAAGACTTTGAATTGTCATACTAATACTTAAGTGTAAGTAGACATTTAAGTATTATTAGTTTATGCTGCTGAAAAGGCAAGGACAAAACTGTATTCAACACCAAATGTAAGTTTTGATATGCCAGACACTGGCAGTTCATTTGTCATTAGCAACTGATCATATCAACATACTTGATCCTTTGTGCAAAGAATTTTAAAAGGACTTCACTAAGTAATCATTGTATTTATTATTAAAAATTAAATTTGCCTTACACAGACACCGACACCCGATAATCTAACACAGCTTCTTTCAGTCATCTGTAATGTCCTGTAGGTCTGGGTGTTCTAATGATGTAGCACTGTAAGAACCGCAGTATAGTAATACTTCACTGTTCTGTTCCTTATCCAAAGGAATTTCATCTCTGCCTCTCACGAATAGTCCAATCTAAGCTATATGGCATTTCTTCTCCAGTCATAAAGATAAGTTGAGAATACTTAACTGTCAGCAAATCTTTGATGTACATCAGTGGTCACAGGAGACTTAACTAGCAGGCAGAGGAAGAATATAATAACGGAGCAATCAGTTTATTAAAAAGAACGGTTTTCCTTTTCAAAAATAGCTAACTTATAGCAAAGCATCTTCTAATTCAACTATGTCATGAGTCAGCATTCATCAAAGGATATAGAAAAACCTTTGAAATTGCCATATGTGATAATTAATACACATTTGAGATGGAGAGGTATCATTATTAGATAACTATTATTTCAAGACCACTAAAATTCATTTAGGAAGCAAATTTGTACAGTACATTGCCAAATGGCCTTAATATCTTTAAAAGAAGAATGTATCTTTCTTTCACTTTAGGTTGTACCAAGAAGAGAAGAATTAAATTCAGATTTTCTGATCTTCATCTCCCCGGAGCTTTCTCTTCTCCAGGTTGAACAGCCTCAACTCTCTCAGTCGTCCTCATACGAGAGGTGCTCCAGCCCTCTGATCATCTTCGTCTCCCTCCTCTGGACCCGCTCCAACAGATCCATGTCCGTCTTATGTTGGGGGCTCCGGAGCTGGACACAGTACTGCAGGTGGGGTCTCACAAGAGCAGAGTAGAGGGGCAGAATCACCTCCCTCAACCTGCTGGCCACGCTCCTTTTAATGCAGCCCAGGATGTGGCTGGTTTTCTGGGCTGCAAGCACACATTGCTGAGTCATACCTAATTTTTTGTCATTATAATCTGTACCATCTACAGAACTATTTATAATAAACTTATTGATCTATGAAAGTCTGAGTGATTTTTAGAGGATTTTCCCTTCTTTTATTCAAATTCTTCTTTCTGAAAGCAAAAAGACATTGAAGATCTTTCTTCTATCAATTCGTATTTAATGGTTTATTTTGCTCAAAAGTGTGCCTGACCAAGGGATTTCATGAGCTGACTAATGCCATGGAGCTCTGACTTCCCTGTTACAAAGGCTCTATCATGACTTCATATAACACTTCTGGCCTGTCAGCAATAATTTTGTATTTACTATGGGCATTTGTGCCAAAGGTTTGGAGATTCCCATGTGTGTTTCAGCATAGTTCAACAAAGAAAAGTTGTTCTTGTGCAGCTTCAGGGGATTGTATAGTGCAGTCTGAGCCCTTAACATCAGACGAAAGTTCATCTACAGCATCAAAATATTTTCTTCTACTTTATGAAAAAAAAACTTTGAATACATAACAGGAAACTTACTAAAAACACAATTATTTTACCCTCACCCTGCACTGCCCCCGCACCCCCAAAATAATTAGAATATCTGTAGCTGTCTAAATACTTAGGGAAATAGGTGGGTTATCTAATAAAATTGGGTCGTTTTTATGCAGACTGTGCCACTGTCCAGCTAAAGCTGGGCTGGCATCCAATTGAATTATTCTCTCTGAGAGTCTATTATCTACAAACACAGATTCCTTGAGGAAAGAAAATTAGAGACCTGTGCAGCCACTTAAGTTGATCGACGTTGTATTTAAAACTTAAATTTCTAACAGTACCTTCCGTCATGAACCCCAATCTCCTTCCAAGCAAGGGAACAGACCAGGAAAAATAGAAAAAAAAAAAAAAAGAACTTGGTTTGGGGTTTTTTTTCTAGGTAGGTATTTTTCATTGACTCACTCAAGTGTTACGTATTTATTGCACCTTGATACATGATCTAAGCCTCAGAAGTAAAACAGAGTAACTTTACTTCATGATCATGATCTTTCATTGTCAAGATGAGACGACAATTAAAATTGACTAAATTTAAGCATTAGATCAATCCCATCCCTAGCTGTCACGTGCACACTGACTCTAAGAAAGTACATTCCACACTAGACTAGAAATGTGTTTAGGGAAATACAAAATCTTGTCTTTTTCTCATATATATATTTGTCTTCTGCCATTTTTAGAAGGTTCAGTGAAGCATGCCAAATACTCAGGGAAACAAGCAGCTCTTACTTTTTCAAACTTACATCTTTTATATTTTTTGCCTGTTCCCTGTATAAGCATGCTGGAACAAGTTTTGAAAACAACTTTCATTTGGCAGGAAGTAGAGGACTCATAATTTACAGAGAATATTTTAATGAAATATAAATTACTGTATTATTGTATGACATAGTAAATGCATCTCAATCCACACTGTCAGCTACTCTAACTATACAAATATGTGGTTTAAAATTATTGTTGCTCCTATAAAAGTAAAACTTCTATATAACTTTAACAGCAAATATTAAATTACATGCAGCTGTACAACAAGTCTTTTATGCTGGGTTATAAAAACATCACACAACGTGCAATTAAAACAATCTTCATTGCACTACCCTATTTGCCACATGGATCAATGGCATAATTCAATTTAGAGAAAAAATAATACTAGACTGCATAATATTAGGTTAAAAATATATGAAATGCTCATAATGGAGGAAGCCTTTAGAGACAGCTGAAGAGTGTGCAGACTTTGTGAAGTGTTGTTCTCACAGTTTGCAATAGTGACATTGGCTCTGGCTTAGAGTCATCTCGTGAGGTTGCCTATTCCTGCTTTTCACATGGAAGTACCGTTACTTTTCTACTTCTATAAAAAAATATAAAATAGTAAAGCACACAACGCTACGACTTAAGTACTGCACGTCTGATGTGACCACACTAACTCCTTCTTTTCTTTCCCTGAGGTCTTAACAGCTCATTGAAATTCACATCTGAAACAAGGTCCCCACCATTATCCATCGAGCTCTCAGGGGCACATATGACTCTGGTAAAGCCAGAAGTGGCACTTGTGCAAGAAGTAGAACAAGTGTGACACTTTGACCACAGGAGCTTTCTTCAGTTTTGCTAAATTAAGCTAAAATGAAGTTCTTGTGCTATCAAGGATCAACTACTCTATAGCATTTTTTTTTGTCACATTGCATCCCCTAATCTGTCTTTGAAGCTGTCTATGCCACAGTACCTCCAGTAGGAGCCATTTCCTTTCGTCTTTCATTCACATCAAGAAATGACAGACAAATACAACAGATCTTTGCTGGGACACCGAGGGAAAACTCCAGTTTCTGTGAATAAGTTAAAAAATCTGACAAGAAGACAAAATTCACCATCTTGCTGTAGCATCTACTTTAATATAAAGGCTTTTCAGGAGTCTCCAAAATTGTGTAAATCATGCTTTAATGACAATCTTATGCACAAATCACATAATTGAAAAGATTTCAGCTACTTTTTGGCTGTATGAGAAATATAGATAATCCTCTCCTATCAAAATTATTTACTACTATTTTTGATGGCATGAATAACACTGAGGTAAAGGGTAGCCCAATGTATTTTTCCCAAAGACTTATTCGCATTGCCTTTAGCAATATTTAGAGAATAATTCCTTGTGAGATCCCTCAAGTGACAATTGCAGAAGAGTAATCATGAACTGCACAATAGTACAAATATCCAGAACACAAATTTATAGCTGCAGCAATATGTCTGAAGTGGTCATTCTTTTTCTATTCTCATTTCCTACAGCATTTTCCATTTCCTAGGGGGGATTTTTGCTTTTTAAAAATCTGAGCTGAGAGAAGCAGCAACATCTCTGACAAAGGAAAGTTATTGGACCTGCTTGACAAGCAAAGCCTGACTAAGAGCTCTGGTTCTTTGCTTTTTGTCACCTCCAACCAGTACCACTCCTGATCTCCACCTCCCCAACCCTTTTGAATTCCTAATTTCTTACTTATGTAGGAATGTATATGTTCTTCACAATGTTAGTCTTCCATAAACAAACTCATTAAAACATAGACAATAGTTTCTTTAGTTTTTTTTCAGTTTTTTAAGCTTTTTTTTAGCCAAGCACATCTTCATAAACAGCTTCCTCTAATCTTTCTTCCTACTTTGTTGTTTGTTTGTTTGTTTTGTTAATTTCAGGTGCCATCACACCTATTTTAACCACAGGTGTGTGTGTGGGGGTGTTATATTACCATCTTACAGGGGCAATAAGCTTACTATATGAAAAGATTAAGACATATGCATGTCTTTTGTAGGAATTTTTTTCTTCTGTTAAACACTTCTTGTGTTAGCAATTTTTCTGCTATTTAGTGTTCTGTTGTTTACTTCCTTCTTGTTAGACACTACTAGCTTTTCCTTGTAATTGTCTCTTGTATAGTCTGTGTTAGAGAAAATTGCTCTGTCTTAGGTCTTTACAGACATCACAAATTATACTAGCTGAAATCAGTTTCATTGCACCAGTCTATTTTTCTTCAAATTTGTGGTAGTCTTGTTGATTATTTCTAAAAAAAAATCAGAACAAAGATAAAAGACTAGACTGGCCAGCCACTATCTGCCATAAATACACATATTTACTGAATACAGAGTAAAAACAATAGTCAAGCTTCCTGTCTTAGGAGTTCAACAGGTAAAGCAAAAGCCACATATGCAAGCAAAGCAAAACAAGGAATTCATTCACTACTTCCCATTGGCAGGCAGCTGTTCAGACATCTCCAAGAAAGCAGGGCTCCATCATGTGTAAAAGTTACTTGACAAATGCCATCACTCCAAACATCTCCCTCTTCCTTATTCTTCCCTTGGCTTCATATGCTGAGCATGACATCATATGGTGTGGAATATCCCTTTGGCCAGTTGAGGTCAGCTGTTCCAGCTGTGTCCCCTCCCACCTTCTTGTGCATCCCCAGCCTGCTCGCTGGTGATGTGGTGTGAGAAGTAGAAAAGATCTTGACTCTGTGTACACACTGCTCAGCAATAACTAAAACATCCCTGCATTATCAATACTGTTTCCAGCACAAATCCAAAACACAGTCTCATACTAGCTATTATGAAGAAAATTAATTCTACCCCAGTCAAAACCAGCACAGAGCCATGAGACAAGGAAATGAAGACTGTTTCTCAGAGGCTGAGTATATTAGCTTTGCTGAAAAATTGAGAGGGTTTTTGGGTGGCGAATTTGCTCCTTCAAAATGCAGATTTCAGAAGCCAGTGGAAATGAGAAGGCCATGCCCTGGAGATGTACCCATTTCCTGACATAGACCACAGCTGATTCCTCGTGGCAACAAAATGCACATTTGGACTGAGGACACGAGTGCCAGGAAGCTAGTCAGAAATGTCATGCATTTTGTGACAAAGTATGTTAGATAACTAGCTTAAAGTTTAGAAAAACAGGATAAATCAAACAAAAATTATAGTACATAAGCTACATTAGGTTAGACAATTCTCACTGGTGAATTACTGATACTATGAGATAGGAGCTTGCTGTTTCTTGATTCGTGCTATTAGACCTACCACAGGGATTAAATCTATTTCATAAAAGCCTATTTAAAAAAAAAAAAAAAAAAAAAAAAAAAAGAGTAGATAAACAGTGGCCAAAATGCATAGTTTCATAAAAGAAACTGCAGTTCTGAACTTGCTACATTTTCCCAAAGCCCTGGAGCCTGTAACATAAGAATGAGAGGAATGGGAAATGTCTCTGTCTTAAGAATTTAAAAATATATGTTGCATTTTTGATAGTGATAAGACTTAAATTTTAATTTCTGATCCAGGCTAGCTCTAACTTCAAGCCCAGCTGTGCTGATTGTTGACATCAAAGCCAACTATTCTCCAGTCCTCCAGACTCAGAAGCAAGTCACCACAGTGGGGCGCATTTCTGCTTGACTCTTAGGATAGTCCATTCAAAATAAACATCTTTCAGTTGCTTTTAAAATGTTTGTGCTTTCAGGTTTGGTTTTTTTTTTCCTCTCACAATATACTATTATGCTTGGACAACTTCATTGTTCTCAAAATTGTAAATACTGCTAGTTCAGAAGCTGTCATAATTTATTTTAACTGCAGAAGGCCAGAAAGCAACTCAAAATTAGAACCAATAAGACTATCTATGATTTTGCCAAAGCCAACAAGCTCTAGCTTTCTTATCCATCCTTTGCTATCCCCATCACTTCTACTGCTGCATGGAAATCTCTTTCTTACACTCTGTCAGTAGACCTAAGTCTTCTGATGTGTGTGTGTGTATGGGTGTGCAGGTACTTCTTTGTTTATGTAAAGAATAACTCCATATCTTAAGACTTCCCAGGAGGTTTTAAACTACTGTGGTTCAAAATTCTAGTTCTGTTTGGCAGGAACACCATGGTGATGAACAGTGTAGCATGTTCAGTAACATTTTCTATGATGTAGTAATTTAAATTATAGTTAGTTCTCCGCCATCTGAGAAAGGGATAAGATTTCACTTAGATTTTGCTCTCACCTCACCCTCACTTCGAACAAATTACAGCTTTTTCACTCATGTTGCCTCTAATACGCATGTATTAGAGCAGTAGCCCAGTAGCTACAGCAGTAGCCCACAATTACAGCCCAGGGATCAACAATCGTTTGCTTTTTTCCTTTCCCTTATTCTCTTTGGAGTAAGGGATCGAAGGATCACGAGTGTGATTACTTCAGTCATATACTGTCTGTGTTTTCAAACACCAAAGGTAAACTAACTTTGTGGCTATTCTGCTGAATGGGAAGAGCAATCTAGTTGCAACGTGACAAGGACTCATCCACAAGAATTAGAAAGTACGAGCACAACCCTCTTTTACTGGTCATAGCGAAAAAAAAAAATATTTCTAGAGGAGTTTCTTTGAGTCCTCCATGATTTCTGTTTCTTTTAAGGTTTATTGCAATGGAGTTACAAAAAGTGCCTCACTTCTCCTTTGCTTTTTTTAAAGCATGTTCTGAAAACTAAGTATCATGATGTTTGCCATGAAGACTTAAATCACGTATTTTTCCTTACTTAGAGACCTTGTGATAGAAGAATATATTTTATGAAATATTTCAAGTCATTTTAAAAATGTATTGAGTAGGCAATTGGTAAAAAATAGGGAGGAACCTAGTTATTTCTGCAAATCACATCTGAACACAACTGCAGCCTTGAAAAAGACACAGGAGGGGCTAAAGTATTTGGTATCTCTTCTTACTGTCTCATAAGAATTAATGTGCAAAACAAATCTGTAAGAACATTTTAATGGTGTGTTCTGGATAATTTCTTATATATATATATATATATCATTAAGTTGTAGTATTTATACACCAAAGATATTTTCTCAAAAGTCAACCTATATAATTACAGAATTTCATTCTTGGTATATAAATATATTCTTTATGAAACCTACAAGACTAATTTAGAATTTATAAGGATTGATTAAGTGCTCACTGAAGTCAACAGATAAAATTCATTGGCTGCAAGCACTGAGTTTCCTTAACAGTTAGGGCCAAAATGTTTAAATCAGATAACATTGTTTTACTTGTCACATTATTTAAGACCACTCCACACTTTTTGAAACAACACCATGGAAAAGATAGTGTACTTTTCAAAAGAGTAAGTATGCATCTGGGAGGATCTCTTATGACACATCTTTAGATTAATTGCTCGGAAAATAAAATGACAATCCATAAATAGAAGCTGGCATGCTGCAACAGAATAATGATTCTTCCATTTGGTATCCCAGACAAAGAAGACAAAGCCAATTCAATCTGTACTGCATCACATTATGGCATATAACATCCATTATTTCAAACATGATGAATTAGAAGATATTTAACATTATGTCAGCTTGCTATTAATGTCTCATGAATAAGATGTTGTTTACTGGTATATTGTTGTTGTCTGTAATCTGTGTCACAAATACATTTGATCAGTCTTATTGTATTTATTTAAATTTGTTCCACTTCCTGCTTTTAGTGGTAAGTATATTCTATGTACTAATCTACATTATTTGAGATCCATCCTCCCTGACCAGGTTCAGAAAAAAAAAGATGTTTCCTTAGCAACACACACTATTACAACATTTTAAAATGCCCCTTTGAAATATTCCTTCAATTTATTATGTTTGTTCTTACTGCATGGAAAATATTGCTGTAAGGGAAGCACATATGAACCTTAGGCACTACTGAAGATTTACTCAAATTAAGCCACGGTGTCACTTCCCTGGTATAGCTGTGTTTGTGCAAGTGTTATATGGTAAATTCAAGAGTCAAGGTTTTGTTTGAGAACTCTTTAGAATGTGATTCTTCTGTTCAGCTGAGTACACACAAGTGTATGTAGCAACAAGAAATCACAGTTTTTTTTCAGGCAATATTGGCTCATGATTTTGGGTGGAACTGCCTGCTCAACAGAGAATTTCTTTTCTTTTTGGCCTCGCTTGGGACAGGGCATGAATTTAATCCTTTAAAAATTCAAACACTGAAAGATTTTATAGGATAACACTCAAAGTTTGGAGGGGAGTTAAGATAGGAATATAGAAATTGCTACAAAAATGTCTGCTATCGATATTCTCTTCCATTATAGTCAGTGTGGCTACCAGAAGGTGCTTTGTAATAAGAAGGAATTATGTCACTTTATCTAAATATTAGACACCAAGGAAAAGTAAATGAACTGCTTTCTGGAGACTTTCCTCTAAAGCACAGATCCTGGGGAATGCTTTGCCCTGCAAGAGAGTTTGGTGAGATGCTACAACTCCACTACTCATTGCCTCTAATGGGTGTTGAGCTGTATCAGCTTTTTCCATTGTGTGCATGATCATCTCAGGACACAAGCGTAGCTGCCATTTTGAAAAGATCTTAATTCTACAATCTGGAAAAATACTATTCCTCCATTTTTCTTCTCCTCTGCTTCTCCTTGTTTGCACAGTCGCTATTTCAACATCTTAATTATGTGTAACACTAGTAATTTCAGCATCAATTCTAACTCTTACTTTTCTTATTTTTATACCCAAATAAGCTGTCAGATTGACATAGTTTCTCTTCTCAATAATTATCTTGATAGAAGCAAATAATTGAAAAATGCAGCACTTTTTGCATAATATTGCATGTGATTAATCAAAGTGATGAACTATTGCAGTGTTTTCATTGATTTATGCTAAAATGACTCATCATGTTATGGATACACAAAATATGGTTGCTCTTAATGTATTAAAAGATAAATGTACTGACATTATCTTACATAACATAACTAACCCTACCTACAGAAAAGGAAAATGTTAACATAAGTAGAATATTTTCCAGCAAATACTGACTAGTTATTGCAGATTTTTAATGAAAGGCCTTAATTTTGCTGTTCTAAAGTCTTCATCTTCCATTTTAAAGGAAGACTTAGTTTTTTGTCTTTTCTTTGTTATTCCTAATTCCTGTCAATATTTCATTAGATATACAAGTCCTTTACTTTTTTCTTTTTTTTTTTTTTTTTTTTTTTTTTTTTTTTTTTTTTTTTTTTTTCCTGAGAATTAACCGAATCTTCGGTGTATAATTACATTTGACTGATGTTTATATATGGCTGATAAGCTTAAGTACAGTTAGTATATAAATATTAATAAGGATATGAAACAAACAGCAAGACGTTACAAGTCTTTGGCATCAATATCCTAGTTATTTGATAAAAGTTATTCCAGCTGCCACCAGTGGGAAATGGAACTGGCCAATTCAACAAGGAAATTTCTAACAATAGCTACAGATTCTCTGTAATCAGCGAATCAGGAGTATTGCTATCAGTATTATCTGTGTGGATTTTATTCCTAATGGACAAGAGTCTAGGAGGAACACCTTTACCCTCTGTAATGATTTCTTTGTTTTGATGCTTATTCATATATTTGATTCTACAGCACTGAGCTCACTGCAGATGTGTGTCAACGAAATAAAAGCAGTGAAAGTCATCTGCACTGAATTTTGGTCTTCATAAAAGTGAAACTAAAAGCAAGGTCTAATATGCACTGCCAAACAAGGTGGAATATACTATTTTTCCCTTCTACCTTTTGCTTCCTTTAGATATCTTATAACTCTATTATTTTCCCACTGTCAAGCTGGATTAAATGTGTGGACTTTTTCAATTATTTTATTTTTACATTTTAGTAGCCTTAAGTCCCATATCACCACCTGTTCTGATTTTATTCACATGGATAGGAGGGATGAGAAAGGTATAGACTCTGACGCAGAGCAGGAAGACCTGCCTTCCCCTGCAATATCCCTGTACAAAGCTACGTAATTGGCTGCCACTCCACGGGACCAGGCATGGCCCAGGAACATTCGTCATGAACGTGATATGTGGTGTTGATGCATAGCATGGATTCATTAGTTCCCAGCACAGCAGAATGATGCACTGCCTGTGTGCTGTTACAATGCCAATGAGTACTAAGAACAGCACAAGCTCTGTGCTGCAGGGCACTTATGGTCATACATTAAGGTCTGTTGAAATAAAGGATATTTATCGATCAGTTTCATCATGGGAAACAGACATAATTTACATGTTATAAATGGTAAAACTTAACTCTTTGGAAACACATAAGGTGGAGAAAAGGAAGCGGCAGAAGGGAGAGGAGAAGTTAAACATCAGCCATTAGACCCAATTCATAGACCGGACATCCTTCCAATTATTTAGTCCGCCGTAGAGCTACTTTGCCAAGTCTAAGTGAAGAATTTCTATACATAAGGAGGCACTAGATAAAAGAAGGTAAGAATTACCTGTGGTTGTTCCTTCCAAACACAGCTATATAAGGTCTGCTTTTTAAATTTCTTCAATTATCTGTCATGACTATGAAAATATCTGACAGAGTCTGAATTCCCTATTTTCACATGCTGTTTCTGATGTCATGCCTCAGGAAGGCACGCCATTCCTTTACATAAATCTGCTGAGACTAAAACTTCTGTCTACAGTGTGTGCCTTTATAGCATTAACAATGTAATTTTGTCAAATATAACTACATCATGCTGTGAAGTACTCTGAAAAAAAATGCAACTTTTATTCTATATGTTATTTTAACAGAAGATCCACGAGTATTAAAGAAAGGAATGTATACAAAAGAAAAGGTTCTTCACAACCCCTAATTTTATGTACATGAGACGCATGGACACCCGTTGATAGAGTCAAGAAAAAAGAAAACATGTCATGTAGTCATGCTATGTTCATTCAGATGGAATGAACAGATGCAAGACAGTAATGGTGTTAATACATCTCTGCTGCTGTATGAAACAGTTGAGCAAAGTTTAAAAAGCTGAAATTGTAGGGAACTCAGCTTACCTAATCCTATGGTCATTGCTATTGCAAAAGAATCACAACAAAAATATTTGAAGCAATGAAGGAAAAAAGGCAAAGAAAGCATTTATTTTTCTTCTTTACTGCTGTGGTAAAGCATTGTAATAAGAAAATTTATGTGTTGGGCAACTCTTTTAGACAGTGTTAAATACAGCACTAGCTACCCCTTTTGACAGAACACAGGCCGGGTTGTACTGGACTTAAGATACAGGGTGGACTTAAGATCCTGATTTACAGTATAACCACTGAATATAAATAAGTCAAAAGCATCTAGAAGTAGAAGGCAGGAAAGCAAAGTCTAAAAATGAGTTTTCTACTACCATACAAGCAGACTCTCCCAGTTCAGTATAGCTGTTGATGAGAGCGCAGGCAGAAGCATGAGAGAGAAGGAAAAAAAATAATAAGAAAAGAGAAAGATAAATCCTACACTTTGATGTTCCCCATCAATGTGTTCTCAGTGATGCCTTGATACAAGCCTATAGTCACCATATATATAGCCCATACCTCAAAGCTGTAAAGGAATAACTAAATTCCTTTCACAAGACCACCAATATTTTTTCTGTTTAAACATTATTTGGAGAAGCAGACAGGGTGACTGCTCTTATCTTCCTCTTTTTTGTGCTTCATCTGACAGTTATAGTCTCTTTAACCATGTCTGCAAGCAAAACACCTCACTTTAAACTTCTGGAGGCTCTCATGTTATTGCAATGATGCATAGCATCCTATTAAGTCTTCCACATTAAACACATAACTGATGGGAATCTGAGTTGTATTCCTGGGGTGAATACAAAGATTGAAATACTGAAATTTACTGAAAGTAATGAATCAAAATTACTACAAGCTAGCTGAGCAGAAGAGACATATTAATAAAACCAGTGTGCCAGATCTTCTACTTTGTATGCTTTATAGCTGTTTACACTATTTCAAAATGGGGCACCGTCACTTCTATTCAGATATAATATCTTTTGGACAATCTGGCCTACTGAACTCAGTCTGTTCAAAAGCAGATGCTAGAAATTATTCATCGCTTGCCCAGTTAGAGATATTATTATCCAGTTGCATATCAGCAACATCAGCTAACTGTAGATCTGTTTGGTGTGCATGTCTTACAGTTCATACTGAACAAAGAAAGGATAATCTTTTACAGATTTACCCATTTGACCAGATTTGACTCATGATATGCATGCCTTAGCATAGAATGAATTGGCTTTCAGATATACTTATTTCTGTCCTTTGATCATTAAAAAATTAAAGAGTGTCTTGCACCAGCAAAGTCATCAATATTTGACCAGACCCATTGTCATATTGACAGAATTAGCCAATATTCTTGTTAAAAATAAAAGGTTAATAGAATGTTAGCACTGAGTATAATGTATTCTTCATAAAAATTCTACAGCCTGAAACATCTCATGTAAATTACTTAGCAAGAACTCTTAAAGAAAAAGCACTTTTACATAAGTAGGACTGGCTCATATTTTAAAGTGGAGATGTGGGAGAGTCCTAACTTTTACCAGAAAAAAAAAAGAATGATAACTCAGCATATTTAGAAATGAGGAAGTCCTGAGGAAAAAAAAAAAAAATCTCCCTTTTTGAAGAAAATAGAGCTCATTAATATTATATTTCCTTTAATAAGTATTCAGAATCTCAGACATCAGGCATTTAGCAACCTGAAGAATTCAGCATGGTTTAGCATGGTTCTCAAGTTTTCTTTGAAAAAGTAAAGCCTGTGGCTCTGCTTATATTTGTAATTATGGAAGTTTGCTTCATGTTTCTTAGGACTACTAGGTGTGAAAATGGTGGGGAAAATTCCTTCTCTTAGCTATTTGTTTGGAAATGGTAAGAGTAAAGCTGGCTTCTTAATGCTGGCTTGCACCTGAACATATTTCATCAGCCTAAGGAGGCACAATATTGCAGGTTCTTTGATGAATATTTTTAAAGACCTAAACCTTGACATTTTGTAGGAGATTCTAAAAGTCTTTTAACTTGTCCATTTTCCTAAAACTCAGTCAGCTTGGGCAATGCCTGTTGGTGTGTACAGCAGTCAGTACTGCTTCCGAAGGCACAATTAAGTGCATTACTGGTTGTATCATCTTCCCAGCAGTCATCCCTCAGTAGCAGGACATCAGTTTACTGCTTCCTCCTCATCCTTGTACAGCAAAAAGGAACAGATTTCTACTGCCTGTATTTCAAATTAAGTCAGTCACAGAAGATTAGTAAGTTCATATTTCTCTCTGGTAGTTGTCTTTTCAGCTTCAACATTTAGAGTCAATAAAAATTCAGACTTGTTCTCTATTTTCAAAACTGCTCAAAAGCCATAATATCTAGGTCCAAGGTAATAATTTGGTATAATAGGTGAGTACTGAACCAACATTAGAAGAGCTTCTCCTATGTCACAAATCTTTCCTGAAACCAACACGAAAGGTATACGTGGGATGACTCTGAACTCTTGTGACCCCTTAGGGCAAGAGGAACGAGGAATAGCTTACAGTGGCCATTACCTTGTGCCACAGAGTTGTGCTTACAGAGATGAATTTTAGCTTGACAAAAGGCAAATCTGTCTTGAAGCTGCTTTGATGTGCCCCAGATATTTGTTGGTACAGTGAGTGCTCTCTCCCACTCCACATCTGTCTTCTCAGGTGGCTGTAACCGTTCCTGAAGTTCATCTTTAACACAAGAAACAGGTGACAGCTGGGGTCTGATTTTGGAGGCAGCTTGACATATCTGGGTTATGAAATATGGTTCTTTACTCCAGGAAGTACAAACTCCTAAATTGTGTGAGGAAACTGTAAACACAAATATGTGACTGGTTGTACAGGTGTTCATAGCATTCATGGAAGATGTAACAATCAGGACTATCTCTGCTTATCGCTTTTATTATCAAATATGGTAAGAATTCATGGTGATACTCCCATTTAATTATTTATTTCTCCACTTCTGCTGCTGCTTTTTTCTTGCTATAAGAGACAGGAAGGTTAATAAATCATAAATTAGTTTTCCCATTTTTTCCCCTTCCACTGTATTTAGCCATTGCAGATGTACTCTGGTTCCATTTAATTACTAAAAAATAAGCAGCTTGTACCACTATGATATTTCCGTAGTCTTAATTGTTATATACATGTGAGAAGAGGAAATTATGGGGAACCAAGTCATTTTGTTAAGCAAAATGTGTTTGACTAAGCCACACACCAAGGACAAAGCCATAGCAGTGTTTCACCAGATACAGAGTTTCCCATGGAAAGTGTTACAGGTAAGAAATAAATGTTCCTTCCTGATCTTCATTTGTTTTGGGAGGTAGCACTTAGATGATGGTGCATAACTGCTGGCAAGCTATCACTTACCCTGCCTCCACCTATTTCTGGTCTACGTACCCATGCCCACCCAAGTACAGCTTTATATCCTTATATGGGTAAGCACTCAGAGTTGAAAAATCATACAATGGTTATATGTAAATAGAATACAAATGTAGTCTCAATTAATGGAGTATGTTGACTGTCATGCTCCTGAAACACAGGGTACACACCACGCTGCTTCAGAGTAAAATAGAATACAATTTGATTTTCTAAGAGAAATGAAGTGAACATCAGAGCAAGTTAAATAGTACACGCTGTGATTCTCTACAGAGGAAAAATAGTGTCAAAAACCTTAGCCAGAGGTTAATTGATAATCGGTTGAATTATTCATTTGTTATTAATGATTACTAATGAGAAACATTAGAATAATCAATGTTGCAGCCCAGTGCTTTGCCAGATGTCATGTTAATTGCAACTGAAGATAGCAGTAGCTTAGCAAAATACGGAAACAATTAGCATGATTGACTCAAAGCCACCTCACACCTCTCTGGAGCATTTTTCTAGCGGTACTGCAGAACAGTATAAAATTCTCTGAGTTTGCAGAGTGGGAAAAGATAATTCCTAATAGCCTTTTATATAACCATGTTTTGTCTCATAAAAGGTAAAAATTACAGTAAATCTGACATTAGCAAATATATTTGCTTGGAGATATTACAATCACAGGCTAATAAGCAAGGAACTGCAAATAACCTACAGTGAATAAAACGCTAACACCAGTAGTGTTAATGGCTAATTGAAATTAAAGTCTACTCTTTCCTCAGTGAAAAATTCATTGAGTTTTAATATTCCAAATAAAATTTCACTTTTAAATTATGCTTTATGACCTGAAACAACAATAAACCACTAAACTGCCAGGCTGTTATTGAAAATGCGCAAAGAGGATTGTTAATATTCAGGTATAGAAAACCGCTGAGGAGTTAGATTTGTTTCTACAGAGAGATTAGATTTCACTCCATGGTTGGAACAGGAGCTTTCATCTGGTTTAGACTGATGAAGCTGTAGGAATGGGTGCAACCAGAGAAATTATGGTAGGGGAATATGGACAGGATATGTATCCAACACAGCTTCTCCCTGTCACATAACATAGACCACCCCTCTACCCCTCTCCAACAAGTCTGATCCTCAGCTGCAAGGAGAAAGCCAGGATGTGTCTCCACACCAAGGACTCCAGGTGGTTCCACTCTAACCTTACACTTGCTTCTATCATTCAGTGGCTCCAAGAAGTATGCCTTACAAACAGGTACTCCAGAGCAGTACTGTCATAATCTATCAAAGAATTGGGACAGGCATGTGTAACACCAGTGCATACACTTCTGAACAGGGTTCCTGGAAGTTAAGCACACACTATCTTGGAATCCTGTTTGACAATTAAAAATCAGCAGTGATTCTGTTTGCTTTGTTTGATTTGCGTATGGACAGGGTAAGAAGAAGTTTCCTCACCGAAGGTCGGCTTGTGTCTGGAGTGTCTAGGTTAGACCCCTGGCATGCTCTCACTTAACATGCCCTGCATTGAAGCTGGAGGGAATGAAGGACATTGATCAAAGGAAAGATTCTGCTACAAACACCTATTTCTGTGATGTCCTGTGTACCTGCTGATCTAAAGTGAGGTTTAGTGCTTAAGATTTAAGTTATAATACTTTATTTAGCTAGGCACAATTAAGGTTTGTTTGTACGTTAACCATGTATCAGATGCTGCTGTGTTGCTTTCAGTAGAGGAACGTAAGAAATACTACAGTGATCTAGAAAAAAGGTTCTGACAGGTCTTTCTCCATGAGGTTTCTGAGTTTTGGAATTGTGATGTGTAGCCAAAAGTCTGAGGCTTTAGTGCAAACTGCCCTAAAAATTCATGTGGCTGAGCTACTAAAGACAGTAGAGGGGCAGGAAGTTTGCAAGAGTGTCACTGTGAGTGCAAAAATAGTTTTGTGGTTGTTTCTTTTTCTTTTTTATATACATATACAGTTTGTTGTGTTGCTTTTTTTTTTTCTGTGATAACTAGGGATTGCTTTTTATAATCAGTCAGGATATATGTAGTGTGGCATACACACATTCTATGATTTTAAAATAACAAAATGTAATTGGTGAGTGGTGCCTTGAAATAAAGAAGTAGCTGCTTTTCAAGCAGTAACAGAGATCCCTTCAGACATTTCATTCTATCCTAGAGAGTAAAGCAGCATTCAGTCTAAGAAATAAAATAAAGCAAGTTTACTTTTTGACTCTTTGTTTGGCTTTTCTTCCATGACACATCTTCTTCTGGAATCTTCTGTACTATTTCACTTCATGTAAAGAGTTGTTCTTTTCCCTCCAAAGGATGTTAGTTTCACTTTTTTCTTGTTTGTTTTAAATCCTGGAAAGTTGGTGATGCAAGTCTGTTAGTTTCCTCCTTTGCAACATACTGGCTTTCACCTGAGAATCAGCACACCTTGCAAGAACACTGACTATCACTTTGATGGATTTGGTTTTGTCACATAATTCTAAAATTTTCACTTGTTTATGGAAACAATTTTAAATAATTTAAGTGCTCCAATTGTTGTATGTCGATTACAGTATTAAAAATTTACCAGTGTCCACATGTGCTGAATTGAGAACACTGAAATCCCTACATACTTGCTACTTGACCATATGCAGCTGTTTCAAAACTCATAACTGACTTGAAAGTCTGCAAAATCAAAGATGTGTCCAGGCATAGCTAGAATGTGTAGCTAGATGTGCAGGACAGATCTGAGAACTATTTAGAAATTATCACAGTTTTCTGGTTCACTGAATGACATCAAGCAGTGTCCATGAATTGCAAAGTAATGAACAGATCTCTTGTAGTCCAAAAGTACCATTAAGCTTTCCTTAATTATTTTATGAGAACTACCCAATTTCTCTCCCTCGCCTTTACTTTTGAGGGAACAAAAAGAAAAAGCTGTTCTTTGGTTACCCTAAAATCATTTCGCCCCTATTAAAAAGGAAAGAATGTATCCCCATAGACTGATAAACACAACATCTTACAGCAAGAGGAAAGAGATTTATTACAGCTGTATGTGTGCAGAAGAACAAAGTGTCTTTGGACTGCAGTTCAGTTGCTCTTGCATTTAAACAGCATTTCATTTCCTGTTGATAGACAGCTGTAAAAATCCCAGAAATCAGCAAGTATCAGCTATCTGTTCAAAAGGAAAAAAAGAGAATAAGGAAACTCTGATGTGAACCTAGATTTGCAAATCAGAGCTCAACCATACAGCTAGAATTCCTGCAGAATTTCCTAATAGGAATAGAAGGGGCCTTGAAAGACTGATTAATCTGTCTTGGATACAAGGGCTATATTTTTGTCTAATCTATTTTTAAAAGAACTCCAAAAGAGAGCAATTCACAATGTCACTGTTTCACTTCTAGTGCTTCTCTTCTCTAAGAATTAGACACTTGTTTTTTTTCCCATTAACTGACTTAAATTCCCTTTGATGCTCACTTAGTAGATTTTTATCACCTGTTTTTATTTTATATGGAGAAACAACTTATAATAGTTCTCTTCAGAAAAATTTGTAATAGTAAAGAACTTTAAAATTTCCTTTTGATGAAGACCTCATGTCTGCAAAATCCAGTCGTCTTTACCAGCAGTTGGTCTAGCAAAAGACACTTTTCTTTTCTGAAAATCTGACATTTCTCCCACGTCTAGACAGTTATGCTGCTGTTTTTTAACTTTTTACACACAATTATAAGTTTTCTTCAAAACCTTTTAATCTTAAACCGTCTGCATTTTTGCTTCACTTTTATCAATAACAAATTCCTCCTTCATTCTCACTTGTATCATGTCTTCCTGTTCCTACTTACAGTAACTTTTTTCTCTTTTGCACTATTCAAAGTCCAGCTTCTTTAACGCATGTTGTGAGACTCACTATACATATGATTCCGTAAATGTCATATTAACCCTCTTTCCAGCATATACATTAGTTTATTTCCCAGAAACTTTCTATAACCTTGACAGCACGCTTTTGTTTAGATTCAGGCTATGTCCCCACTGTCCCTGGGAGTACAAGCCATGGAATAGATGAAGTGTATCCTATTTTCTGAACCATCTGTATGTATGCCATCACTAGGCACAAAAGGCCTGAAGCTTAGTGCTGCATGGCTAAATTGCCGTAAATGTAGCCTGACCTCAGGCTGCTTACAGACCTGCTTCTGCCTCTGGCACTCTGTGTCAGAGCTCTTCTACAAAAGACCTCTGTCAGCCTACACACATCTGTGCGTGTTTTTAATACACCAAGAAACAGCTTCTTGAACTTGATTCTCTGTTGTCTTCTACATCAGAGAGCATTTGGTACTGCTTCCATGTTTGATACTTTTCCATATGGATTTTTCACCAGCACAAAGCAATGAAAGAGTTGCACGGCTGGGAGGTTCCTGCAGAATCCAACTGCCCATCTTTGTTATAGACTTTAGTGAGACATTTTTGTGCTCTGCATTTTTGAGGTCTACACCTCAATACCTGTTGATATGTTAACAATTGCCTTGCAAACGCTTACAATCACCACAAGAAAATTAGGTCAATTAAAATACATTAGTGAAAACTTTCCTATTTTAAAGGAATGAAGTATAGTAATTAAATTTGTTACACTTCTGGGTCATTGGAAATTAGTATCAACTTTTTGGCCTTTTAATATGTACCGATAATGTAAAAACACAGTGAGATAACTAAGAGCAGTGTTTTCTTCATTTTCAGAGCATTTTTACTGCCAATGCAGTGTAAAAAGATGTTATAGTAAATTAATTAATGGCTAAGTTTACGTCCTACACAGTTGCAAGGACATGGACCTGTTGGAGTGTGTCCAGAGGAGGGCCACTAAGATGGTAAGAGAGCTGGAGCACCTCTCCTATGAGGACAGGCTGAGAGAGTTGGGGCTGCTCAGCCTGGAAAAGAGAAGGCTCTGGGGACACCTTATAGTGGTCTTCCAGTACCTAATGGGGGCTTATAAGAAAGATGGAGGGAGACTTTTGACAAACGTCTGTTGGGATAGGACAAGGGGAAATGGCTTTAAACTGAAAGAGGGTAGGTTTAGATTAGACATAAGGAAGAAATTCTTTACTGTGAGTGTGGTGAGGCACAGGAACAGATTGCCCAGGGAAGCTGTGGATGCCCCATCCCTGGAAGTGTTCAAGGCCAGGTTGGATTGGGCTTTGAGCGACCCGGTCTAGTGGCGGGTGTTATTGCCCAAGGCAGGGGGGTTGGACTAGATGACCTTTAAAGGTCCCTTCCAACCCAAACTATTCTATGATTCTATGAAACACACAGACTACCGTAAATTACAGTAGCTAATTTTTATTTGTTTAGTGTTTTGAGGGATTGTTCAACTTCAGGGCATAAATACAGAATTTGTAGGTATTCATATATCAATTTGGGATGTCATCCAAAGCTTCTCAAAAGTAGACTTGTCAAGTCTTTTTAATGTAGGAGTATCTATTTTAAACAACAATTAATATAATCCTAGAAATAGCCTGGTTTAGAGAGGAATTTTGACATCTTTATGCATTATGAACTTGTTGGATTTCACCATCAGTGCACTTCTCAGTCTGTTAATGAGTCATTACAGTTTTAGCAGAAAATGTATGTCACTTTAAAGCAGAGAAAGAGGATGTGATTTGGCCAACACAGCATCTCCTTAATTTTCCATGTGATTTTTCCATAAGCAAGAAGGAAAAATAACTGACATAAGTTATTGGCAATTGAAGAAATTAATACAGATTATGAGAGATAATTCATTTGTGATATTGTACCAAACTGTTGCCCATATATTGCTTGTTCTAAGTAATTTGCCATGCAGGCCTTGGAGAGGTCAGTACAGATGTAGCTTCCTTTACATTAGGCACACTACATCTGGATGAGCTGCACTGTGCTTACTCTCCACAATGAAATGGGAGATATTGCATCCCTGATTTTATGCAAGGTTACTAAACGAATATGATTACTTTAATAGCCACCTCTGACTATATACAGCCAAGGAAGTCAGTCCAGTTGTGCATTTACTGCCTATAGAGGCAGAAGTATCATATGAGATAGGTCCTTTCTCACTGTCCCAGACCTCCTCCATTTCCCTTCCCAGGGCTCCCTGAAGGTTAGTGCCACAGTGAGACCCAACACATAGGCAAAGAGGATAGCCAGAGATCTTAGGCTGAAGAACAAGCCCAAGCCTACAGCTAAGATGAAAACACAGCTCCAGCCTGAGATTCAGACTTTCCTGCAGTGTAAGTGCAAAATTACGGATCTCTTCTCATATCTCTTCATGTAAGAAACAGTGCAGCATAAGATTCATTTATGGTACATAACATAAGAATTGAAGATAAAATGAACTAAACTCCATTATTCTAGAATCTTTCCATACATTTTAAATGGATTTAGTCTCAAGCAGAGCAAGTGGCACACTCCACATCCATTTTAATTCATAATAGGTGTGGAGTAATACCATATGTGCTGAAATGTCAAGGCACAGCAGGGAAGAGGGTCAGTCTGCATTGAACCTTATTGACTCTGCCAGTTTCTGCTACTGAAAAATACTCTGCAACCATGAGATTTTTTCAGTTTTAATACAAATAAGATGGCAAAATGATAGAGAAGGAAATAGCTGTCTGTCTTTTCTCCTGGGCCTAATTATAACAGCGGGTAAAACAATATTAGGGGCTCAGCTCTAATTTGGTAGGTGAGAAATACCTACCTACCTACACAGCTGTTTTATTTATGAAAGGTGGCAGGGTTGGAAATAAATTCTGATATAAAAAAATATCAAAGAAATTTGTGAGCAACACCAGAAAAAGTAATTGTGTATGTGGTGTTTTATTATGTGTGAATAGGAAACTGATATTTGGTTTGATACTGATTTTTCTCTACATGTCATGCTGTTATTTACGACAGTGGATGTATTTTTCACAGAGATTCGGTGCTGCATGATTTATGCCATGTCTCAATCACAGCATTATGTTACATAAGGCACCAGCTGAGACCTGAGATGAGTCAGCTGCCAAATATTGTATTAAAAAGCTATTGTCTCATAATGAATCAACAGGCTTTGAAGTAATTAAGTTCCTCATTGTTTAGTTTCATACAAGCTATTTCAGAATGTAATAAAACATATTAGGGAAGGGAGACTTATCCAGTTGCATTATAACTACATTTAGCTTATTTCAGTCACCAGTAAGGCACAACTGTCAGTCTAACGAGATTTATAACAATGCATGCTTGGTTTGTTTAGCGAGTAAGAGCTAGTAAAGCCTATTCTGCATGCCTGTCATTTGTAAACGTAACCAAAAATGCAATTTGCTTTCGTTCATCAGACTAGATGCTTCTTAACATCATTGACTGCTTGCCTGTGCTCCCATACTGGCACAACTCTGCAGGCTCTAGGACAGCTAAGAACGTCTCAGGACAGGGGCCATGATGTGAACTGGTACAGAAGAAAAGTCCATCTGCAGAAGAGCTCTTGCTCTTCATATAGACATTTATAAGCACTCTCTTTATGGGTGAGATAACACTTCAGTGTCAAATGGTGACAAAGACAAGGCCTGGCTCACAGACACACTAGGGAATGACAAAGTGACTGTGCATCTCTGTCCTTCTGGTGGAGATGCTTACACCAGACTGCATAACTCATATGATACTTGTTTATTCTCTTGGGAGAACAGCATATACAGGACAACAGCTTGAGTGGTTAAGAAGTTTTGTGCTGGGGAAAAGTATTATTAATTTTTAATCTACAGTTTGCAATGTATTTACAGTAGAGAAGACAGGTCAAAGATACTACCTTGTTCTGGGACATGTGAGTGTTGAATTTTGTAATAATCCTTAGCAATGGGGAAAAAAAATCATTCCACAGTCTTGTACAAAGGTGCTAGAAGGTGTAGAACTCTTAGTCAGAGTGTTTGTACTGGAGCTTCAAGGGCTCTTTTAGGCATCTTCAGATTTGTCCGTCAGTGCTACACAAGCACAGGTAGACTTTGATCTGAATTCAATATTCTCTCTGCAGCCAGCTTCACTCTTCTCTCTTCTCCACCTTCACTGAGAAGATCTGCTGTCACAGTCTGTAATTGCTAGAATATCCTACACATCTGAGCACTCGTGCTTTGGTAGGACACATCACTGCAGTCTGCTACATGAGTCACCAGCCAGCCAGAATAAGTATGTATGTATGTTGTATGCATGCTTATCAGCTCTCAAACCCACACCAGCTGTCCGGCTTACCTACAGCCGCCAACCATGACAGACAAGATGAAAATGAGAATGGATATTTGCAGGCTCCAACACACAGGAGGAAGGTACACTAAGCCATTGGCACTTCTTCTCTACCAAAATGTTTATTACACATCTGAGATTTGCAAATACAAGTTCAGTACATAGGATGTTCTGAATTCATGTTTGTACGAACTTATCAGCCTCTGGGAGCATTCGGATGCTATAGATTCATAGGTGTGTACAAAATAGATCCATTTTGGGTCTGATCTTTTATAATCTCTTAATGTCAGTCTATGGGATCTGTTAGAAAGTCTGAAGACTTTCGCCCTCCTGATACATGTACTGTAAGAAGACCAATAAAGAATATTTTACATTGTGTCTAGCAAGACAACAGTGGGGCCCTGTATTAATCTTTCTTCAGTGACGAGAACTGAAATAAGCAGAAAGAACTGTGTTAGCTCCAATTTCCATTGCTTTACAAAAACTAATGCTTTAGCTTGCCATACCCCTGGCGTAGCTTGCTGTTTGCAGATAGATGAATGAAGCCCTGGCTGCCTTCTGTCATGAGCCTGGAGTCTGCAATACGCCATGCAGGGTCTAAAACGTGAATCACACCAGCCCACAGCCACTGAGTCATCCATCCGTCCAGGTCTTGACGTTACAACCTAGAGAGTAATTTAACCATATGGTGTCATATAATGCCTAATGATAGACTTTACACCAATCATTTGACAGACTTTACGCTGATCATTGTCAACTTTACTGCAAGTCACTTTGTGCTATTTCCAGCGTAATAGTTTGATGCTACGTGCAATCTGGTATCTACTTTCTTATGTCTGCCTACCTGCTTCCTTAAACAAACCCACATTGTCCAAACTGTGATGGATTAAGTATTGGATCGTATCACAGGATAAGGTGAGGGAGAGATAAGGTGTGTGGGGTACATGGAAGAGGCAGGTTGCATATATTCTTTGTCATAAATTTTGACATAGGCAGAGGAATCTGGGACTATGAGACTATTTACATAGCTCATTTTCATTCTACAATACAAGATAAATAATAACTTAGGAAACCTCATTTTGTGGTCACCAGCTAAGGCTTTTACCTTCATGACTGGAATTAATGAAAATCTCATCCATTATGCTGCTGAGCACATAGCAGTCTTCTGATTCCTCTGGGTAATTTTTTTTTAATTGTTTATTTTAAATCTGCAGCAGTACAGAAGTCATAGTCATTTGCTGCTATTATCTTACTCTAGCATAGTTAAAACTCTAGCATTCTGTGAGTTAACAAACAACTGAAGTGCAGCCATGGACATATGGAAATACCACTATTTATTTAAACTAATAAAGTCATAATTAAAAGTGTAATTATGTAAGCACTCTCCTAAGATCCCTTGGTTTTTTTAAGAATAACAAAGCCTGGAGCATGTGAA
Source organism: Tetrax tetrax (assembly GCA_009806455.1). Lineage (NCBI taxonomy): Eukaryota > Metazoa > Chordata > Aves > Otidiformes > Otididae > Tetrax > Tetrax tetrax. Next base: position 29,303 of record WHYT01016235.1, read on the forward strand.
GAAGGCTCTAGGGAGTTGTGTAAACAAGGATGTTTGGTTTATTATTTCTTTGTGCATAATTATTTTATTTTCCAATAGTTCTACATCTTATTTTTTTTACTTTGCAGGCAGGTTTACATATACAGTTCCAAGGTCTTTATGATGAATGTGATATTTCGGGTCAATATAAAGTTTTTATCAAAAGCAAACAAGAATATGAATAATCAACCACTATGTTAAATGACTAATCGGCACCATTCCTTTTTTTAATTAGAAATGTCTCATTAGAATAATGATGCAAAATTAAAAATACTATATATCATTGGGTTTCAAAAGAATTAGTTATCTATATGTGAGAAAAACTGAAAAATTTAGTATCTGAGCCACTAATCACTAAAGAGGAAAAAGCGAATAAGACTTCTTGAATGACAATTTTTTTTTCTAGAAGATACAGTTTGTGATTTTTAAAGCTTTTAAACTTTAAAACCTGTTTAGTACTGCCACTTAATGGTATTAATAATAGTTTTTAAGTTCCTTCCATGCCATAACAGTTATTAGGAATTAACTTTCCCAGAATAATTGGTCATTCATCAAAATGTATCTCTATACCTTTTTATTTTATAATTTTAAAAACCTCAATCAGAGCTATATCATATAGTCTGCAGCATGAGCTGCTTTAATCAGGCAAGCCCATCTAGTAATTTGAATTTTAGCTATCTATCAATTAAAAATTTGGCTATTATAGCTGTAGTTTAGAGCCACCCGCAGTAAGGATTCATCTCAGTTTCTATTTTTCTTGTTTGTTTCTGTTTTTAAGGCAGTATGTTATTAACCACTTAAGCTGCTGGAGTATAGCTTACTGGATACAACATCTTTGGTTTACATCTTACAGTTCTCCATGCTCTGTGAAATGCTAAGTGACGTCATTATACAGTTCTAATAAGAAGAGTGATTAGTTATAAGATTAGTTACATACCGAGAGCGAACCACCTATCATTCTGTACTTCTAAGACCAAATTGTCTAGAGGTATTAAAAGAAAAAAGAAAATTAAAAACTCTGCACAAAAAACAAAACATCCAAATAAACCTCCACAACTTTTTGTCACAGAGAATTCTGACCACAAGCAAAATTTCTGGGGAAAGAGGAATCTGTGAGAAATCTATAGTGTACACACACAAGTTTGAAAAGCTGGTGTTGGGACAAACAAAACAACTCAAACTTTATATAACCTTGCAAAGCCTTTTTCCTTCTCCTAACCCATTTATTTCATGGATATTAGAAACGTGTTCTTTTCCAAAGCTGATTTAATTTGAAACTTTGACTTCCCATTATTCTTTTTTATCTATTTCACCCTCTGTCCTTACACTGTTCTTGATTCTTTTCAGAACATTTAACTAACTAGAGCTCTGACACTGGAGTCATACTTCTTCCACAGGATACCAACCCTTCATGGGTGGTCAGTCCTACCTTTCTGCATTTTTTGCTAACATTTTCCACAAAAGAGTGTAGATAGCAATATAAGACTAAATTACTGTTATTTAGGACCACATGTTTCTGATAGCATGAGTAATATACTGTTTCTCCAGCTCCTGCCACAAAGCAAAAAAATTTTGAACACTTGAAATTTTATCCCAGCTCTGCTATTAATTAAATTTTGCTTAAACACTTATTTAACTGTACAGTATTTCATTGAATGCATGATTCAATAAATGTATCCAAAAATAGCAATGATTCAGGTAAAAATAGATTTTTACTGTATCATGATAAGTTGAATTATACAAAACCTAAAGAGTGATACAGTCACTTGCATTTTGATTTTGCACCTTTTTCTAAAAATTCTTTACCTCACATATTCACATACACAAATTCACATATATTCACATATTCAATATCAGAATCACCTGTTGTAAAATACATTTCCAGTCCACAAGAACTTCTTCTGGCTTTAGTTTACTCTGTGCTTCCCAAGTCTGAGCCAACACCAAGATTCAGCAGAATTCTCACTGTAAGTTAGCCACTTGTGTCATTAGGAAATGTTTTTTTTTCAGAGACACACACACAGAGAAAAAGTTGTTTTCAGTTAAACCTATTGCTGTAGAATACAAACAAGGCAGTTTGTTTATCTTTAGTGCCATGTAAGCATAACTGCTACTGATTTTTCCAATTTGCATACAATTCTCATTCTACTTCATGCATTCATTTTGGAATGTAGTACTTTAGGCAACCAGAACAGTCTGCATCGCATGTTTCTGTGATGCCAAAGGCATATTTCGGAATTGTTCTTGTTATTGTCTTCATTTGACCCTGCATTGATCAGAAAAGCAAAGGATTCTGTGGAATGAAGGAGAAACTGCAAACTGGATGAAAGAACTTTTAAGGAATAGGATTTTCTTTGTATTGTATTTAATTGCATTTCCACAGATAGAGAAGGAAAAATCCAATTTCAGCAGACTTAATTTTGGCATCTGCATCATTGCAGTCCTTCAGAAAGCTCTGTGTAGACTAAACAAGTAGCAACAAAACTACTGATAAAATCCATATGCTTATCCTCAAGCACACAGCATTTTAACCCTAAAGCTACTCCCTCACTGTCAGCATTTGCAAACTCCTGTTGAAAACCTCAGAAGAAACACAATTCAGAAGTTACAGAAAAAAAAAATGTTAATAGTAGAGCTTATATTTAAGCTTATGGCATGATTATCTTTTAGTTGTGTTTTTTCCTCTGGCCTTTGTCATGCCAGACTATCTATACTTGCAGGTTTTGACAGGTGGAAGGATATATATATCAAAAAAAAAAAAAAAGGAAAAAAAATAGACTTTGGAATATTCAGAAGTAATAGTAAAGGAGAAAAATAACAAGTGAAGATGCCAAATCTTCTAAACTCACAAAAACTGACAGGAAGTGGAGATCAAAATTCCAAAATCCAGCCAAAGTTTATTTGACAAGTGCTGAGTGATTCATGGCATAGGGGTTGTTTTGAGGGTTGGTTGGTGCATTGGTTGGGGTTGTTTTTTTGTTTGGTTGATTGGGTTTTTTGTTTGTTTTTTTTAAGGGGATTGATTTCCTGATTTGGAGAGGTAGTTCAGTAGTTCCTTTTCAGTGAACGGAGCTTTTCACAAATGACATTTGCTTTTTAGAGGTATTTTCAAGTATTCATCTGTAAGCTGAACACCTTTAAAACACAAGAGTTTTCACTGAGAGAAGCAAGAATATCTGGGAAGTGTTATAGTATGTGTATGTTCACATTTCTTTTTTCTTTGCTATACAGAACGAACTGTACAGACTCAAAGCGTAATGGAGATTTTGCTTTACTGACTGTCTCCCAGTCGGGTGGATTGAAGGAACTCCCACATTGTCCTTCAAAATTGAGAAATTTAAGTTAAGAAGAAGCTAAGAAAATAAGAGCCAAAGGAAATTCCAATGTGAGAGTCAAAGTATTGTTACCTCTCTCTATTTTCTATCATTCCGTCATTCTTCTTTTACACATCTTTTCCTTTTCCCTGATCACTGAAACTTTGTCCTCACCCTTCCTCTTGCTCATACCAACTTTTTATTTTATCTTATCTTTCTGACAAAAAGCCAAATGAGAAGGTCTCCAAAAAATAGCTTTATTCCTTCTCTACTCCAACCTATCCTCTGGAGAGAAATATAATCAGAAATTAAAGCTTTCATTTCTCTAATTCTTCATATTGACACTGTATTCATTAACTTGACATGAAACTGCTTAATTTTTTTTTGCTTAAAATGTAAGCTATATGATATACCAAAGCTTTAAGGACAGAGTGCAGTCCTTTCATCAACCACAGAGTTGCACTGCTATGGCAGCCATATGAGTGTGCCTATAACCCAGCAAATGCCTTCAGCACATACACGATTGAAACAGACTTCCCGTGTAGCATCGTGACTGTGCCAGCACAAACGGATTTAGACCAAGAAAAAAATGAAAAGCTTCATTTTGCTTTGAGAAAATAATGAATTTCATTTAAAGTTTGTCCAACACCAGAGTTATTGGTACGCAAGTTAAAAAACAGGAGCACTTGAGCCGCAAGACTGACAGAGTACGTAGGGACTGAATTAGCCACATCCTCCTGTCCAAACCTCACTTTTTAAAGCTAGATGTGCACACTTCTATGAAGGCCAAAAACATACTCTTTCCTTCAAATTCCAGTGATGAAAGATGTTATTAATACTTCAGACCATTCTCAGTCAGCAAAAGAAACTATTTCATAAGTCATAAATATGAGTGGAGATAAGAGTGACAGCTCAGCCTTAGGTCGCTCTCAGCTTTGAAAGTTTGCCATCTCAGCTGGATCCATGGTATTTGTGCTCTTGGTGCCAGACTATATGCAGCATGTCATCAAAACAGTCCATAAAACATGTGATGACAGTACTTACTTTATGCAATCCACAATGTGTCCTTTTCCCCTTAAGATAGTAGTTTAAAATATTATAAAATAAAAGTTGCTTAAGCACTGCCTTTTGTATTTCACTACAGAATTTCTGTACAACACAAATACATCAGAGGGGAAAGAGATATGATAGAAGCTGCAACCTGCAGCAAATATTGTTAATTTTTATAGGGTTTTTTCTGTGTTTCAAAAGGCACAGAGCAGTGGTTACAGGAAATAAATGGTTCTCTTGAGAATCAAATTTTATGAGGAAAAAGATCTTACTTGGTAAAATATTTTATTCATTGCTTCTACTTTTTTGTAGAGTAAAAGCAATGTGCATTGATACATTCACAGTAGTTCGTATCAGATCCCCTGTTACTTCAGAGCACAGCACCCTTTGTAGCTACAGCACACTCTGTTAAAAATCTCCCTTGTAGCAGCAGCAGGAAATTTCAGATCTTTGGTGTCTAAAACAACTATCACTTAAGGATGCTTTCACTGTTATGATTAGAAAGTATGTCAAAAGCTGTATGTTTTCCACTTATTTTCCATATGTTTAGGGTCAGAAAAGGTTGAGCCAAAGATATTTCTACCCCAGGAAACTTTTGCTACAGTTCTGCGTAGTCCAGCTGCACGTCATTCACCAGCAAAGCTCCGGTAGAGATGGTTGTGAAAAATTAGGAAATGATTCTTCAAAACAAAAAAAAAACCTCTGTAGAAGCAAGAATATTTGCACACAGGTCCACACTGAAGCTAAAAAGCCTATGGATTTCCCACATGGATGGCATAGTGCTGGCATGTGAAGCATTGTGCATAGATCTGCATAGGTCCAAATTCCGAAAAGTTCCAAGGTCCTCTGGTCTGGGAGAAATATCCACTCGAACATTAGAGATGTTCCCTCCTACATTTCCTGTCTTGCTTGAAGTTCCTAAGAAGTTCTCTAGAAAAGTAACGATGAGATACCAATCTGAGTTCTTCTAGCCAAACACTGGAATTTCTTCTCCAGGGGGATTTTTTTTCGAGTGTGCTCTATTTCACAGTATGTGTCTTTCTCAAGGCCTCAGAAATACTATTCCAGCCTACAAATCTTTAACAGTGTTACTATTCTTCTAAACTGACACATTGTCCATCTTGCTCACCAGTTTGGCTTCTGCATGCCTTGAAATATATTTTTTTCTTTATCTTTAAAAGTAACTGCCAGGGGAAAAAAAATGCTACTTTCCCTATAAACCCTTTAGAAATATCTCTATTTTTTCCTATTGGATAACGCATCAGCTACGAACTTTGAGTTAAATGAGTTATTTGTTGACTGCCAAGAAGTTTGAACTTAATGCTGATTGTGGTAATTATTTTCTCTGTAGGCCTTTTCTCATGGAAATGAACTAAGATCAACTCATGTAAAGAAAACGGTGATTTGGAGACTTTACCATCGAGAATTAATTTTAAACAAAGTTTTGTCTTTTAGTCTTTATCATCACACTAATGTAATCCTATTTCTATTTTTACATTTATGGCTAAATCTGCAGTGTAAGTTTTCCTGTATTTTTCAGTGCTAAAGTTCAGAATCTGAATTTACTTGGCTCATACAGCTGATGTACAATAAGATTCAAACTGGCCAGACACTTGAATGACCGCCATCCTTTCTTTGAAGTTAGCTGCTCCATCCCAATGGCTTTGAGAACAGATTGCATTAGAATGCAAATAAAGCGAGTAACTTCTAAAAATGACACATTCCACTCCATGGAATGTGACTGTCGCAGTTTGTGCTGGTGCTTCTCTACTTTCGTCTCCTTGCACTACAGACCTGTTGCCCTTCCTGGCTTAATATACTCTGTGATTGCAAATACAAATGCAGCACCACCTTGCTGTCAGAGTGCACCCACCCAAACAAAGGAACCAAGGGCTACCTGCCCTGCTGCCCAGCCACCACCTTTAACACAATGGCATTTTCAGAAACACAAGAACAAATGTGTTGGTCGTGGGATGACAGTGCCTTTCTTTTTTTCCAAGATGAAGGTTTCTCCTAGTAAACAGCAATATTTTCAGTGTTAATATATTTCAGCTTTTCAGTATACAGATGCATTAAATCTATAATTTATTTGCTAAATTACAAATTCTGGAAAACTCCTGATTTGCTAATTCATACCTATTATTAAGAATTTAATAATTACTAAGTTTTATTCACTGAACACTGACTTTCTAATTTCCATCAATTTACAAATCATTCTATGCCTTGGTTGTTCTGTATCCCACTGAAAAAAAAAACACAGAAAACACAAAAATACCTCAATTCTCCACCTACTCATTCCTTGCTGGCAATGGAATATACAAAGAAAAGAGGGATTTTGCAATTATAAATGCTTGTAAGTCAGTGGCCTGGACAACTAAAGGAATCCCTAAAGTCTGGAAATGTCATAGACAAAATTTGTCAGCACTTCCCTCTCCTTTCTACCAAGAAATTTCTAGTTTGGCAGTGCCTGATGGTCATTGTTGCAGTATCACATGAGGAAGGGGATAAACTCTGAAGAAAAGGACTATGTTTAGAAAACCTGAATAACATATAAATATTTAAATAGCTGCTTCTCTTTGAAATTGCAAATTATGTGACATTATTTAACTTCCTTCACATAAATGGCTCATGATACATTGTCATTAAGGCATTACTAGGAACTGGCACACAAGACCAGACCCATTAAAGGATTTACTTACTCAAAACTGAAAGCTAAACATAATTCAGTGTATACTTGAAAACTGCCTATGCTTCAAGCTAGCTTTGATGCAGAGTTTACTGAGATGTTGCAGCACTTGACTGTGCCCATAGCTCTGCCTCTTGGGTGGACATATTAGCATGGCATAGCTCTATATGATCACACAACCTTGTGGCTCCTAGACATGACATAGTTCACACCATTGTCATTCAGCATATAAGTGAGGGCTCTTAATAGCTGCCTGTCTGCCTTCAACCCTTTGCAGCTTTCTCTGAATCTGGCCCTCATACCTGAAGTGATTTACCAAAGGCTGCACAACTAACCAGTGACTTAGTTTACATCAGAGAAGAATCCTCATTTTCTTTCCCTTGTTTTAGACATCAGATATCTTTCTGGAAGTTTTTCATTCAATAAAAGATAAATTTGAATGCACAAAATACAGTTGTCAAAGCTTACCATGGGACTTGTCCATTTGACCATCAACTTTCATAATTATTTCATTATTATCTGTTTTTTATGTAATCCTCTGAGATTGCTATGAGGTGAAATAAAGTATACAACAATTATTAAAATGTGACCCTTAAGTGCTTTGGATTTTTCCCTAAAAGCATCACAAAGCGTGGACGTAGGATTATGGCCTCAGTGATCCAGAACTCTCTTCTGCCTTAAATGGTTTTTCACAGGTGTTTAATAACATTAAGCTTCTTATCAATTTCTCATTAGTGCCTCTCTTTAGCAGTTAAAGTGGTGAGATTAACTGTCCCTCCTGAGCACTTGTAGTAATACAGGACCATGACTTTATGACAACATGTACCATCAGGGGGACATGGACTGAGCAGAGGCATATGCTAGTATGCCTTAATAGAGCTTCAGTAGGTCACCAAAAGCACAGCAGGACAAAGGCCGAAAGCAATACTGACAGCCAACGATGCCATTGCTTGAACTTCAACTTTTGGAAGTCTCTTCCATTGTTAAAATTCACTGTCTAAGCAACCTCTGTCTTCAGGAATTTCTCTGTGCTTTTTCTTAAACTCTGACTGATTTTGTTCTTCTCTCATCCTCATCTCCCCTAATCCGAAACCACTCCAGATAAGATTAACACTGCAAGGGAAATGGGTCACAGGTGAAATAATACAGACATTACTCTAGTAAAAAATATCAGAACATATAGAAATATCCTTGACAATTCCTTGGGGGTTTTTGTGTCTGTTCCTCATCCTCCATCTATTTCTAACATACAGGGATTTTAAATTCTCTGATGCTCACAGGTTGCACTGCATGCTGCAGAAATATCCTAACTCTCTCCAGGGATGAGAACTCACACATCTCCTCAAGCTTCCATTTACATTGGTGGGAAACCAAGGAGTGCAGCTGAGATTCACCTAGCTACTCAGCTTCAGCAAGTGGAGGACCAGGATCCCTGAGAACACCGTGGAGTCCATCTTCCACACTTTCATTAAAGTCCTAAAGAATACACTGTTGGATGTGAGACTTGTGATTAAAACAAACCAAAGGATTATTATATTAAGTGTATCAGATTTACAGCACCCACACAAAACTTTCAACCATAACTTATTGCAGCTGTAAACATGGAATTAATAAGAAGATAACTTTAACATGGTTCTCATAAATAGAACAAAGTGGCAGTTAACCCATCAGACACTAGTCAGACATCTCAGATCCAGTGAATGCTAACTGTCCAAGTGATTACTGGACTTTGTTTATAAAGAAGGAATCTGTCTCGAACACAAGGTGAGAAACCTGATGAGAAATCATTCTGTTGAGTCTGAAGTGAGGTAGACCCTGTCTAGAGAATGGTGTTCAGTTTTAGACACTGAGTTTTAAATAAGAACAGGAAAGTAAGGAGCATGTAGTGATCATAATGGGCAATCAAATTTTTAAAATACCTAGAATGCAGAAATTTATGTGTGACATATAGGTGTTACATACAGCATTTTTCTGAAAACTTGATTTATTGAGCTGTTTTTCTGATTTTGAAAACAAGTGATTTTTCCTTTGGAGATTATGAAAAATTAATCTGACCAATATAAAATATTGTTTGGATAAAATACATTCACTAAACTTGCTCACCCCTAACAGTAATAGTGTTACAAATACATATTGTAGGCACTGGGCACTTTCCTTCATCCTAGAGGATGAAGGAAAGCAATGGAAGGAGAAGAAAGTGAGAAAATTGTGAAAGAAAAAATAACAAGTAGGACAGTGAACAAAAATGCAAACATACTTTAAAGACCCCATTATGATGCTTTTTTTCCTTCATCCTTAAAAATAATAGGAAACAAAAATGAGAAATGAGGTGAATTTGGGAGTTATTTTCACAGGAAAAATACGTTTCGTAGCATGATGCATGAATGAACAACAAATCAATTCTTTTGCAACATAACACTGGATTGCAGCCAGTAGGATGATCTCTCAGATAATTCAAAATGTATTCAAAATACATAATTCAAAATATCCGTAGCATATGGAATGTTTTAAGGCCACAGGAAAGAAAAAAAAAAAAGGGAAAAAAAATCTCATCCAGAAACAGTACTCAAAGGCAAGTGAAAAGGCATAAGGGTAATGGAGGGGAAGACACAGGCCAGTGCAATGTAAGAAAAGAGAGAAGAGTCAAAGGACCAGAGAAAGGGCATTCACAGGAAATGGGGAATTGGTGATAAAGCCTAAAAGAAGGTGAGACAAAATGTGAACTCTGTGGAGAGGAGGTAGCACAGCCAACCTGCTGAACAGCATGTGACCAGCAGCAAAATGTTAGATACTATGTTAATCTTGTCATACATTAAATGGCACAGCAAGCAAAACCTCTTTATTTCCGTTTGTTTACCTAAAGGAATTTAGATTTTTTTTCAAAATACTGTTAATCCCAAATCTACATATCTCCTCAAACAAGAGCATAAACCTGAGGCAAGAATGAACCTCATACTTTTAAGAGATGTCTTTTGTAGAAAATGAGAATGTGGATATTTGTATGCATACTACAAGTGTCTTCTTTTGGCATTAATTTAGACACAAATGTGTATCATCAACTGCATTACAGATTTTAATAAACAAAATACTTTGGGTGAGACAGAAGCCTACTCAGATATGATTTAAAGTCCTTTCAGATGAATTTTAGTGCCACGTTCGGATCTGAACTGAGGCACCGCTGAATGCCCCAAAGGCAGGAAAGTTAAGTTGTTCATGGGCAATGGATGAGAAAACTCGGGCAGGAGAGGTTTTAGGTTGACTGCATTATTGTCACATGTGACATTTTATGTCATCACTTCACTTCTGAAATGCGTTACATGACACTAGGAAAATTTAACAGGGTGATTTGGAGGTAACATCATGTTTGTAAATTTTATAGAGCCAAGTGATGTCAGAGCTGGACAGGAACAGTTCTGTCAACAGCTATGTTCTCCTCTGTGTCACCACATACTGTCCAGTCTCCCACTGACGGCCCTGCTATCAATGGCACTAGGAGCAGCCAGCTCTCCAGCAATTAGCAGTGCTATTTGGCACAGCTTCTTTCTACCAGGAATGGGGAACGGATGGAAGTGGGGAATGCTCCTTTTCCTCTTTACTCCTTACAAGCAGTAGCACCTCACACTGAGCAAAATCCCGGGTGAGGCAGAGATAACACTTAGATTATGTCAGCAGGTGTCTATGAATCCAGACTGGTTGAGGTTGCTCAGCTTGCCCAACACACGTAGAGCAAAAGCACCACCCATGCAAAATTCAGAAAGTTTCACATAAACCAGAGATGTGACCTTCACCCACGCTGTTTAGCAAAGACATAAACCCACCTGACATCAGACATTCCAGCTGTATCTGCCTGACCCATGATCACATCCGTTGCTGGTAGATCTTCTTTTTGGCTTGTCTTTCCTTGACACCAGCCCCACCCTTGCTGAGCACTACTCCTCCCTCAGCTCTGCAAAAGAGGAGAGGGTTAGGGCTAGTGTTAAGGTTAGGGTCAAGGTTAGATTAGTTAGATCTGAAAGTTTCTTTCCCAGGCAGCTTTTTTCTGTTAGAAGCATGCTCTCTAGCATTTCCCACTTCAAGGCCACCTCAGTTGGCTGACTGGCAGTCATCTCCTTAGAGAGGGCCTAAGGAGATATATTTCCCCTTCAAGAACATCTCTGGGGCAGAAGCCTTTGCAAACACTCTCGGACATATTATTCATTTGTTTGCAGTTCTTAGACTTGGAGTCTGTTGTATATCTCTCATGTTGAGAAGCTTCTTACAGTGCAATAGGAAAGGGAAACAACATGAGATCTGAGCAAGTGTCTAAAACAGTGTTGTTACAGAAGTCCTGTACAAACTGTCATCTTCCCTTACCCACTGGGAGTGTGTAAAAGCAGTCCTCATTAAACTCTGAAAGAGCTCTGGATATTAAAAATAATCTATTTGTCTTCTAAAAAAAAAGGTCAGTGTCTCTCATTGCTGCTAGTACCAGTTAATTGAGATGTGAATGTCATGCCTGGGCTGAACTCACCATAATCATTTCAAGAGGGGCACTAAGCAGTCATCACCTTATAACGACACTTGGTCATTCTTGATGTCAACTTGTACGTGAGATTTCAAATCATTATGTTTGAGAGGAAGGGCATTGCATGCCATTATCTTTTCCTCAAATGCTGAAATTCTACACTGCTAATGGCTGTCAACACTACATTTTTTATATCAAAACCAGAGATTTACTAGGCATGTTCTACATATACAACTGTGGAAAACTATGATATTATATATTGCCATAATAAAAATACAGTTGGCCAGTAAACACATATTAGATTTCAGTGTATTTTTCCATACTGAAATATGATTGACATTTTTACAATATTTCCAGTGTAAATCAAGATTGTTGTATTTAGAAGCTGCTTAATTGGCAGCACCCCAGTGGAAACAATATACCATTCAGCTTCTTGAAACTCACAGTCCCTACTAATAACTGTATTGAAATAAAACTGCTATTATTTCTTGAAACTCTGTGTAATCCAAATGAACACCAACCAAAATACAGCTTTTAGCAGCTACAACAGAGCAGAGAACTAGCATGAAGTGGAAAAGGGTCAAGTAGCTGGAGGAGCATGGAGGTGAACAATTCATAGCTACTAGCAACAGTGAACAGGCTTGCTAGTGTCAGGTGTACCAGTTTAATGGCTACGTGATCTTATTATTAAACCATTATTTGGTGACATTGTCATGAACTGCATCAAATACAGTACCATATTCAAAAGAAAATATGTAATTCCAATTGATTGTTGAAAGGAATGGGACATTTTTCTGCTATGCCAAATGGTACTTTGTCAAACTGACACCTAAAGCAGAAGAGATTAGAGTTTATTATTGTTATTATTATTTCCACCTGTTAAGTAATAATATTTTCTCCTGAGTTACTGGGCAATAATCTTGAAATTAAAGTTTTGCAAAGCATTGTTAGTCACTCAAGGTAAATGCTTCTTCTCAGGAAAACACTTACAACTCGATGATAAATCACATCCAAGTTATTTCCTGTAACAAAAAGGTAATACAATTTAAAGAAAAATGACTAGACAGTGGTTTGAGAGGATATGAATCAAAGACACAACAGTTTAGAGGTATGCAAGTTATTCTGTATGCTTTGTAGTTCTCTGTATACCTTCCTGAGTAGTACTGGAACTTAATGTTTCAACTAGTATGGAGTAAAATTGGGTTTTTTCTTCCCCCTATGATTGTTCATGTAAGGAAAAGGAAGGGGGTGAACGAAGTTAATTCTTCTTGCTTTCCACATTGCAGGAGCATCAAGCTTTTGACCATGTACTGTTTTGTAACTTAAATAAACTACTGTCACTCCAGATATGGCTACTGTAGGTTTAAGAGCATTTTGTATCTTTTTTTTTTCTGTTGCTGAAAAACCCATTTTAACAGCTCTTTTCTGAGAAGAAAAAAAAAAGGAATAGTTATGATTTCATGGAAAGAGTGTACATCACCCACATTTAATGATTCATTAGAGAGATTGGCTCTGAATATTGAAAAAAAATTCTAAGATTTTAATATGTAAATATGTTTTCTTTTAGACTCTGGGCTAACTTTACTTATGATTCTGGAAATCGCTATCTTCAGCAGTATAAAAACTCATCAATTCTTGTTTATTTTCACCATAATGTGTCATAAAAACAGCACTGTACATGATTCCATTTCTTTTCCTGTATGGTATGTTATTCCACTTCCTAGTATATTTATCTTCAGTTTTGTAAAATTGTTTCTGAAAGCTGTTCACTTATGCTTTTGCATTAGAAGCAGGGCAGCATTATCTATTGCCTATAAAAAGATGCTATTTATCTCTGTCTTATTTAAATGGATTGTATTGTGTTAACAGCTGACAGGGTTCGAAATGAAGAAATCTTAAATGTATCCCTTTATTATTGCATTAATATGCTAGACTGTTATTTATTTTCTTCCCTCTAAATACTTGTCTAGTTCACATTCAGAGGAATTCTTTTCGCTGATCCTACAAGTGTTCAGGGTCTATTGAATTCAAGTATGACATATGACTTTAATGATTTTAATATTCAGTTCCCATTTAAAATTAAACCAGTATCTGAGAAACAAATTAAAAAACAAAAAAACAAAAAAACAAACGTGTAGATGGAAGTCTGGTACTCACAAACGCAACTCCAACCCTAAAACTACCCTAGAGGTGCCTTCCAGTTCTGAAGATGCCAAAAATCAATAAGCAGGACGCTTTTTTTTTTTTTTTTGGTTTTGTTTTGTTTTTTTTTTTTTCTGCAAAGGTCTTTACTCTGCTTCTGGGCTTCTGCATGAGCACCTCAGCTGAGATTATTGTTGAGCAGCTCTATGCCTACTTGATATTAAATGCATTTCCACTGAGGTTTCTCAGTGGAAGGACATTTGTCATGACACAGTTTGGTAGGTATTCTGTAACATGCCACCTGGACACAACGTCAGCTTTTTTATAACAGGTAGAGCTGCTCCTGGATTTCTTTTAAGGTTGAGAGAAAGTATCTGTGTTCCTTTTTTCCACACCTGAACATCTTTCACTAAGTTGCTCACCCGTGTTGTGGGGATACAGGCTGCAGAGAAGAATTTGTTTCCTTGGACTAAAAGAAAAGGAAGAAACATGTCCTTGGCTCCAGCCTCTGCTCCCTGGACTCTTTATGCATAGTTTACAGTAACATATTTGTGAACATGTATAATAAACAGCAGTGTCAGAGCAGAGATATCAAATCCCTTTCTTCTTTCAGGCTTATCTTTCACATGAAGATTTCATGACTATATCCTCAAAGGAGAAGAATCCTTCATCCAGCTCTGAAGAAGGAATTTAAGCCTTAGAGAAGTAAGTCTGAAAAATACTCTCTTGTTTTTATTGTTTCCGTAATGTCAGTTTCCAGGCAGCACTGTCCTGGCAAAACATCATTTAAATCTCTCGCCAAAATTTATTCTGTGTCCTACTTTGCATCTAACTCGCAGAGGGGCCTAGGAGTGTAACTCAGACTGGTCTTTGCCCTTGTAGATTAATCCATACAGCTGGCGGGCACGTTGAGCTGGGTGCACTGCAGATGCCAGGGCAACTTAGGGCATCGGTGTACACCAAGGCAGATAGCTTACCTCTATGCCAAAATCTGGGCAGAACTCCTGCCTCAAAATGTAGAGTATGTTACTCTCAGTCACTCCTTTCTTGCAGGAAATGGACATATTTTTCCTATAGTTGTTAGATACCTGTCCAAGGATGGGCTGAGCTGCTCATGCCTCTACAGTGACTACGGCGACATCCTAAATAATTCGCTTAGATAAGGTATCTACAATTTAGACTGGTTAAATTAGGCGGTACAAGTCCTGCTCCTTCTTTCTCTGATTCTGTCAGCCCCCCACCGGACACGCAGCTGCGTATTCATGAACTCCTTGAGCACCGCTGTATCTCCAGAAAAAGGAGAGGAGAAGAGGGATCTTCCATCCCCCAACTATCCTTCACACGCTTAGATATATGCAAACAGTATTCCCAGTTTCCTTTTCTACCACAAACTCAGTGCCTTAAGCCTGCCTCACTGCCTGCCTTCTCTTGCAGAGGCACCCAGGACCCCCAGTCAAAGGCGAAAGCCAGGCAGCCAAAAGAGCTGACTGCCCCCCTGCCTCCCAGTACATAGGCAGGAGCTTTTCCTGCAGCTCCGGGATGGTTTCCTAGGCAGCTGCCTGGTGACTGCCATCTCTGGTCCCTCTGCACTGCACGGTGCTGTGCCAAAGCCACGGGAGTGCAGCAGAGCAACCCCTTGCTTCTGCTGTGATGTGGGCCAAAAGTAGGGCTCTATGGATTGTACCTAGCCTGGAAATTATCCTTTCATTGTACAGACTTGGTCAAAGAACAGGAAAACAACCTAGGGAAGGGAATGTACTTCAATATGTCTCTACAAATTTTTCTGAAACTCAGCATTGATAATTAACCCTATTCCTACAGAAGCTAACAGGAATAAGATCCAGAAAGTGGTCTCTCTAATTTAAATTTTTACCTTACATTGCCACCTTTAACTTAAACTGGCCTTGAATGAGGACAGAAATTAAGAAGGCAAATGATTGCTTAATTCTGTTCTAGATAAAGCAAAAATAAAACAATAGTGAAAATGATGTCCTGCTAAGAAAAATAAAGGGAAGCACAAATTTTTGATTTTGTGCCTGAATACTGTAAATAGATGAGAACAGTCATGTTTAGAGCTCATTAACACTGAACTAACTTATAGGTGTATGTTATTATTGCTTTTGTGAAGTTTAATTGGAATAAATTTTTGAATAGTCCTACATTTGTGCTGAGAATTTTAGTATAACCCAAAATACATAGGAAAATGTGTATTTCTTATCCAGAAATAACCAGGTGGGTTTTTTTTTTTTTGAAAGAACTAATGCAACTACAAGTTTCTTCCTTTATTGTTAATTAAGTTTGTAGCTTCTACTTTGAAGATACTAGGAAAAATATTTTTAGCTTTGTCGAAAGCTGGCTGAAGTTGACAGAAAGTGTCCCACTGAGTTCAGTGGATTTTGGATCAAGTACTTAGTATCCTCTGAAATTATTTATCTGGTCCACTCTAGTCTATTAATGATTTGAGGGAGGAGTGTCCCTCATTTTTCCTGAGACCATTTTAATCAACTAACAAAAAATCACAAAATATACGTTGATTTTTTCTATCTATAAAAAGAAAATATTATCTGTTTGTTAAATACCTAGTGATCCATTGATTTAAAGTGTGTGTGTGTATATATGTCTCAGCACTATTTTGCCTTATCTTTGTAGCTTCTTATCATCATCAAAGACACTGGTTAGGAGACTTTTAAAGGCATTTAATACACAAGTAAAAGTTTACGTAATGCAACTCATCATGCCAGTTGTGACACTGAAAAACAGATTTATTCATATAGCTTATAGCCCTAGTCTGGGCATCTCTGAATTAAAAAATAAAAAATAGATGAGTAATTTAATGACTGTGAGTTTGGAGAATCAGACAAATTGTCAGGTTTTACCATTTCAGTACAAGTTTCCCCCAGCATTTCCTGCTTTCCTTTGATTTTTTTTTTTGATTGAAAACCAGAATCAAGCGTCTGTCAAATGCCTGCAGATCAACCTCTTCAATAGCTAGACTGCCACTCTGGATGACTTTGTAAACAGCTCACACCGTCACTCAATTATTACTTTAACTGAGTAATTAAACTGAAGACTTAATATTCACTACATTATTGACCAACCTACTTACCAGGATCCTAAAAATATTTTAAAGGATTTTATTTCCACCATTCATGCTGGCAATTTTAAAGCAAAATTTCAACAATGCCTTTCGGTCCACATTGTATAAAATAGATTCATTAATTAAATTAAAAGTCTTTTAAAAGGGGTACTTTTCCCTGTCTATGATGAAAGTTCATATGGTAGAGATTAGAATCATTAATGTATTATTTTTTTACAGTAACATTACTTTATGTTTATGTGTTTATATTTGTGTGTGTATGTAACTATAATATATATCCCTAGCCAGAATGGGTAGAGATTTAGATTTAGAATTCAGTGAATTTGCTTAAACACAATATATCTGGTCCCTTGAAACAACAGTCTGTAATAAAGCATAACATTGAACAAATCAGATATAAAAAGCAATACTGAACACTCTTGGTGAGATGATCACATCTATTGAACAGCTACCTTGCTACATTGGTTCATGTCATATTGCTTCTTCTAAATTTCAGTAGTTTTCCGATTCTAAGGATTAATTTGCAGTATTGCAATTACCAACAGTACAAGAAGTCACATATGCAATGTTATATTCATTACAATCATATTTAGAACTAGCATTTTTGAATGCAGTCTATTTTTTTTTTTTTTTAAGAAAAAACGGTGGAGACAAAGTGTGGTAGTAGAAACCAAGTGCTTCAGAGTTCTTTTTCTGACTCTTTTCCTGTCCATCCTTAACTGTGGTCGTTTAGATAGTAGTTCACATTGACCGGTACCATAGTTCACATTGTGAAACTATCATGGTCTGTGATTATCTCCAAAGTCAAATAAGACGTTATTAACACAACTAACAATGATATGTCCTAACACCAGCAACGTCTCCTTAATCTAGAGCCTAAACAAACCACTCTACCCTTATGAAAAATTGTAATGTGAAAATTATAATAAAGCATAGGTATTCATCTGTATCTCTCTAAGAACTGCACAGAGAGACAACCAGTTGTGCATACTTCCAAATTTTTTTTCTGGTAGTCAGTTCTGACTTAATTTTACAAAGAAAAGAAAAGAGAGGGTGATGATACAAAGTGGTTAGAAAGATATTTGCCTAAGACCGTTAGGCAATATTTTTAGCAAATAGGAGTTTCAGACCTCATTCTGACACTGGCAAAGATCACGTATCTGCCTTAATGTGTAGCAAGACCATATATTGGGATATTATGTGCCCAGTCAGGTTTTTCTTTTTAAAGACAAAGGGTATCAAGCATCTAACTCTCTAAGGTCCTCTCAGAATCCTTTAGTTAACCTCCAAGATCTTATTATTATTCAATATGAGAAATGGAAGTAATGTACTTTACCTACTTTATAGCTGTAAAAGTCAACAACCAACATGGGAATAATGTGTACTTCTTAATATTTACCAAATGATTAAATGACTATGATTTGAGGAATTATTCCACGGTTGCATCATAAAACTGCACAGTTAAAGAAGACTCAACAGTGCCCCCTGTGCTACGAAGATCATAGTTTTAAGACATGCTTTGTAGCTGACAAAGTCTGTCACAGAATAAATGTCCATAAACAAAAATTTTTGGAGCTGCTTTCACTGTGTCCACTTGGACTTTATAGAGTGATGTAAGCAGCTGTATAGGTGGCCTGGTTAGAAGGGGAAAATTACTGAATATAAAAAATGTCCACTGAAAAATACTGATAGAGAAACTGCCTACCAGCCTGGGAGCTGTGAGCCTAGAAACTAGGCCTGGGAATCAGAAACATCCTTGAAAATTGCAGCTGGCCTCTCTGAAGTACACCCAGGGTACCTAGAAACTAAGGACTTCTTCAGGTGCCATCGATAAGCACAAAAACAAGGGTCAGTAATGGCAACTTTTCAGCTGAAAAGTGGAAACAGTATGAGAAACTAAAATGGTTCTGAAAGAACAAAACCCAGCATCATCTATTGGCTGAAAAATAGAAATTAACTGCATCTATTCGTTGTTCAAAGTTGTGATGTCCTAAGCCCTCATGTGTCTATGATACAAAAGGGACTAAATTTTTATCCAAAGTGGAGCCTCTCTCTCTGGTAACTTCACGTGTTTCCTTTTCTAAGCATGAACTTTCTATGAGATCTTGGACTCTCACCAGACATGCCTGGCTGACTCCAGGATCTGTAACTCAAATCATTTCTGAAGTGGGACTCTGCTTGCTGTCTTAGTGGTCCCCATTTAGGTCCACTTTTGGAGTCAGTTCAGTTTGTGCTTCCACCTCTGGGGTCAGTTTGTCCTCCCCTCTGAGATGGTCTGCCCCTTTCTGAAATCTGTCTAATTCACTTGGTATTGGTACTATATATCCATGTAAGTCATATGTCATAAGAATATCTCCTGTTATAATGTGGATAAGTTGCTTCAGTAAGTATAAATTTGTAGTAATCTGTAATAATATATAACTACTTGATTGTTGTTATTATACTAATTGTTACCATACAATTAGTTGTTGCTGTACAACCAATTGCTTCTATTATTGACTGCTGCTATACTATTGATTGATACTATATTATTGATTGCTGATAGTAATTTGTAATAAATATATATATTATTTTTATTAATTATAGGTATACTTGTAAGGGCTGATTTGATGATGTTATACTTGCTAGTGGTAACTTGTGTGGTATTTGTAGTAATCTGTAATAAAGTAGAGAAATTTAAAAAACAAAGCCCTCCATATCCTTGTGTATTATGGAATTCAAAAAACCTGCAGTCGTAATCTCTACACACCTGCAGGCCAGGTATCTCTCTGGATCAGGAGACAAAGCTGGTTGTCTTATGACAGACAGTGAGTTTAATTCAGAAATCAATTTATTTACATCTAGAACATGCCCATGTCCAGCCTTACTTGTGAAGCAGGTAGAAATGGATAAAGGAGATGCAGGTTGTATAATTTGAAGGATTTTTTTTTCTACCTGAAAGTTTATTGTTGTTGACACAAAATAATAAGAGTTCTGTTATTAATTTTTTACTTTAAATATATTTTTGTGGAAGCTTTAGGGTTGGACCTCAGAAATTCTGGAGATAGAGTAAAGTGCCATGTATTCACAGCTGTAAACACGTGACTTCTTAGTTGCACCAAAAATTAATAGTTGAGACATTCGATTGAGCTGACATGTGACCAGGAGTGACCACTACTTTGGAGCTTTCATCCCAGTTCCTGGTCTGATATCACTTAATATTTGGTCACATCATCCTATTTATTCTCTCATTAAGTCTGACTAATTAAGATTAGCTCACAAATTCATATCAAAAGGCCCCAGCAAGAATGACCTGAATAAATTCTAATATTCTTATTTTCTTGGTGCAACATCTTAATCCAAAAGACTATTTTTGCTTGGTCTTTGTGTGGAATTGAAATATTACCGGTCTTGTTTAAAGGTCACAGAGGAACCTCATCTGATAGCAATAAGATAGTATTTTCTTTATTATTGTTAAGAGAATGTTGGGGTTTTTTTCCCATTCATGGTAAAAAAAAAAATCTTTTTTTTTTCTTTTATAGAAATGTAACAATCATGAGCAACAGAGCATGTCTGAAAATAACACCTTTTGGCTTTTCACAATCTATTTCTATCTAGCTGCAGAATACAGTTGAAATTACCCAGACATCAGTGGGAGATCATTTCACTGACCTCAGAGGACTTTCCATATCACTGCGTTTAAAACCAAATCTTGCTGTGGTATTACTTTAAAGTGAACAAAGGTGGTCCTATTTCTTACACACCAAGAACTTCAGGATATGCTTAAAGGGGAAAACCTCCATGGAAAAAGCTGAACACTCTTTTTTTTTTTTTTTTTTTTTTTTTTTTTTTTTTTTTTTGCCAGGGATTCCAGAGGCATTAAGCTGGGCTGCACTGTGTACTCTCCACTGCATTCCTGGTATGCTCTGCAGAACTTTTACCCACAGCCCTGTTTTAACAATCAGTGAAATAATTCCGCGCAAGGTGGCAGTATCAGGTAAAAAACCCATGCTTTACACCAGCTGAGAATATTACCTGTAGATGAAGTCCCACAGATGTCAATGACAAGGTGGAGGGTTCTTCACACTGTTCCCAGGTGGAGGTTTATGCTGTCAACACCTCAGTGCTCAGTGTTTTCCAGACATCAGCATAAGATACTCCTGTTAACACTAATGAAAATATCAGTTAAGAGGCAAAAAAAATGGTGATAAACTTCATTAATTTCAAAGAGTTAAAACCAAGGATGACTTTTCATTACTAGGTTTATTCTCATTGTTTTAGAAATTATTTATTTTTTATCCTTGGCCAAGTTTGATTTTTAGTATTGCAAAGCCAAAATCCAGGCTCCCTTTAAAATTTCTGACTGTAAGGCAATCTTGATGCACGGAGTTTGCTGACGCAAATATACATTGAGATGGAAATAAATCTCAGGCTGGTAAGACTTTCCCTGACCTGTGTCTCAAATGCGTGTTTCCTTCATGAGAGCCAGGATTGTTTATGCACTTTCAAAGAAAACGTTGTGTGGATTGCATTGCTTGTTGATTGATAGATGCTGATGAGACGAGTCACGCCAAATTTTTCCTATATCTGCTCTTTAGCTTTCACACCAGTATCTGTGTCTATCTGCTCAGCCAAGTGTCAGTTACAGTCAGGAACTGAATGCATTAATAAAATTAATGTCTGTCTTAAGACAGGCAGACACAAGTTTCTCTGCCTGCTCTGTTCTTAAGTCTAAAAACATTCTAATAATAGATACTTGTATAGGAAGTAATCCATATCATCTCAAACCATTTAATATCTTCTCCAATCACTTTGTTGTTACAATGCATTAAATTAATGCACTATGATATATCACTGAAAGGACATGAATTTAAATGCAAATACATGTATAGAACCTGTAGTATTTTAGTGGGGTATGATTGTAAAAGAATCTTACTGCAGTTAGGAAATGCTATAAATACATAAAGAACTCCTTTGGACCAGGAAACTTTACAAGAACTAAGTGTCCTTTAAACAGCATTTTCCTTTCACTTTAAACAACAGGCAAGATGGCTGCAGGTTCTAAATTAGAGCTGATTCCTTAAAAAAATATAAACCTACTTGATAGCTAGGTATATAAATAAATAGAAAACCTCTAGGATCTGAAAGAACACAGAAATTAACTGACAGTCATAGAACAGCACAAGTCTTAGCCAAGAGCAAAGAAATCGTAAAAGGAGAAAGGTGGAAAAAAGAAAAGCAGGTGAATCACAGATAGAAAACAAACACACAACCTGTTATATGCACTGCTTTACCTGGAAGAAGCCACAAGTCAAAGACATGGAAAATATCCGAGATCTACTCCTCTGGTTGGTAGAGTTTGCATTCACTGATACGGTGTTGTTTCTCTCCTGGATTCCTCACCAGTGATCTTCTAGGAGTCAAAACCCATCAGCCATTTACCACCAGCAGGGGCAACAGCCTACCATCACTGAGAACCATGGATGCTCACAAGGTCGCAGGGGAGGGCCCTTTTTCCTGGACGTGGTTTCTGTAAATTATTTAGTCTTTAGGAACACGGAGACTGTTTTGCTGCTAAGAAAAGCTGTGTATCTGCTTAACTCACTTCTTTGCAGCCACTTTCTGGATGAAGGCCCTCTGTGTCCAACCTCAGCATATGTCATCCATGGCCCATGGCTGACTCCACTGTCTACTAGTCAAGCTTCAGAGCTCCAATCATCCCATACACGGTTTATGTCTCCTGTGCAGCGGTGGGATAAGCACTCCTGCTCTGCTGGCTTCTGCCCTGCTCTCTGCAAAGCCTGGTTTACTCAACAGCCTAGTAGCTTTTATCATCTGACTGTAAGATGGATTTTATGAGAAAATGGAGAGGAGATATTTTAGTAACTTACTCAATGGTAAGGGCTGGCATTGAGAGATTTTACAAGCCATGCATAGAGGTATTCTAACATCACAATGACTATGTATCCGTCAAAAATTCTTGTGGATTTAAGAGGTCATAAACAGTTCTAAAACAATTAATTTGTGTCTTTTGTATTGCTTGAATTATACAACTATATAGAGTTACTTTGGGCTATTTATACTTTATGTAATGATGGTTTAATTGAGTAATTTAGATGATTAGAACTGGAAAGAAAATGTCATAATCATGGCCTCACTAGCAATAAACACCAAAAATATCATTTACTCTAAACAATATTAATTGTAGTAAGTATTTATTTGGATATCAAAAAGATATCCAAAAGTATCTACCATCAAAAATATTTTGCCTTTCTGCTAACAAGTGTTCTTGGGGAAAGCCGAGTATTAGATGATCGTAGAGTTGAAGGATTACAATTAAAATCAAGTTTCACTTACAATTTTGATTGCCTAAATTTAAACTACAGTCAGGAATTCATATCTGCCCCAAACCCAAAGCTCATCAATTTGACCCAGACAGAAACATCTCATGTGCTAGCCTTTTGGGCCTTCTGAGACTGCTCATTAGAAAAAAATCCACATTTTCATCCTTCCTTTTCACAGTCTCTCCTGATTTCAGCAGGGATGGAGTTCATTTTCCTCTCAGTACCCAGTGTGTTTTGGATTTTGTATGTGAAGAATGTTGATAAACACACTGATATGAATTGTTGCTAATGAGACCAAGGACACTGCCTGGCTTTCCAGGTCTTGCTAATGTGCAGGTGCAGGAAGCTGGGAGAGATATAGCCAGAATAATTGACCCAAACTGGCTAAAGAGAGTATTTCATGACATAAATGTCATGCTCAGTATATAAGTGGCAGTTGCCAGCAGGGAGGGCATCTCTGGCATCCCTTACTCTCTCCCTTTCGCTCCTTTGCTTGTTGGTCAGTTTCATTTTCCATTATCGCTGCTCAGGATGGACTGTGTTGGTCATTGGGATGTCAGGTAGTGAGAAATCATGCCATTGTTCATTTTGTATATTTTAATATCCTTATATTCTGTTGTTATTGTAATTTTCCTTTGTTATTCTAGTAAACTGTCTTCATCTCAACCCACAAGTTTTTCTTTCTTCCCAGTTCTCTCTCCTATCCTGCTGGGGAGGGGGATGGTGAGTGAGAAACTGTGCGGTGGCTGGGACTAAATCACGACACAGTCCTACACCCTAACCAAATTCTTCCCATCCCCAAGAGACTCTGGCATACTTCTGAGCCAAACAATGAGATTTCACTGAGAGCTCAATTCTTGGCTGCCATCTGCAAAGGGTAGACAAAAAGTCTGATATCTGGGTTTGGTTCAGGGGAGATGGGTGGGGATTTGGTTCAGCATTAGTGTTACTCTTCAGCGATGCCTGTGCTAATGCCCTGAGGTAGCAGAATCTGCGGTCTTCGTTTCTTGTTGTAGTCTGCAAACACAAGGACAGTTCACATAGGCAATGAGCCCATTATGGCAACAGTGATGCTATGGCTGAGGCCAGGAACAGAGTCTCAGACAAGCTTTGCTCACAGCTGCCAAGTATGCAGAGGTAAGATA
Source organism: Tetrax tetrax (assembly GCA_009806455.1). Classification (NCBI taxonomy): domain Eukaryota; kingdom Metazoa; phylum Chordata; class Aves; order Otidiformes; family Otididae; genus Tetrax; species Tetrax tetrax. The sequence continues at coordinate 53,582 of WHYT01016235.1, forward strand.
TAGGCTGGCAGGGCATGGCAGGACTGCCTTATGGTCATTAGAAAAAATCACCTAGTAAGGAAGAACTTTGAACTAGTGTGTGCGACAGCAGAGCCTTTGAACTTCGCTGTTTTTCTGTATCCTCCAAGACCTGCACAGCTGAAAAGAGGTTTGGTCTTTGTAGATGTTTGTCTGTCTTCCACAGCTCTTGTGTGCTTTCAAAACAGCAAATATGAAATAAGGAAATTAGATAGTATGAAAATTACTAACTTTTATGGTTTTTGTGCAAGACCTTTAGTCATATCTATTGTTGTTTGTTCAAAATAATGAGACTTCTTCCAAAAGTCATTTACACCTACTGCTTGTGAAAAAGAGAGTACATGGGGAAAAATGCACCATGAAGGTTTTCTGACCAGTCTAGCATCTTTTTTTTTTAAAAAGGTAGCAAAAAAAAAGAAATCAAAAGTAGAAATATTTAGGAAAGAAGTTTCTTGTTTAATCAGATATTTCAGAGTTTTATTAACATTACTGAAAATTGTAAGGAAGAAAAAAAAGTTACTTTGTTCTCATCTGCTGAATCTTAAAATTACAGAGGAAATACTTCATTTGAATTCATTCAAAATTATCATTCATGTGAGTACATCTTGGCAAAAACATCTTCCTCCTTTCCCTCTCTCACCATTCATTTCAAAAGAGAAGCATATAATTTCATTCATAGTCAAACAATACCTATATTTTCAGAAATTTTAGACAAAGTAAGGAGGTGAAACAGGAAGTGTCTTTCACAAATGCCATCAGGAAATGGTAAAACCGTTCCTTTTCACATAAAGTTTTGAGACTCTAATTTAAATCTATTTTTTTCCTTGAGGACACTAAATCCATATATTTCAATTTCCTAAAGAATACCCAGTTCATGAGATTTAAGTTCATCTGATCTGTCCTGTTCTGACTTTCAGCAAAATCATATAGTCACAAAGTCACAGTGATGTTGGTTGGCAGGCACCCGTCTAGTGGGCACCCAGACCTGCCTCCTTCCCAAAGCAGGAGTGCTGCCAGCACCAGATCAGCTCTGTTGTAGCTGTATCTAGCTCAGTCTTGAACACTCAAAGCATGGAGATTGCACCACTGCTCTAGGAAACCTGTCCCAGTGTCAGACCACACTCCCAGTGACACAGCTTCTCCTAATATCCAGCTAGAAATTGGACAAGCTTGTGGCTGCTACTTATTTTGCCATCTATCATCTTTGGCTCCATCCCCTTTGAACAGATGGATGGAGTTCTTAAACTGTCCCACTTAGCCTCTGAAGCTCAGCTCCCTCAGCCTCACAGGCCATGTGTCGAAGGCTCCAGTCCACCTCCATCCACAGTCCTTCTGGGACTGGGTGCCTAAAACTGGATGCACCAATGAGGTACAGCTTCACTAGTACAGAAAAGAGGATTATAATTTCTTTCAGGTCTACTGACTGTGATTCTTGTAAGGTGAGTCAGTAGGCAGCTGTGTTACCTCTCACCTATCATTTGTCTCATATTCAGCCTAGTTCAAGTTGCCAGGTATTGCCATGATGAGACACTGAGCAGGAGCAAGTCTCTGAACTGGTGGCTTAGCCAGGGGCTAGAGTATCCACTCCTGTAAATGTCTGTTGGATGTATCAGCCTTTATTTTTGTTTGCTCTTTAGTGTTCTCAGCTGTGGTGATCCCTATGGGTCCTTTCCAACTTGAGTTATTCTATGATTCTATGAAATGAATCAACAGCTCCTGTCTAAATCCTAGTGAATATGTTGTCATATTTATTGCATCATTTCTCTGGAGAGATTAAAAGCTGCCAAAGCTATCCATTTTGTATTTCTTATTTCAAATTAATTTAATGAAATCTGATCTTCATAGAACTAAAAAATGGAAAACACTTGTTAGACTGTCATTTGTACTGGAAATCTACAAGGAACTTCTGTTCTAACAATAAAGAAAAGTCCCATAAGAATATAAAAGGAAATTATCTCAAAGATCTTATCTGCCTTATAAGATAGTAAAAGACTTTGTTACAAGAAAGACAAAAAAAAAAAAGAAAGTTTGAAAGCTAGGGAGAATCTAAATCAATAGGGAAAAAATTGATAAGCATAGTTAGAACTGTAAGGCTGAAGTTCACTTTTATGTTTTATTAAACATATTCTGGTTTGTGCTGAAGTCACTCACTTGTACATTGTATGAACTACATATCAAATTTGAAATATCCATTAATCACAGATGAAAAGTTAGCATCAGATTTAAAATACCTACCAGATGTGATGATGAACTAAGAATTTCCTGTAACAGGCTTTTACTGGTTTAAGACAATTCTCAAACATCATGAAGATCAAATACAACAAGTTCAGGATGGGTTCATGACAGAAAAAAATATATTTAAAGACTCATATTTTCTTCTTATGATGTACAACCTGCTCTTTTTAAAATCTTGATCTTTAATAGATGTTGCAAGTTTTAGAGCTATGCCTAGCTCTTGCTAAGTAATTCATCTAAGTAAAACATGGTGTCTAAAGCTAGAAACAAAAAGGAAATGTTTTTCAGTGAAGTGATGAGCTGTTAGAACAAGCTACATGGTGGATTTTCTTTTGACTTCGGTCAAACTCTATTCAACTTCTACTTCAACCAAAAGGATTAATTCAGAATTAGAAAATACTATGATCAAAGTTATATAGAAAACCTGATAGTCATAATGATCATTCCCAGACTTGTGTTTTGGGAATGCTGAGCAATGATATGCCATTATTTTAACAGTATCATAGAGGTATTAATTCAATACCCAGCTCCTTGGTGCTGACAAGGGCTAAGAAGAGCTCTAAATACTTAGAATTAGACTTGTAGATATATATACATGTAGAGTATTTGAGATGTCAACAGACCTCGGTCTACCTCTACTGACAGTTGGCTATTAAACAGGATTTTGAGGACTCAGTAGTTAAAGATAATTATACACATCAGTCTTCTGAGCAACTAGCTGAAAGGAAATTAAATAACAGAGAGTTAAACCAAATGCCATGAAAATGTGATGGCGTACATTCAAAAAATATAGATCAGAGTTTTACATTTATTTTTCTTCACTCTCTCCAGCAAATTCAATGATTTTGTGATTTCCATCTCCCAAACATATCCCTTCCATGTCACCATTTTTAGACTGTTATCCTGCTTCCATACTTCTGTCCAGGACAAGATCTGGGAACTAACATTTCTTTCTCATAAATATCCTCCACTATTTCACTAATGATATCAGAAGGAAGACGAAAATATGAGGAAACATCACCTTCATGCACAAAACCAACTTTTTTAAGAGGTACAGTATTTGGAGGGAGCTTATTCCTTCTTCATGTTGCTTACCATGGTGACAAACAGCATGTCCCTGCACTAGCCACAGTGAAGAAATTCCTCCAATTGCTTGTCTTGCTGAAAGCTAGTTGTCTAACATGCAAGTGGTCCTAGTGGTACATTTTGTTTCTTAAAAGCTGTAGCAAGTCTCACCTCTGCAAAGACATTCTTCTCTAACTATTCTATACATTGAATAAATGCATATGTTGGCAGTGCTCAGTGCTGGAGATTGGAGGCAGAAACATGTTATGTAGAGGAACTCCTCTTGGACACTTATTTAAAATGTATACGTAATACTTCCTTCACCTGTTTCTATTTTACTTGCCAGAACTGACTTAATATAACCCAAAACTTCAGAACTCTCCACAGAAAAATATGCTACAAATAACCAAGAAAGACATAAAAGAGGACAAAAAAGTCTCCCGGGGACTTAACTCTGCAAGCATAACTGCTTCTGTCCTGGAGAAACCCAAAGAGTAGTTTGCAGCTCAGTAATAAAAATGGTACAAATAGGATGAAAAGGAGAAACTCTGCACCATATGAAATAATTTTAAAATCAACATGACTACTCTCTCATCCATTCTTCTCTCTCTTTTTCAATGTTTTTTAGCAGAACAACTACAAATCAGTAATGCACGCATTCTTTTCCAGGAGCATAGCACTTGACTGCACACCACTGAGCGGACTTAGCATGGTACAGACAAAAAAAATAGAGAATCTGAACCTCCGTGATGAACAATACCTCTCTGATTCTGCTCAGATAAAACTTCTCTACCAGTTTGGAATAACTGAAATATAAATTACCTGCACAGACTAGCAGTCATCTCTTTCATTCTGAAGGAAATACTTACTTTAGATTATACTTCCATTTTCCTTTGATAGAGTGTCATCATTTTCTTTCATTCCACTCTAACTCCTCCACACTTGCTTCTGTCTAGTTTAATCTTTCTTCCTATTTCAAACCTGCTCGAGCTGTTTTGTTTTTCTTTTTTTTTTTCCCATCTCTGTGTTGCTCCCAGAGATGAAGTGGTACAAGACATTTCTCACTTTCCTTTATAGTCTGTTTTGCTTACCTTTCCCTTTGAAACACAGTTAAGCCTTGATCTGAATTCTTGATTTCTCTCTGTGTCAACAACATGTTAACTTGTACTGATGTTTTAGTTCTCTATTTTCTCCTTTGAGTATCATACTTATGATGAAGTGTTTGTTTGGCTTCCTGCACTTTTTCAAAACTTACTGTATATTTCGTATATATATTATAGCAGTAGCAGGAGAATGGTGATGTACATAGTACACATTGCTCTGCACTATTACATTGATGTTTGTATTGTATTAGAAAGTGTTTGGGATATAAGTACTGAAAATAATAACCATAAGCCTGAAAAAAAAAGCGCAATGCAAAAAGCATCTGTAATGCTTTGGAGAAAAAAATAATATTTAATTCACTGAGTATTTGAATAACAGAGAAAATGACTGCTTACATAGATTATGGGTGGAATCTGCTTGTTTATCCCATTGGATATTCAAATAATATATCATTATGGGAAACTCCTTCCAAAGTAATTCCCACATGGTTCTATCAGACCGACTAAAGCTAAACACAGTGCAGCAAACCCAATACTGTGTCAATAAAAGCAGACATACCTGCATCTCTGTGGCATTTGGAGAGAAAAGAGGTCAAACCTCCTTACCTATCACAAATTATGAAAATATTTCTTGCTAATTTTTTCCATCTGTATAATTAAAGCCTATAAATATCCTACAAGAATAGAGTGTTGACAAACTTCTACATTACTCCGTGCCAACTAATTTTCTTCTTCTATTCTATAATCATATTTAGATTTTAAGTCTGACCTATACTAGCCTGTTTATTGTGATCTGCAGTCAGCAAAGACATCTATTTACTTCCAGACAGTAAAATTCAGGGGTGTATTTCCAGTGTAATGAGGGCAATATTGAGGCTGAAGTATCGTGTTCAATTTTAATCACCCACACCAAAAAATGAAGGAAAATTCAGGAAATGGACAGCCTTTTATATAAAAGGCGAAAGAAAAAGTCTCTAGTGTGAAGTCTAGTAAAATTAAGGTAACTGGGAATATTGTTACTCTACACTTGTAGCTGATGGGGTAGGTAAACACCAGGAAAAAAAAAAAAAGAAGAGCTCAAAAACAGTGCTGAGAATTTGCAAGCGTAACTATGAACCAATAAATTTAGGTTGTAAGTATATGTTATGGCCCCAAGCACTCTTCAGCTTCTGGTTTAGCTGGCTGAGCCCAAAGACAGCCCCTGGGCCAACAAGGGCTGCTCCAAAGAAAGCTGTGACTAGAACATGCCCCTTCTTCCCTCAGGAGCTGCTTGCAAGCTGAGGGTCTGGTGCTGGCGCGTGCCAGAGCCGGTCAGCAGTGGTGTGGTGGCTCTGGCTCTGCCCTGTCCTGTGCCTCACCACTCTGCAAATACCCCTGCAGATCCTCCCAGCTGGAGTCGCCAGGGGAAGGGAAGGAAACATTTTCAGGGTGAATGTGATGTTGAATAGTGTCAGCAGCGGAGAGTCCTGGTGGCCTGGCAGGTTCTGTCCAGCCACTAGTCCCTGTGACAGCTAACAGTGTGATGAAAAACACTGTAATTAGTGGCTGCTGACACTTATTCCCAAGAAACTCATGGAGACCACAGAGAAAAGTTAGTATCAGAAGGGATTCCTGCCAACAGGTAAGCAATGGCTTGATATGCTTGTTTAACTTTTTCTGCAAGCAACAAAATAATCCACAAATTTCCTATATTCATTTTTTATGACTACCTATACCCTCTACAA